>CAOKZL010000802.1:0-377500 GCA_948472985.1 Iguana delicatissima | reverse complement strand
GCATGTATGTGCAATCTTTGAACCTGAGACATTGGAGGAATGTAACCATATCCAGAACCAGCTCAATCCCTGTTACTTCATCTGCCTTGCAACTGATCAGGAACACCTCTGCCTTGTCTGAATTAAGCTTCATTTTCCATTTTGTCCACCCTCATGCATACTGCATGATGACAGACACCAGTCTAGGGGCAGAATGATGACAGACACCAGTTTAGGGGCAGAAACAACTTCCCCGGAGTCAGATGGAAAGGAGTAGTAGAGTTGGGTGTCATCCACACATTGACAGCAGCTGATCCCAAAACTCCAGACAACCTCTCCCAGAAGTTTCATGAATATGTTAAATAGCATGAAGGACAAAGCAGAACCTTGAGAGACTCCACATAGGAATGGCAAAGGAGCTAAAGATAAATGCCTTCTGGGCAACCCTCTGCAGATAAGAATGGAGCCACTGTAAGACAGTGCCTCCAGCTTCCATCCCAGTAAGGTCGTCCCGAAGAATATGATGGTCAGTTATACTGAAGCCCACCCAGAGGTCCAGCAAAACCAACAGGGACACAATCCGTCAGCCAAATTTCCAGCATAGGCCATCCAACATGGCAATCAAAGCTATCCATATCCCATAACCAGGCCTGAAGTCAGATTAAAATGGATCTAGATGATTTGTCTCATCTACTAACCTCTGAAACTGAGATGCTATCACATATTCCAGCATCTTGTCCAAAAATGGAATACAAGAGACTCCAGAGACAGTATGATGGGCTCTAGAAAGGGTTTTTTCAACAATGGTCTTGTTATTTCCTCCTTTAGGCTTAATGGAACTCTGTCTCATTTTAGTGAAGTATTAGTCACTCCCATTACATGCTCAGCCAGTCATCCTTTGGGTTGTTTAATGAGCCAAAAAGGGCGTGGATCTAAAATATAAGTGGTAACTCTCATGTATACAAGAATCCTGTCCATATCTTCAGGCTGCACAAAAAGTTGATTATCATTGGACAAGCAGGAGCCACCAGAACCACATCATGTATAATGTCCAAATAAGAATGAAACTGAGCAGTTTTGTCTGCAAAGTGCTAACTGATGTCAACAAGCTGAAGCTGTACTGTGCACATGCATTTCTTAATATTATAAAATTTTTGTAGCAAAATCTGCATGCAACAACAACAACGTTTGTGTAATATTTGTTCATGTCTTGTGGTTCCTAAACATCTGAAGTTTACCATATGTGGCTCTTAAATTAAGCACATCTGGCCACCCCTGGGTTAGCCTTGAATTTACCATACTTGCCTGAGATTATTGCAAAAGTGATGGAACTGCTACTCCAGACACATATAGATAACTCTGACTATCTAGATCCATTTCAACCAGGTTTTTGGCCAAGTTATGGGACTGAATGCTTTGGTCACCTTAGCAGACAACCAGCATCAGAGAGTGGTAAGAGGGAGTGAGATGCTGTTAGCTTTCCTCCATGTCTCAGTAGCTTTTGATACTATCAGCCATGGTATCTACCTGTCTGGATTCAGCACTGGGACAAGTGAACTGCATTGGGCACTGGAAGTGTTCCACTGCAGTAGTTACAATCCTTCTTATGAAGTTATACTCAGAAAACATTGCTGGGGAGAAGCATGGAGGACATATAGAGAAAGAGTGAGGCCCTTTTCGCACGGCATTCACCATGTGAAAGGGCCTCTGGAGCGTTGCGCAATTGCAAGGAGCCAACCACACGACGTCCTCGCAATTGCACGATGTTGCCGGAGCTGGCAGGCGCCAATGGCCCACTATTTCATTTTTGGCTTCTAGACAAAAATGGTGTATGATCGTGCATCACTCCAGGGCTCCGCAGGCGCTTACTGTGCGTGCGGTGCCTCCGGAGCCACGGTGCTCACACTTCCTGCCCCAGCGCAGCCTGGGAAAATCCCAGGCTGTGTGTGGAAGGAAGAGGAGGAGCCCTCATGCTGCCTGCTCACTAGCAGGCAGTGGCTGCGGGGGTGAAGCAGCGGGGACACGAGAGCCTCTCGCAAGAGCCTGCTTGCGCAATCCCCGCACCCCAGCACCGCGAAAAGGTAAGGTGTGGAAAGGGCCTGGGATAAAGCCTTGTGATTTTTTTCAAAATTGGAATGGAAGCAGCATAAAAACATATGTATAAAGAGAAGACCCCAATGTATGGGACAAAGAGGTCAGCAGATCAAGTGATCACAGACTTCTACCCTGAAGCAAAAGAACTGAAACTCCCAGTGGACGGGGACAACATCCTTGAGCCTAATATGGCATTCAACCCGCATGGGGCAAGTAAAGGAGGGAAAACAAGTCTCAGTCAGCTACTGACTTACAGAGCTATTGGAAAAACTTTGGGAGAATTTTGTTAAAGATTTACAAAAGGACTGCTCCTCAATTTTGGTGCCTATGGATGCCCTTTTGTCCCTCATAAAGTGTATCCATGACATTGAAGACACAGCCAAAGAAGTCCTTCAGCAAAGCATCTCTCATGAGGCAGCAAATGATCTCCCCCATAGCAAGATTGAAGATCTTGAAAATAGGGTGAGGTGTTTAAACCTCTGCCTTAGAGGGGTCCTGAAATTCATGATATGCTAAATGATATGTGCTTGGAGTTTGATTTGCAGGAATCAGATGTTGAGTGTGTTCACAGAGCAACCAACAGCAATCAGAATGCAAAGAAGCTACTGGGAGAAGCTATTCCCTTCATGTTTGCTCATTATCCAAAGAAAACCCTAGCTTACAAGTGTCCCAAAACAAAAATGCAAGGACAGCAAAGTTTTCATTTTTCAGGACCTTGCACCAGAGACGCAGAAGAAAAGATGCACTTTTAAACCATTCACATCCCTACTCTGAAGAGAAGACATCAGATACAGCTAGGGATTTCCTTTTAAATTGATTATCATTAATGACAACAACACAATGACTGCAAGTAACACTATGCAGGTGTTAGAAATGTGTACAGCTCTGGATATCCCTTCTCCTAAAGATCCAGGAGCAAAAATAAGAAGGGAGAATCTATCTTTAGCCCAAGAACAGGACTCAAAAGACATCAGAATGTAAACTGGTGTAGCAGAAAAGAAATAAGAGAAATTGGGATTTACTAAGGCCACAGCTGGAATGAAGATCTTTATGATGAATCATTTTAAACACAGATACTCACCTCTCCAGCTTGATCAACATTACTGTGTTCCATGATAACTGCAGATAGCAGCATTTTGATGTTTTCACTATTCACTGTTTCTAGAAGAGTGTTCTATCCTTCATTTTGTCCAGGGTGGGTTCAATGTAGCAGGGAATATGCTTAATTTTCTCGGTTTTTTATTCACAGGGTTTGGGCCATTCCTCACATTGATAAAGGTCAAACTTTTATTTTACTTTTGACCATAGCTTGAATTTATACATGTAAATCTCCACCTCATCTTAATATTTCTGTTACTTATGAGAGTCTATATTACAACAGATCTGAAAAGGAATAACTTCACTCTCCTCTACACTTTCTGGTGATTAGTCCATTGTGATCTGACTGAGTGACCAGTATTATTCCATTTGTTCTTCCTCTTGGATTTAAAATTATTGCTACTGCTGTCCTTCCCCGCCCCCGTGTCTTGTTTGTTCAATTCTACTTCACATGGATATCATTGAGTAGTGAACACTTTTCTGTCATTGCCTGATTTATCAAATGGGCAGTGAAATCAATCCTCCCCCTATCAGACCCCATAGCAGATTAAGGAGAACGTGCCTCCATGGGGTTGTAAGTGCAAAATTTTTAAGAAAAGTTAATAGATATAATCAGAATACTTTCATACAACTTCAGACAGCTGGACCAACTCTAAAAAGAGCTAAAACTTTGAAGCAGGTTAAGAAGCTCCATCCCAACATTTTGTTTCTGCATAATTGAAGTTCAAAACCAGTGTTCCCAGCATCCCACTTTGGGGAGTAATTCATGGCAGGGGTTTGGGGAAAGTGGAAAGGGTTGCTGTACTGTTTGACAAGACATGACCCAATATAAGGAAAGACTGAATTGGTACGTTCTTAATATTCCAAGGAACGCTTATGAATTGTCCAATCATGTTAGGCACTTTTTATGCACCCAACTCGGAGCAATCTAAATTTATGGGCATGCTTCCTCAAATATTGACTGATATTGTAGTGGGACACATAATCATTGGTGGGGGGAATGATGCCTAAGACAGATCCTCCCATCAAAAGTGTAAGGATACTATGCTTCCCTCCCTACTTTTAAATAGACATTTGGAGAACACTGCATCTGAAAAAGAGAGATTATATATTCTTTTCAATGACTCACACTTCCTACTCCAGAATTAGTCATTTTTTCATCTCTAAGTCTCTTCTACAACACATTAGGAATATGGCCATAGAATGTAGCCTATACTCAAATTAGTCACCTTAGCATAGATTGAGTTTTGAATTCGGACACACAATCTACCAAGATTTGACAGTTTACCTCTCATTTCTTGCTTGATGAGCAGTTTAAAAAATATTCAGAACTCAATTAAATTATTCTATAAGGAGAATAAACCCTGCCAAGAATACTGAGGCTTTTTTGTGAGTGTTCAGGTGACTCTTCATTCAGGAAGGGATGAAACCAAAAAATGAGGGAAGCTGAAAGAGCCTCACTATTAACAGAAATTATCATGCTGACACATTCTCATAAATTAAACCAAAATAGGGACACATTTAATAAATGATTTATTAATAATAATAATAAATTAATAAATTAATTTTAATAATAAAATATTAATATTAATAATTAATTAATACATTGTTATAAAAAACTGAGGCCATTTCTGCACGGGGAGAGGGAATCGCCCCGTGCCAGTACTTACTGGACTTCTTGGCTCGACACTTGGGTCCAGGCTGGTCCGGAGCAGTGCATGGCCACCACTCCACACTGCTCCGGGGACAAAAATGGCGGCTTCCGGTTGGTCGAGGCTCTCCACCAACCACTGAAGCTCGCCAGCCTAAAGCCCGCCCCCAGCAGATCACAGGCTTGCACTGGTGTGAGCCTGCAAATCTGCACCGGAGCTCGGGCACGGAGTGGCGCGCTCCGTGCTTTTGAACGACCTCTTTCAAGTGGTCTTTCAAAAGCACACTGGACGATGACTTCGGGTCGTTCCGGAGTGGGCTGAGGTGCGGAACTACACTAAGTAGATCCGACCCAGTCCACTCCCAGGTGCAGACGTCCTCTCTGGAGGATGCTCTGCACCGTTTCTTTAAGCCCATGCAGAAATGGCCTATGATTGTGGAATTAGACCTTTAAAAGATCCAGCCAAAGTACATTACTATGAAAACAAAAACTCCAGACTGTTGGCTAAACTAGTCAAGAGAAAAAGCAGACAGGAAGTTAATACTGAGTATCTCCACACAGCAAGGTAATGTTATAGCTAATCCAAATGGCATTATTCAAGAATTTAGGGAGTTTTACTCAAATGTCTGCTCTTCTATGCTGTCTAATTATTTAAATTATTTAAACCTAGATATACCCTATTTCCTGGTGTATAAGACTCACTTTTTTTCCTGAAAAATACTGTTTGAAAATGGGTGCATCTTATGTACCAGTGCATCTTATGTGCCAGTGCACCTTATGCACCAGCAAATACGGTATTTATTTGTTCACTCAAGCTTAACAAACATTCTATGAAGCACAGCTCATTCCTTAATAAACCCATAATGATGAGGAAATCAAACTAGTTATACAAAAATTTTAACCCGGTGTATCTTCAGGTCCTGACAGAATGTCTGGGGAGTTTTATAAATTTATTTAATGAATTAACTCCACATATGAATAATTTCTTTAATGAGCTTATGAAGCAAGGTGTTCCACCCATTAGTTGGTGGAGAATGAGGATTACCTCATTCCCAAGAAGACAACCCACCAGTATAAACATTTAGACCCGTTGTTTTCATTAATCAAAATATCTATTTTGACTAGTAGAATTAACACTTCTGTAGCAGAATACATGAGACCAAGTAGATTTTATGCCAGCACACAAATGAGCTGATGCTATTCAAAGTGTAATAAATGTGAAACTGCACTCCAGCCTCTGATCAAAATAATCAATCATGCTAACTTCACTTGAGGCATCAAAAATGTTTGACAGGTTGGAGTGGAAATATTAATTTGCTATTCTTAATGAGATGAACTTTGGGAAGAATTTAGCTGGAGTTATAAGAAATTTATAAGATGATTCATAGACAATGATTAATGTGAACAGTATAGATTCAACAATTAGATTAAACAGAGGGACTAAACAGGGTTGTCCCCTTTCACCCTTGCTTTTTGGTGTAAGAGTTGAGCCACTTACAGAAGCGAGAAGAAGAAATTCAGACATTGAAGGATCAATGATTAATATAAAGCAGAATAAAGTAAATTTGTATGTGGATGATACTTTAATTTTTTCTTAAGAATTCTGAGGTCTTTCTCTTTCTCTTTCTAAGCACTTTCAAAAATTCTTCATATTTTCTTCACACTTTTGAAGTCCATGCTTATTTTAAGGTTAATATGCAAAAATCCAAAATGCTGTGTCTGAATACCCCTCTAGAGCAATAGAAGAAATGGCAAAGATTGAAGAACTTACACTTGCAAATCTCTGGGTTTATGTACCTAGGGGTTATGATGACTAAGGTTTAATTGTAACTACTAACATGCAACTACAAGCCTAACACTAAATGGATAAAAAGAAAGACAGACTTATAGAACACATTCAATTTATCTTTACTGGGCAAAACAGCTCCTTTGAAAATGTTTCTGCTCTCAAAACTCCTGTATCTTTTTCAAACCATTCCTTTGTGCCTCTCTAATCTAAATTTTAGTGGTTGCCAGTCCATAATAAATAGCTTCATCTCTGATAATCCCAGGCCCAGATTCATCAAAGCTATCAGACACATAGAATCTCATAATGGCAACCTTGCCATATCAAGACATGCAACTATATTTCGTGGCTTTTAAAGCTGACTCAACTCACATGCTGTTTAGTAAATCTAGAACTGCCAAAACTGGTCAAGTCTGGAAATAGAGAGTGACACTTTAGCAGGGATGGATTTGATATTCTCAAAAATTACCATAAAATGGATTGAGGAAATACCTAACCCATTCCTGCAGTCATCACTAATAATACATAAAAAAATGGAAGTCCACACTAATTCCTGATCCCTCTCCCATATGACCTTTTCTCTTTCACTGTCTCTTTCAAGGCTCAGATAAATTCACTCAGTTCAGGAACAGGAGGAAAAATGGGATTTATACTATGAGAGACCTCTTCAGCAGAGGCAAACATAAAACCATGGAGAATTGCCCTAAATCTCACACTCCTCACTTCCAATTAGTTAAATTTCTATCAAGCTGCCTCTTTTGCAACACAACTAGCAAAAACCAGGGAATTTCCATGGCTTTTAACACTTTATGGAAACGTGTGCTTTGCAAAGCAGCTTTGCAAAGGCCAATAAGCAAAAATTTACAAATGGCCAACTGGAAAAGATCCATGGGGAAGGCATAAAATATAGATCAGGTTGGGAAACTGACTTAGGATTCAACTGTTTAATTGGAATTGGATCCAAATCTGTTCTTCCCCTCTTTTTAAATCAAAATCAACCCTCTCAATAGACTGTACACTCAAAATGATATACAAATGGTACCTTAAATCATTAAGGTTAGCCAGAATCATGAACAATTTATCACCAACTGGCTGGAAGGGATGTAGTTGCTGTGGAATGTACTTACATATGTGCTTGGAGTGTCCAAAGATTCATAAACTCTGGCTTGACATACTTGACATAGTCTCAAAATCACAAAAGAAAAAGTCATTATTTTTTCTGGACTCTTACTGCTCTCTATTTTAGAAGCTGAAGCACATAAGGCTTTTTTTCTTTTTCTTTTTTTGCTGCCATCAGACTGGAAATTGCTAGGACTGGAGAATGGCTAATGTCTCACTGGAAAACTGGTAGAAAAGAGTGTGGGACTTGTGGTTAATGGAGAAGTTTACGGATAAAATGAAAGAGTTAGAAGGACAAATAAGATGTGACACATTTCCTTAAAATATTTTCCTTTCATTGACTTTGTCAATAACAACTCCCAACAACTCAAGCTGCTAGCTCAGCATCTGAAATTATGGAATCATATTTTACAATAAGATTTCTCAGTCCTTTGAGAGGATTAATCTTCTACCCTGTTGATGGACTGTTGATGGTTTGGTGGAACGACTACGGGAACATCAAATACTTATTGCCTCCACAACACATACAATTCATATCCGTATATTTCTTGATTTATTGTCTTTTTGAGGAAATTTTGTATTGGTGACTTTCACTGTTGAGGATTTTTTTATCCTGATTTTTCTAAATAAAAGTTTTAAAAGAAAGAAAATGCTGCTGTGGAATTACTGCTCGAGACTAAGGCCTTTGGCATCCAGTATCGTACAGGGTTTTATTCCATCCCCTGTGTTGTTCAATATTTACATGAAGCACTGGCAGAGGTCATACAAATCTTTGGAGTAAGGTTTCACCAATATGGTGATGACACCCAGCTCCATTGTAAGTTACCATTAAGAAGGAACCAGCTGAAGTCCTTGCTCAGGGTCAGTGATGGAGTGAATCAACTAAAATTAAATATTGACATGATTAAGATGTTGCTGGCTAATGCAAAGTCTGGCTCAAGAACTGGGATTTCACCCTGAAAAGTTGGGTTTGTAGGCTGGGAGTACACATTGACACTCTGCTGTTCCTGGATTCTATGTGACAAACAGTACTCTCACACAACATCATTTACTGCACCAGCTGTAACCTTTCCTCACTAATTTGACTTGGCAATAGTAATCTCTGCTGTAGTGACATTATGTCTTCACTACTCCAATGCATGAGGGCTATCTTTGAAGAGTGTCTAGTAGAATGTTGACACAACAGGAGGCAGGTAAGCTATTAAATAGCCACATGGACTAAATACCAAAAAAACTTGTATTGGTTGCTAACTGCAGAGTTGCAGTCTGCCTAATTCGCACTGTTGGTTTTATCATTTAAAGTACTGAATGTTTGCTTGCACCTGGTTTGATAGCGACTACTTGTCCTGTTACAAGGCTCTCATAACACTGAGAGTGTCAGGAAAGGCTCTTATGAATACCATTCTTTGCAAGATATTCTTCAAAGATAACCCCCAAGCATTAGAGTATCCAAAAAAATCCTTTAATGAACTCCTTTCCCATTTCTGTCATATGATGATTTCTTGTGTGAAAGTTCAATTGCATTTTTATACTGATTTTGCATGGTCAGTGGGCATGCTTTGGGTGGGAAAACTATTGATCACAGGGAGATACAGCCCTGTTACTACAACGCCATGGTGTCCTAAGGGCCTCGATCATTCTCTCTCTCTTACACACACACACACACACACACTTCTGGAACTGTAAGAGGAGAGTTTTAGAAAGCATTTATTTTGTTAACCCTCTGCTTCATATTTGTTGTTTCTTCCTTCAGACATACTAATAGCTGCCACATGAAAACAGGGATAGATCAGATAGACAGATTAGTGACTGTTGACTTTCCTCTGCCAGCAATTAGTTAAATCCAGGAACTCTGATCTATCTCCAATCATGAATTCCCCCAACATATACACAGGGAAAAAAAGGCCTTTTTAAAGGTAAGATAGTTTTTATTTTTATTTACATGGAGGGGCATCTTCATGTGTGTGCGTGTGTGCCAAACAATGAAGAGGTAGGGATAATGTCTTGGGGAAGGAAGTGGGTGAGCAGTCCAAAATGTTGTGTGCAATATGGTTTTAGTGCAAGTGGATGCTGTAATCCCAGAATGGTTCTGAAGGTGCATAAGGAAAGACAGCAATCCCAATTAAATAGCATTTTTACAGACAATGCGATTGTAGTGGACAAGGTGCCTTGTGTGATAAAGTTCTCAGATTGTAAAAACCATTTTCACTCAGACCTGAAATCAGTTCCTGCTCTTGATTCCTTTAGGAAGGGTGGGAAGACATATCTCTTCTAACTGGCATTTTTAAATGGTTTTATTACTAATTATTATGATCAGTCTAAGTGTTTGATATGATGACTTCATAGTCTAATTTGGCTTTGTTCTCTAATTTTTTTAAAAAAATGTTCATTAGTCATCTTGACTTTTTTTCTTTTTCTCTCTTTTTTTTTCTTGGCTAAAAGATGGGATAAAATGTGAGCAAGCAGGCTGGCTGGCTGGCTGACTGACGTTTTGAACTATAGTATTCAGTGCAGTGAAACAGAAGGTGACAGGGAAAAAGAAAGAAAGAATGGAACTTCTCCTTCTTCTGCTTCCAGTTATCTAGTCTATTTAATTTCTACATTGGCCATCAGGTGATGTCCATGTATACAGTCACTTCTTGGGTTGCTTGAAGAATGTGTCTCCAATGTACAAACTGCTAGCCTTGCAAAATTTAGTCAGTCTGTCTCCTGCTTCATTTCTTCATCCTAGGCCAAATTTTCCTATAATGTTTGATTCTGCTCTGTTTCCTGCTTTTGCCTTCTGCTTTTGCAGATCTTGCAAACTCAGGACCATATGAAACAGGCATTGGCCACACACCTGTCTCTTTGGACTGAAGGACTGAGATTCTTTGTTGTTTGCCAGCTAATCTGTATCTGTTTGGATACTCCTATTGTCACTTTTTGACACCTGCGCTCCCATCGTGTGACCAGTGGTATAACCCATACAGGGTTATCAACACTCCACCTAAGCATTCTTCAGTCTTGCAGTCGCAGAATATTTAATATGGGAGAATAAGTAGGCTCTCTATTTTATTGTAAATATAGTATATAACTAGATATACAAATATACACTCCTCTTAAGGAAGAAGATAGACTTGTCATTGTCTAGGCACACAGTTAACACTTGCTTTGCATTACATGTAAGGCATTACAAATCTTTCATCATATTAGCATCTCATACAATTCTATCATATAATCTGTATAGACTTGCATTTTGTAAGGAATGTTACCATCAGAGTTTTTCATATTCATCTTAGCCAACATTCACTAAGAGGCATTCATTGATTTCACACTTGTTCCGATGCCTAATACTGTGGTATCCTAACCCGTATTCAATCAGTGAAAGAAACACACTTATGGCAGTCCTACTTATGGCAATCCCAAGGTGAATATATCACAGGGCTTTCTGGGGCTGAGAGTGTGTGACATGCTCAAGGTCATCCAGTGAGTTTTCATGGCTGAGTGGGGAATCAAACCCTGGTCTCCAGGGTCATAGTCCAGTGCTCAAATCACTACACCACTGGTTCTCTAGATCCTCATTAGCGCCAGGTAATGTAAAAAAAATTCTTCCATCCAATCAGAGAAGAGATCTGATTGATCACTGATCTATTGTTGACTCATCACTCAGCCGTCGTTTCCTGTCTGCCTTCTATCAGGTTACATCAGCCATCAGATATTAGTAAACATTTCGTATCTACACTGTTTTGGGTTCATTATAGTTAGGTCATTTGTTCACATTCTCTCCTAGGCTTATTGATTTGTTTTGGTTAGGTTGGCATAGGTTAGCCAATGTCTACACACTTAATATGGTGCTGTCTAGTAACCTATTTAAAGTATCCTGCTTTATATTTTAAACAGACGTGTCTATTTCCTTAATATTCATGGTCCAGGAGCTTAATTTTTGCAAAAGATAACATCAGATTAGTGTTCAGCCTGCAACACATAGTTTCCTTAAGTGAGTCTATCCACCTGTGATGTTGTATTCTTCTTTTCCTACTGTCTTCCACTCTGCCAAGCATAATCCTCTCTTCTAATGAGTCATGTCATGTTATATGTCCAAAGTATGATAATCTAATTTTAGTAATTTTGGCTTCAAGAGAGAGTTTATGTATTTTGCTCTAGGACCCATGCATTTATTTTTAGCAGCCCATGTTATCTGTAGAACTCTTCTCCAGTATCATATGAATTCAAATGAATTCATTTTCTCCCTGCCACCTTTCTTCACTATCCTCCTTCCACAAACATAGATAGAAACCAGAGGTAATATAGCATGCATGATCCTGACTTTGGTATTCACTGATACATCTTTACATTTGAGGATCTTAGCTAGTTCCTTCATAGCTACTCTCCCATATCCTGATCTACTTCTGATTTCTTGACAACAGTCTCCGTTTTGATTAATGATTGAACCAAAGTATAGAAAATCTTTAATTATTTCAGTGTCTGAATCATCCACATTAACTTTCATTGACTTTCCCTTCCTTGACTAGTTATTCCAAGTCTTTACTAATTTTGTGCAAATAATATGAAAAGAACAAGCAGGGGCAAACCTGTTCAGGGAGGGTTTTCTTAATTTGCTACACTAAAACTTTGTGTTCTCACACATGAAACAAAAATGCAGTCAAGAACATTTAGTGGAGATCTGTAAAACAGCAACAAAAGGGAGGAGTTCAAATTTCTGAGCTTTGTAAAACTAAACTCTACATCTAGATTGTGTTAATGAAACCAATTGTTGTTACAAATATTCTGATTCAGGGATAATAGCAAAATTTAAATTCAGCCATGTCACTTCTGTGAAACACATCTATTGTCTACTTCATGCACATTTTATTTCAGCACTGGTACAGCCCCTGATGCAATAGGTTCCTAAACTGCCATGCTGGATCCAGAAGCTGGAATTATAGTCTAGTCATATCTCACAAAACAAAGACTGAAAATAAAATGTTAGTTACTAACTATGAAACTTAAGAGAAAAAAATGCCATTCTCTCACGAGGTACCACTTTTGAAAGATTGTTTTGGCCACCAGAAGAACCCCGGAAAGAGAGTGGAACATGTTATTTGTGTAACAAAAGAATGATATAGCTATTAACTGTATTATTAACTGTTGGAAATCACTGTTCAAATATGGTAAAGCCTTCTGCTGTGACCATGATCAGGGTAAAAAGCCTATACAAAACAAAGTAAAGGCCACTAGAATAGATAAATGTTTTGCAATTCTAACCTGTATGTTCTCCAGATTTTCAAGAGCTATGTTCCTATATTTCAATGTAACTATTCGGAATAATCAATCAACAATGTATACTTGGAATGTGTGCATCAATTTTGCACTGATGTTTGACAACATCAAGAGAAATGATAAACCATTTTGTGTTCATTCCATGCAACCATGACCCTGTAGTTTGTGATACATTTTCAGCATGATCCTTAGTGCTAAATATTTAAGCAGTCCCTGAGTTACACAATTATGTGAAATTAAAGGAACACTCAGCAACTGTTCATGAATAAGCCTGAAAGAAGGTATTTCCATATAGCCTTTGTAACTATTTTCATCAAGGCTGAAACCTGCTAAGGATGACCAAAATCTGTCTATAAAAGGAAGTTATAAGGGACAGCTATAGCAAACAGGCTGCTGATTTTTCTCAAACAACAAAATGAGTTGTCATCAAAACTAGATATGCTGGTTAACATTTCCCTCCCTGTATGACTCCTCAACATTTTTTTATTTCTTTTGTCCCCTCAGATCTATATTTATCTTTTCTGGCCCTTTCTTGTATTTATGTTAATTCTCTTCCCTTTGTCTGTGACCTCCCATTTTCCCTCTACCACCCGTGACCACTTTTCTCTGGCTTTTCTCTTTTTGTTCCAGATACATTACCACTAGATTTTTTTTTGTGAATGCACACTCTAATGGTGTTTCTCCTGCTGGGCTCTGAACAAATATGACTGACCACTGGAGCAATCTGTGTAAACTTAGTATCACGTGCTGGTTCCAGATGGACAAGCTGAGTTGTTTGATTGCTGAGATTATCGCAAAATGAGGGTGAATTATAGCTCTGGTACTTGTTTGTGAGTATTCTTAATAATACAGTGTCATGTATTAATAACAGTGTCTCAAACACAACAAAAGAAATGGCTGAAGGTACATCTGTGGCTCCATTATGAAGTCATTTGTGCATGGTTCAGAGTGTACGTAATAGGCCAGGGCAACTTCCAGCTCTCATGCTCAGATTCTACACACAGAATCAATGGGAACTATTATAATGTGTTGTTTATTTAAGGACATATTGACACTGGACTACACAGTGGGGAAAAGAGCAGTGGAAGTCCTGTCCTGGTTTCTCATATTACTTCATGCACATTGATGGTGACCTACATTGCTCCTTGGGATTTGTAGTTCAGTTATTCCATTGCATACACAGAACTTATAGCACAGCTTACTGTGACAATTCCTTATGGTTACACAATGACACAGTTTAAAACTGATTGTACATAATGCCTAAATAGTGCAGGATTGTGTTAAAAAGAGGCTATGTTCATTTTTGTTTTAAATTACTGAAACAGTGAATGAAAAGTTAAACTGCAATACAATATGAACCTGGCTACATGTCTCTATTCCGTAGACTGCTGTGCCTGCATACATCCTTGCCTAAAGAGATAAAATATACAAGTAAAACATATATTTGTGATATACAGCCTAAAATTTACAGCGTGAGGCACAAACAAGTAGTAGAAATAGAAATAAACTGGAAATAACCTGTTGCTGCTGTGTGTTTTCAAGTTATTTCTAATTTATGGTAACCTCAAGGTGAATCTATTACAGGGTTTTCTTGGCAAGATTTGTCCAGAGTGAGTTTGCTATTGCCTTCCTCTGAGGTTGAGAGAATGTGACTTTCCCAAAGCCACCCAGTGGGTTTTCAAGGATGAATGGGTATTTGACTCTGGTATCCCAGAAATCCAACACTCAAACCACTGCACTATACTGGCTCTCAGATCTAGGCAAGATTTCTTCAGAGAAGGTTTGCCAATGCCTTCCTTTTAGGCTGGGAAAGTATGACTTGCCTAGGGTCACCCAGAGGGTTTCTATGGCTAAATGAGGATACAATCCCTGGTCTCCTAGACCCCTAGCCCAATGCTCTAGCTATTACAGCACACTGGCTCTCTCTCAGAAATAACTACTGCATATTATTCTTTCTAAAAAAAACAACGAGTGAAATAAAACACCATTACATATTCCACATCTACAGTCACCTTTTTTTCAACTTGTAACTTGAAAACTGTGATTCAATACTGTAGTATGTGCATTCGAGCCCTACATGTTGAGATGCTATTGTAGGTTCTTCAATGTATCTATTCTGCAACTGATTGCACATCCACACTTTGCATTACAGTGGTTGCAAACAATCATGAGAAGTTTTGGAAAACACTGGAAAATTATCATATAGCCAGTCTACCATATGAAAGATGTACTCTGAAAAGGGGACGGAAGGTACCAGAGAAGGCAGCTATTATAGTTGTGCATAGCAGGGCTAAGGGGAGGATATGGAAAGGGGAGACAGTTACACTTTAAACAATGGGTCAGGAATAGGGTCCTAGCTGTCCCTAAAATGTCCCTCAACTCAAATAACCTGGATGGTCCTAGCAACACTACTCCTGGGTTGAAAATGTTGCTAATAAATACTAGGTTGGTAAATGGGAAGACAGCTGCTATTCAGAACTTGATCCTGGATAAGCATGATGACTTTGCATGCATCACAGAGACCTGGATGTATAAGGTGGCGGGGGTAATCTCTCTCAGCTTTGTCCCTCAGGGTTCTCTGTCCAGCAGCAATCAAGCCCTGGAAGCCAGGGAGGTGTAATTGTAATAGTCTATCAAAATCCCATCACCTTGTATAAGTGCCCTATCCCACAGTTTTTTGGGTTTAAGTGTGTTTAGCTGAAGGTGGGGGCCAGGATAGATTAGGGATTGTTAGTGTGCCACCCCCCCCCAATAGTCTCCTTTCCTGAGCTAGCTGGTGTGATCTTAGGGTTAGTGCTGGAATTTTCCTAGCATGTAATACATCCACACTGGACCACCCTGTCAGGAACAGCTCAGGATTTCATATCTGCCATGACAATCATGGGTCTGGCCCAAGTATCTGGCCCTACTCATGCTGCTGGGCACACCCTGGACCTTGTTTTCTGCAGAGGGTGAGGTGAATGTGCTTTGGGAGTAGAGGAACTATCTACACTTCTGTTGTCATGGACAGATCACCAGCTGTGGGGGCTCAGAACCTCCAAAGGGGTGGACAACCCATTAAAATGGTCCACCCCAGGAGGCTTATGGGTCCGGTTGGATTCCTGACTCTTGGGGAGACTCCTGCTGCCTTAACAGGTTGCCCTGTCAAAGTCCTGGCTGACCTCTGGAATAGAGAAATGGCCAGGGAAATAGACATGATTGCTCCCAAGCATCCCTTCTCACAAAGTGGAGCCAAACCAGCCCCCAGGTTTTCCAGCAAGCTGGTGGCAATGAAATATGTGAAAAGGCAACTTGAGCAGCATTGGCAGGAAACTTGGAGAACATCTGACTGAACACGTTCTAGAGCTTATCTGTGAGCCTACTCTGTGGCAATAGAGGCAGCAAAGACAAATTTCTTCTCTACCTCCATTGAGTCTGCAGAGAGCTGGCCAACAGAGCTATTTCAAGTGGTCTGGAATCTTTTACACAGAGGCCCAAGATAGGAATATCCAGATCATTCGATGGCCCACTGTGAACAATTTGCCCAGTACTCTGCAGATAAAATTACTCAGATCCACTCTGACTTGGATGCTGTGATCGATGCAGATCCAGAGAATGCAACTCTGGCCTCTGCTTGTCCAATAATAATGGATACTTTACAATTTGTGCAACCCAAGGAAGTGTACAGGATTCTTGGAGATACGAGAGCCACCTCATGTCCTCTAGATCCTTGCTCTTCCTGGCTTCTAAAAAAAGCTAGAGGGGGACTGGCTGCATGGGTAGTGGGAGTGGTTAATGCCTCTTTAAAATAAAGGCGAGTTCCAGCTTGCCTCAAAGAGGCTGTTATAAAACCATTACTACTACTACTACTAGTAATGGTTTCATAACAGCCTCTTTGAGGCAAGCTGGAACTCACTTTTGTTTTAAAGAGGCATTAACCACTCCCACTACCCATGTAGTAGTAGTAATTTATTAATGCTTAGACCATAGGCTATTTGTATACTAAAACCATTACTAAAAAAGCCATCCCTGGGTCCCATCATTTTGGATAATTATCAGCCTGTTTCTAACATCCCATTTTTGGACAAGGTACTAGTGTCTGGTGGCCTCCCAGTTCCAGGAGTTTCTGAATGAAACAGATTTTCTAGATCTATTTCAGTATGGCTTCAGGTCTGGCTATGGGACAGAGACTGGTTCAGTCACCTTGTTGCATGACTTATGCCAGCAACTATATGGGGAGGGTCTTCCCATTGGTTCTGCTGGACCTCTCGGCAGCTTTCGATACTATTGACCATGGTATCCTTCTGGGTTGCCTTGTGGGGATGGGACTTGGGGGCACTGTTTTACAGAGGCTTCATTCCTTCCTGGAGGGACAAACCCAGAAGGTGGAGTTGGGGGACTCCTTTTCAACTTGACCTGTGTGGCCCCTTGGGGCTTGGTTCTATCCCACCATGCTATTTAACATCTACATGAATCTGCTTGGAGAGAATTCCTGAGTTCTGGGTTCAGTGCCATCAGTATGCAGATGACATCCAACTTTATTACTCCTTTCCACCACAAGCCAAGGAAGTTATTATGGTCCTAAACCAGTGCCCATCATCACTGGATGAGGAAGAACAAATTGAAACTTAATCCAGATTCCTGGGCAGCTGTGGGCCTGCCTTTGAAGAGTGTTCGGAAACTTCAACCACTGCCCCTTTGACCTCTGCTTACTTCAGTTCCTCCAAACTGAGTTCAAAGGGCAAAAATAGTTTTACTCCATTAACTCCATTAAAAATAGTTTTACTCCAGAAGGGAGAGCAAACTAGGGAGAAGAATCTTGCCCTTCCCTGCAATTACTAGAGCCTCTCTTTGTCTGTTCTTCTTTATTAATAACTTTTGCCATCTGGGCCACATTTGCCATCTTGCCATTTCACCTGTGAAATGGTGGAGGCTACGGCCATTTCCACACTAAGGCCCTTTCGGCACAACGGAGATACATCACTGTAGCATCATTGCGTCATGAATACATCTGCATGTCAAACCAGTTTGACGTCGTTCTGTCGTAGTTCCTTCCGCACCTGTTCAGCTCTTAGCACGGTTCACATTGTTTTGAAATTGGTGTAATATAAAAATGGAAAAACTCCGAAGCAAACCAACTATAATGGTGCCGCTGCGTTTTTTCCTACGTGTGGAAACGTTACATCCATTCACACCACAGAAGTGGGCGTTAAATTGACCAAAAAGCAGGAAACAGGAGTTCCAGGAGAATTGATGATGAGGAAGCTACAAATGATTTTCTCCACTTTACTTCAACAGAAACTGGAGGGCGTGCAGACAGGAATCAGGGTAAGTTGGAGTAAAAATCACTGTTCATAAAACACAGTGAATCATAGAAATGTAGAGTTGGAAGAGACCACAGGGGCCATTCGGTCCAACCCCCTGCCATGCAGGAACACCCTCAAAGCACTCCCGACAGATGGCCATCTAGCCTCTGCTTCAAAACCTCCAAGGAAGGAGACTCCACTACACTCCGAGGTAGCATGTTCCACTGCCGGACAGCCCTGACTGTCAGGAAGTTCTTCCTGAGGTTCAGGTGGAATCCCCTTTCCTGCAGCTTGAATCCATTGCTCCTTGTCCTGGTCTCTGGAGCAGCAGAAAACAACCCCTCTCCTTCCTCTACATGGCATCCCTTCAAATATTTAAACATGGCTATCATGTCCCCTCTTAACCTTCTCTTCTGCAGACTAAACATACCCAGCTCTCTAAGTCTACCCTCATAGGGCTTCATGGCTTCCAGGCCTCTCACCATTTTGGTCGCCCTCCTCTGGACTTGCTCCAGCTTGACCATGTCCTTTTTGAATTGGGGTGCCCAGAACTGGACACAGTATTCAAGATGAGGTCTAACCAAAGCAGAGTGGTACCAGTACCTCCCTTGATCTAGACACCATACTCCTATTGATGCAGCCAAGAATTGCATTGGTTTTCTTGGCTGCCGCATCACACTGCTGACTCATGTTCAGCTTGTGGTCTATGAAGACTCCTAGATCCCTTTCACACCTACTACTATCCAGCCACGTGTCCCCATCCTATATTTCTGTATTCCATTTCTTCTACCTAAGTGTGTAGGACCTTACACTTCTCTCTGTTGAATGAACGCTGCTTCACTCTAGTATGGAAATAGTCTAAGACTGTTACAGTGCTATTATTCAACTTTCAACTGGGCCTCCAAGGCCCCTCCCTAAACTGAAAACCCCAGGATTCCATAGGACGTTGAAAGTGGAATAATAGCACTGTAACAGTCTAGTGAGGAAATGGCCTGCGCACTATCTCCTGTCAGGTCAACAGCTTCAGTGCACCTGCTCCACCTGCCAAGAAGCCTGTCAACCTGAGGCGTTTCTGAACTTGACAAGGCACAGATACCCCTTGACCGAAGGGCTGGGTCCTTTGTGCTGTCCTTCTCCCAACCTAAACTACCTCAAAGCGCTGTTGTGAGGAGAGAGAAGGACAGAGCTATGTAAGCCACCTTCATCCATTTAGAAGAAGGGGAAGAGAATAAAATGTTGATATAACGACAAACACCCCTCACCTAACTTCATAAATACGCGTATTAATTGTGACTGGAGGGGGGGGACCCGGGAGAATAATGCCTGTGTTCGTGGGCCAATACAGGCTTCCGAGCTTCTCTGCTTCCTAGGTTTCTACCTTGGTTCTTTCCCGACAGACCGTCCGAAGGGAACCACGCCTCAGGCGCAGGGAGGGAAACCTTCTTTCCCGCCGCCGCACAAACCTCTCCTCCGTCCGCCAAAGGAGCGGGTGGGGGGGGAGGGAGGGGGGGAGGGAGGGCGGCGCTGTTTTTACGACGGTCGCGAGGCCTCCGCTCGCTTTACGGCAGGGCTTGTGAAGAGGGCGTCGGGCGAGCCTGCCGTCCCGGAGGGCGGAAGCGCGAGGGGGAGCGTGGCCCGAGCCCGGCTCGCTCTCTTCCCCAAACCCGGCGTCTTCCCCAAAGCCGGGCGCCGCCGGGCGGAGGCGCGCGGGAGCCATGGTGAGTAGGTGAGGGGACTGCGGGAAGAAGGCGCCTCAGGGCCGTTTCCGCACTACACTCTTATAGCGCGATTATCCCACTTTCCACGTCCGGTGGGATCCTGGGGCTTGCAGTATAGGGAGGGGCCTTTAGAATTCTCAGCCAGAGAGCTCTTTGGCCTCAGGAAACGACAAACCCCAGAATTCCACAGGGTGTTGAAAGTGGAATAACAGCAGTGTAACAGAGTAGTGCGGAAATGGCCTGAGACAGGGTGGCTTGCCTGAGACAACCCGCTGGGGTTCCATGGCCAAGCAGTGATTTGAACCCTGGTCTTCCAGATTCCTAGTTCAGCATTCAGACCACTACACCATGCTGGCTGCCGTGTCCAGTATTATTTGCACAACATGTTGTCATCTTGTGCTCTGAAGTTGACTCCAACTTGCAGCTAACCTCTCCTAGGATCAGAGGAGGTTTGCCATTGCCTTTGAGGCTGAGATATATGACCTGCCCAAGCTTGCCCTTTGGGTTTCTTTGGCTGGGCCCTGGTCTCCGAGAGTCCCAGTCTGGCATTCAAACCATTACACCACACTGGGTCCCCTGTATAATAATGTTCTGTGCCACATGGAACTAAAATCTACCATGTGCAATGGAGTTTGCTCCTAGATAACGTAGCCTGCAATTGTTCAGTGTTGTGCATATTTATACTGTCCATGCTGGACAGTTAGACTTATTTTCAAGTAAGTATTCATGGAATTGCGTTCTTACACTGGAGTCTTATGAATCTGGCTTAATAGATTCCACTGTACGTTTCAAATTATAATGCTTAAACTGGATCACTTCTGTTACACTAACCTAGTGTTCCCTCCCAGTTTTCTTCAATGTAATGCTTTGGTTAAAGTCTTACACTGAAATAGAGGTGCCTGCTCATCATCTTTACAGTATTTACTGACTCCATCAGTGGTTCCTGATCTTGGAACCCTAGCCGTTGTTGGACTAACTCCCAGAAGACCCAGCCAGCATGGTCACTGGCCAGGAATTGTGGGAGGTATAGTTCAACAACATTTGAGGATCCAAGATTAGGATCTGTAATCATGATAAACACCCACTCTATCAACTAACTATGGGAAAGTATTCTCTCTAGCTAAGAGCGTATGTTTTGTCCAGAAATGAGACTGTTTTTAATAAAAGCTAAATGTTCTGTTTTCAAAAATGGGAGAGGAGTTTATTAATGGTTTGCATCTTTCTGCTTCCTAGCAATCCTTGTGGAAGTTCAACATGAGATCGGGAAATCATCACAAAACCTAATAAAGCCCAGTTCAAATGTCTGCAAACCCTCCTTCCCAATTCATTAAGACTTTGACTATGCAGACATGATGTCAGCAAGCTTGCCTCCTCACCTTTCCTATTCCATCTCTCCCACTGCCACCACCAACCTGCTTTTTATAACCTCTAACCTGATAGGGAGATCTGAATATTTACAAAAGTGTCACTTTGAATTAGCCTATTAAAATTACTGTAATATTTTTTATCTTTTTTAAAAATATGGCTAATGTAACTGCCATTGCTTTTTGTTGATTATTGACCATGATAATGAAACAGGATCTGCCTATTCACAGGGATTGTCTTTTTGAATGTCAGAATTGGAAGGATTAGCCATGGCTTTTTTCAACTTTATCATACTCACGTTCAAGTTCATTGAACAAAACTTTGATCAGCTGTTAACCACAAGTTTTGTTCATATGTGGGCTTGAAGTATAGATTACCAGAATTAAAACAGAAAACTAGATTGGATGAATCGCTGATGTGACTTAAGACGACAATTACTCCTATCTTACCTGACACAAGTACTATCACTCCAGGCTTGGAGTTGCTAAATTCCCATGTATCATCTGCTTAACGGATGGTTGGGAGATTAGATAGGATTGAGATGTGAGGCAAAATGGCACCACTTGAAGAGCCAGAAGACATTGTTTAACTCTGGCCATTAACTAGTTGACAAAATATGAATATTCAGTGAATTGCAATAGGGGGAGCAGGGGAGGAAAGCATTGCCATCACCCTCTATATACTAACTATTCAGGCTTTTATTATTTTCTGCAGCTATACATGAACCATGATACACTCCCATTGCCTGACCTGTAGCTGAACAATGGAAGTGTGAAAATGGTGCTTATAGGGTTGCCGGGGTTCCCTTATTATTGTAAGTGATGTCCTGTATTTAGCCAGAAAGCTTGTCGCCTTATAGGACTGGCAGGTGCCCCTTATTGTAAGAGATGTCCCCTATTTGAGAACCGGAAAGCTCTTCCTTTTATAAAGACTGAACAATATGCTAAACAATCTTTCATTTTTTGGTGTGGCCATTCATTAAAGACAGAAATGTGTGCATCATGTAATTTATGAATGTGGAAAGTATGTTAATTTTACATAGAAATATGATTTAAGTGGACTGAAACCAATACTTTCATTTAGTATCTCAGTAAGACACAAACTTGTTAATAGTTGCTTCCTGGTTGTCAGCCCTGCATATCATGAATTTTGACTGCTCCTTACTGCTATTTTGAAAAGCTGGCAACACGAAGTGCGTGTCACATGGGCTTTTCCCATGGAATCTCTACTTTGTTCAGCTGCACAGAAAAGCATAATAGTTCTCACACAGCTGCAAGTGTGTATAAAGGGCTCAAAACAGAAAGTTTTGTTAAAGAATAGCAAAACCTGGTGACTTTTGCCATTTTTTTTTTTTTTTTATGACTGGAAAAGACGGTGATCTCCTATAATTTGTTCATTTTCTAAATACTTTGAAACAAACCTGGGAAACGGGTTGCTACAGTTTCTACTTTATGTATAGGAAATGGAAAAGTTACAAGATAGTTAGAAGGATGGGTTAGTACATCTGTGGCCATAGTTGAGCGCAGCCCTACTGAAGGCCAGGATTCTGTTTGCTGGTTCAGAGAATTGCTTAGAAGCAGGAACTTTTTGTGTCTAGATCGTGAGTTGAAATGACATTAATTTGGGGCATAAAATAAATCTTTTAATTGTCCGAGAGAATTGTTCCTCTTGTTAGTGATGATACGTATTAATTAAATTGATCAGGTTATATCTAACGATATCCATTCACCAGCACATCAGGCAATGCTGGAAGAAGAGGTGCGCCCTCCCTTTCTACAGCTTTGACCAGCACTATACAAATCCATTCCAGGGTCTGGGAGGACACTTTGAAACAGAATGGCGTGGGGTACAGCAGGGGAGGGAGGAAGTAGTAGTTTTCCATTATCTTTATAAGGGCAGAAACTAGTCTAATAGTGAAAGGGTCAGAATGAAAAAAGAACTAAAATTTGAATAAATAAATGAAAAAATTGTTTCTTAAATTGGAAAACAAAAATGTGTTCATGTTTCAGCAATTGCACAAATCTGTAGTACATGTTGCCAATCCTTCTGCTAATTCTGATGGTCTGGAATAGCTATTGATAGAATGCTGTGTGTAGTTTTAAGTCCAATAATGGGTTGAAAATCACCAGATAAGATTCTCTCCTAAAGCCAGTGTGGTGTGGTAGTTTGAGCATTGATCTATGACCCTGTAGACCAGGATGTGATTCCCTGCTCAGCCATGGAAACCTTGGGCCATCGCACACTCTCAGCTCCCAGAAAGCCCCATAATACGATTGCCGTAAGTTGGAAATGACTTAAAGTCACCCAGTAACAGCAAGGTTCTTTGTAATGTTTGAGCAATCCACAGCCCATCCGTTTATGGTAGTTTTATGTTGATGTTTTCTTTTTATGTTCCAAACTATCTGGGGTCTGATAGTATCTACAGTAGCCCCCCACATTCATGAGGGTTAGGGGCACAGAACCTTTGCGAAAGTGGAAAAATTGTGAATAATTCCCATCCCTGCAATTCCCCTCCAAAGCTCCCCACTCCCATTCTTTTGCCTCTGTCCCCAGCATTGAGGGGTGGAGGAGAAAAAAGACACACTAAAGGGCTTACTGGTACTTTCTCCTCAAAGGGAGAAGAGCATAGTTCTTCCCTTTTAGTTACTTCTGGTGGCCAGCTTGAAAAGTGAGGGGTAGGAGCAAGAGAGCACCAGACTACTGAGCAGCCATTACACAGCAGAAGTGCAGCCACATGGGAGAGAGGACACACCTCCAGCAGTGGGAGGGGAGCTCTGCTCACCCAAAAATTAAAAAAACGTCCATTTTAAACACAAGTCTGGGATGAGGAATCCAAGGGAATGGGAGGGGAGGCAAGCACGTGCCTTGTGATTAATCAAATTTGTGAAGGTCAAACCTGTGAATGTGGAGGGAGGACCGTATACTTAATGTATCAAAATTTGCTACTTTTTCATTTTATGGTGTTGCTTGTCCCCTACCCCCTTCTTTTTTTAGGCTAGTACTATGATAGCTGTTGGTCTGACAATAGCTGCTGCTGGATATGCAGGTTTGTATTTGGACTGCATGATTTATTTCTCCCTGGTTTAAACAGTGCTTCAGTGAGGTCTACTTTGGATGGCACTCACAAGTGGTAAAGCAGTGCCTGAGTGCCAAATCTGTATATCTTCAGTGGCATCTTGCTGTTAACCTCTTTTCCTTTACATCAAATCTTTCAGCTACCAAATTATTGTAATATGTGCCATTTTCTATACCAGTCTTGGTATGGCCTTGAGTTAGGTGCTACATTAGGAAAAAAAGATTTACAAAGTACAAAACTATGCCCTAAACCATTATCTCTCAAGCTCTTTCGACTTCCTTTTAAATTTAATCTCTATTCTGGTACATACAGCTGAATCTGTAGAGATCCTCACATATACACTACCCTGTCTTTGGTTCCTGCATGTGAAAATCTGTAGCTTGTGGCAAGTTGATATAAAAAAGAATATAATAGTAGATGTACTGCTCCCTTGTGTTTAGCGTTGTTACTCTGACTTTGCCTGATATGAGGGCTCATGTTATTGCTTTAGGGATGTAGGAACTCCTTTAACTATTGCTGTGATTCTTAGCAACACAAAGGATGTATTTTACACACATCCTTCTATTTCTTTATAACAGTTGAAGATAACTTGCAGTGCCTAAGTATCAGTTTCAGACCCTGAAGTGAATAATTCTAACAATTGTTTTTCTTGGAGCTGCTGGGGCTTCAGCGGCTTCCAAGAAAGGAGTTTTGTAGCTGAAGAGCAGCTACCTTTTTCATATATAGCTCAACCTAGTACATAGGTGGTACCTCCAGTAAATAGACCTCTGATTTAATATTAAAAATAATAAGTACAAGAGAGTAAGCACTCTCTTGGTGCAGGGTGTGATTCAAGACTCTATGACATTTATTTACGTAATAATTAGTCCTAAATGGACTTATTGCTAAAAATCTCATAATTATTAAAAAAATAGACAAAGATCCTACAGAAAGGAGATAGATTGTGACTTTACACTGACGGAGTTATGTGATGATTGTGCATTAGTGAATTGCAACACTGGACAACTTAATATGCAAACAAATGTGAAATGCATGATTGCAGGGCGCAGTGTATATCTGGAGTTGCAATTTACAGTGACTTCACTTGCACAATGACACTATATATTCAACTCTGCTTCCACCACCATCAACTGAATATGGACATTTCATCATGGCCAAAAAAGTACAAAAATAAGGGAAGTTAAATATATATAAAACATCAACAAGATTCCAGCCTTAATCTAGGCTTCTTTTTCCTGTTCCTTTTCAACTGTATCTCTGCTTTCAGAAGCACTATATCCTGAAAAAATAAGGCTTGTATTCTCAATCACCCGCAGTAGAAATAAAATTGATTAGGGCTTTATATGGTGCAACAGCTTCTTGTAGCCCATGTGTGGTTTTAATTAACATAAAGACTCTAGGAATGAAGAAGACACAGAACAATGAAATTACAGCTGGCCCTCTGCATTTGCGGGTTTGACTTTCATGGATTTGATTATTTGCAAGTTTGTCCAATCCCTGCCCCCGCACCTCAGGTGCTTTTTTTTAGTGGTGGGGGGACCTTCTCTCTAAGTGGTTCCAATGAGGTCATGCAGCTCTCTAAAAACTAGTATGTGGTGGTCCTCCTCCTCCTCCAGCAGCTGCCTGGCCAGCTAAAGATGGCTTGAAAACCAATTTCTCAGCAACATAAACTCTCTCCTTATGCCCCCACATATCCAAGGAAGGAGATGGGCAAGAGAGAGGAAGTATAGGTCCATCATGCCCCTTTCCACCCCTTTCACTCTCCTTTCCCTGACCTGGCTTGGACCCTGGGTGTCCGTTCTCCTGACACACACTTTCCATTTTTGTGGGTGTTCTGCACCTGTAACCCTAGCAAACGTGGAGGGCTGACTGTAATTAACCAAGGAATGCAAAAATTTCCTATGGGTTTGTCTTTGGTCAGACTCTTGGAAAGGAGTACGCACATTGAACTCTTGGATTCCTGGTAGCCCCTGTCTTTACTCAGGATTAACCAGAGAGCTAAGTGTATTGATTATGTTTTCTAGGAAGACCAGTGGAAGGGGAAGCATCAGTTAATGATAGCATGGTACTAGGCAGGAATTTATACTCCTATCTGCAGCCTGTTGCAGTAGTATGAAGTTTCTTTGGAAGCATGGTGTCTCATCCGGTCTCTCCTGGGAAGGCCAACTGTACTGTCAGAATCTCTCAATCACTCTCAAAGTAGCTGAATTGGAATTCTTCCCTTTCTTTGAGGTCGTTATGCACTGCAAGCAATGAAGCAAATGGAACCACAAGTAAAGCAAGCTCTTCAGTCCTTCCCCAAAGCTGTGAGTTTGTTTTACTCAGTTTTCTTTGGCAACAATATTGCTTTCCCCCTTTTTCTACTATTTCCCATTATTTGACAGTGAACAAAAATAATTCACCAAGCAAGGGTTTGGGATTCATCACAAATGCTAGTTTGTAATTAGAGTGAGCCATATGCTTTTGATCAGTTTTTGTCTCAGACTAGGTAGAAAGGCTAAGGTAAGCACATGTGAAGGGTGAGAAACTGGGATCACCTACTATACGCTTGTGCCGAGTAGTGTAGAGGTGGATGGCCTGTTCCATGCTTTTTGGCAAAATGGATAATGTGGCTTTTGAATCTTCTTGCTAATTGATGATGACGCTAACACTTTTTTAAATACTGGTGTATCTTATTTCAGACCTTCAGTGGATATTACAGAGGAGGATTTGAACCCAAAATGACCAAGCGGGAAGCTGCTTTAATATTAGGAGTGAGGTAAACAAATCAGTTTCAGGTTACATAACAGGAACTTTTTTTCCAAAGATGGTAGGAAGCAGGGCCAGTGCATCTTAAGTGACTTTCCCTAGGTGTTAACCACGCTTGGTATGTTATTTTAGGAGCTGAAGAGGAGACAGTCCAGTCCACTTAACTTTATAGTTCTGAAAGTTTACCAAAAAATTATGGGTTCTCCTAAGTGGACTGTAACTCAATGCAGACCATAACTGTCCAGAAGTGCTGCTAGTGACAGGGGCACTTGAGATAGTTACTTTATGACATACATGATAAATGGTAAATGATCAGTCTTCCTAAGATTCATTATTTGAATTCAGGGCTACCAGGCAAATGATAGCTGTAGAGAACTGGTATTGCTGTACCAGCAAGAGAGGGAATCAACTGTGGGGCCAGGGAAGAAATACTTTTATCTTTTTATCTATCAAAATGGGAAAAAAGAATCTGTTGTTACCACTTACATCTGTCAAATGTAAAATTATTACAGGTTAATAGTTTGCCATACATAGCTTTTGGGGATGGTATTGATTTTTTTTTCACAAAAATCTATTAGTCCTACAGCTAATAAAGGAAAAATCAGAGAAGCTCACAGACGAATCATGCTCCTGAACCATCCTGATAAAGGTAAATCAGAATACACTTTCTTTGAGAGTCAGAGCCATATTTCATGCTAGACATTTCATAGGCCTAAGGAGCAGCTCTGGCCACTAGCTTCTACTTTCCTTAATCCTGTTTCGTTCTCTGAAAGCTTTAATTGGGTTTTCCAATGCCTGGACTTACCTTCATGAGCATTGTTATTTATATGCTATTATTTAGCTGGGAAGGCATCCTCTGAAATAATGTTTTTATTTTTTAAAATAAAATGCATATTTGTGGCAAAAAGACAAGACAAATATTCATCTTTTGTGGATTATGACTTCTGTATTTTCCTCTTTACTAGGTGGATCTCCATATGTGGCAGCCAAAATTAATGAAGCTAAAGATTTGCTGGAAGGTCAAGCTAAAAAGTGAAAAAACAGCACCTAATCAGTGATTTGGAATATATTGTTAAAATAATCCAAAGAATAATGAAAAACAAAACTGGTATCTGCCATGAGGAATTCCAAGTATAGGTGATCTGCTTTTCCTTCACATGTTTTCAGAAATAAATCTTATCTGTAGTGTCTAGTAGAAGAATGAAGCCAGCTAGACATGTGCCAACCATCACCAATATTGGGTCAGTTTGATTAACAGATACTGGTATCTGAAGTTCCTATGATTTGGGATGCCAAAGTTACCCAGGTAATTTTGACATCCAAGACTGGGTTAAAAAAACTGTTTTCTATAATGTGGCATTTTCATGTATTTTATTTTATCAGGTGAAATAGTGACACTTGTATGAATTATCATGGAACTTCTAAAATAGTTCAACATGATGCATTCAGCTGTTCTATAATTTTCCTGGTTTCTGAGCAATAAAATCTGTACAATGTTATTTCAGTTGAATGGGTGACCAAAATGAGATTTGTTGTGGGGTTTTATTTTTATTTTTTAAAATTTTATTGCTCCTTCAGACCATGAAGTTGACAATCTCTTTAATTTTCCCATGAGGCATTTGAAGTATATTCTTCCAGGTAACTGCCTTTTTTTTTTTGCATCAAGAAAAGCCCAACTTTACATTCTGAATGTTATCCTTACTCTCATGATCTGAACTTTTGAAGATGACAAGTTGACAATTACTGAAAGGAACAGGAATAAAGCATCTGTGTACGAAGAAAACCCCCCCACCAAAGTCATACATGTAGTCATTGTAGGTCCAGAACAGAAAAAAGTTCTGAACACTAGTCCTGTATCAGTCATGTTCTGTAGCTGTATAACTAAGCAATTGTTTTTGTATACAACCTTCTCCTGTTTTATCATGGTAAGTCTGGCTGACAGATCAGTCTTCCGTAAAGCCTTTGCATATGCCACTAATTAAAGATCCAAGACTGTACAATTTAATTTTGCTTACAGCAAGTTTCCCTAATGGTATCTTATTTATAAAAAAGAACTATGGGACTATTCTGGAAAGAACTTAAGTTTCATAGCCTAACAGGGCAAGATGTTTACTTATTGTATTAACTGTTGTATTGTATTGCATTACTGTTATTTCATCCAGCTAAACCAGCTGCCAGAGTTTATTTAGAAACAGGGTGGTAACTGCTTCCAAGTTTACAACCTAAAGCAAGTGAGAGAAATGGGATTGGGAGAGAAAGAAGCAAATGCAGGCATTAGACTCTGACTTAATGATGTTTAGTAGGTCACAAAGCTGGACTTAAATGCAGTCGAATGGATTTGTTCTTCCTTCAGTAGCCTCAAATGTTGGCAGTTACTCACCGAGTCATTCTCAGTACTCAAGGAAGGGTTGCAGGTGGTTGATATGGTAGAGATGGAGGAATGACTGAAGGTACAGAGGCTAACAGTTCCATGGTTGGGGCTGAAACCACAGTTAGACACACCATGACCACAGGTGGAGACACAGGAGGCCTTAACAGAGTCACAGTTACAAGTGGAGGCGGTGGAGGACAGTACCAAATCGATTGTTGTCTAAGAGGAACTGGAGGTGGAGGTAGAGAAGTCTCGGCCACTGGAAGCTGTCGATGCTCCAGCATAGATCAGGATTGCACTGGCGAGGGCGAGTGAAGTACAGGAGAATGTTGGGCCCGATGCCTTGGAGATGGAAACTGGGAGCGAGATTGGGACTGGGAGCCATGCCAGGTGATAGACCTCCTAGACTGGCATCAAATATCATGAGAGTAGTATCAAGTCTTGGTACAATGTACTGTAAGACTGATGTGGCCTCAGTGGCTCTCTCCACAAATGCTTCCTCCAGTACTAATTGATATAGGACACCGAGGTAAATGAGAGTGTCTTCATGTAGACCATAGTCATTGTAGTATGGTTTCGAAGAGACATAAAAACATTCCCTGTAAGAGGGAGAGAATTTGTGACTGAAGTGTCTGTGACCACCCGGGGTTGGATGGGCAGGCCTGCATGATGCTGATGAAGATTCCCAGCATGGTGGGGATGCCTTTGGTACTGATGCTGGAACTCTAGCCAAAGGATCAGGTTTGACAACAACCTTGGGCACCAGGAGAAGTGAGACCAGAAACAATGTTGGTACCAATGAGTGGCAGACGGTATTGACACATTAGTAGCTACAACTGGGGCAGCAACTGCAGAGTTGGACTGCTTGGTTTTCTTTCTCTCAGTCTTAGGTTGCTTGGGAGATGTTTACATTTCTCCAACTTGTCCTTTAATACTGCCATTGATGAAGGTTCCGACAACACTGGAAGTGGCATCGGCCATCAGTACTGATGCAGCTGATGTTGATCTTTGTACCAAAGAAACCACTGATAGTGTAGGCTCTATTGATTCTGATGTCAGTACTGATGAGGTCTTTGTAAGTTCCTTAGGCCTAGAGACCATTGTGGAGGCGGTAAACAGAGCCTTACTCACTGCAGCCTGTTCTCGCACTCACAGAGGCTTCTCCCAGTAGAAGGACTTAAGTCTTGAGGTCCAGTTCTTCGGAGTCTGGAAAGTGAACTGTCTGCAGATATTACAATGGTGAACATTATGTTCTTCACCCAGACAGTAAAGGCATTCCATGTGGCTGTCTGAAAGAGATACTTTGCCCACACAAAGAGGAAGTTTGAAAAGGGAAGTGGAGGCCATAAAAGATGAAGGGAAGGGAACGAGAGAAAACAGAAAAAGATCTTCTTCTTTTTTAAGCAGAATAAGAAATAAACACACAAGGAATAGAAATATGAAAAATACAAAAAAAATAAGAAAGAAGCTACTCAACAGAGGAACACAGCTAGCAGAAGTGACTCTTTGGCAAACGGAGAAACTGAGGGGATGATAGCTTTGTGGGCTGGATTGTGTGTATTGTGAGGGAGGGGTGGGTTTTCCCACCAAGCTGCTCAGCTCTGAAACATTCTGGCAGGGTCTTTGTGCAGGTACAAAGCCCATTATGTGGGGCACAAGAGACCACAAAGAAAAAATTTGTGGTACAGGGAGGAGAGAGTTCTTAGCTGATTTTGATTTTACCAAGGCTTAATCAATGACAGGAACATGATGGAAGGCAGTGATTCTTTGGGTACAGTGATGATTGCCCCATACTACAAAAGGTTGATCTTCTGTATCATTGAACATTTTTAAGAGGAGGAAGAAGTGATTCTGTATTGGCTTCAGTTCTGAAAAGCAGGTGCATCACTTCTGCTTAAATACAATTTTAATTGCTCAGTGCTCCTGCAGTCCTTGGAGGGGCAAAGTGAGAAAACTGAAGAAGAGCTAATTCAAAGAAACATGCTGATTCCAGATTCATCTACTCTAGTTCAGAAAATAGATTTTTCAATCGTAAGAGGAACAGGCTGTATCAGGAAAGAGCACTTAGTAGCACAGTGAGAGAATTAAAACCAGTTTCTCATTCAGGTGGGAGATACCCATGCAACTTACTACAGTTCTCTGTTTCCTGGCTAAGAAGAATTTTCTTACGGTACAAGCTAACAAGGGGGTGAGCAAGTTATTTATAAATACAGTTTACAAATGTCTACCTGTCATTACAAATGAAACGTTTTCCTGAAGTCTCTAGCTCAAGTTAGCATGGAAAGAAAGCTGTGTCTGAATCACCAGGCTTTTAAAAGAAAAAAAAATCGGGAAGGGGAACTATTTTGGAGCTGTGGGAAGAAGGTTCAAGAATCTGTTCCTGTTGCAGTAAGCAGTAGTTTACAATAATGTGAAAAGGACTTGCTATTTAGATCAAGAAAAGAAATGCCATGAGGAAAGAATCCCTTCCAGATGCAGTCAACCTTTGAGGAAAAACAAGCAATTTAATAAAAGATTTCCCTTCTTAGGTCACCTGATCCATGTGGATCAGGAGACAGTACTGTTACCGAAGCAAAATTTTAATTCTGAGCTTAGAAAGTTATTTTAATGAATTCATAACTGTGGCAAGTACTTAAGGATCGACCAATGGAAGATCAAAGTTTATTTATTTTTCTACCAGCATACAAAAACATATTGCACATCAAACAACCAAAACAAAAATAAAAATACTCTAAGGACTAACGTATGTAGTTTATACAGAATAAACTTTCTGGAAATTGATCTTTTCAGTAGTTCTGGTTATGTCTTAAATGGACATGACTATTTCAGCTTAAGTGTTTTAACTAAAGCTATGTTTGATTTTTAAATACTGTACAGTTTAATAAATAAATCAAACAAAGCCTCAATGTAGAACAGTCACTGCCAATGTCACCCAATATCCCTGCAGATTGAGAATTTAATAAATGTATTCCAGTGGTCTGCAGTTTTTCCCCACTACATACAGCATTTAAAAAACATGTATTAAAACAGACCAGTTTCCAGACTAAACTAATGGAGAAATTACAGTTCAGTGCAAAATATTTTAGACTGCATTTTTCTAGTTTTCCTCAGGTGAAGAAGTGGTTGCATATTATTAAAAATGTAACAAAAGCAGCTAATGCTTTCATAAAGAAGGTTATGTTAGGGATTCCCCCTCCCCCACATTCTGCCATATTTTGAAAACAAAATAACATTTCCTATAGCCAGCAATTTGTTTTTATTTAAATGTTACATATACTATTCTCAAGGCACATCTGATGATATTTATAACACAGTAGGTGTCAAAGTATGTTCAACATTGGATTTCTTCAGGATCCCTCCCTGTTCTGTTTTCCAAAATAGAGGAACTGAAAGTGCGGTGTCAAGACTCGCAATCCATATTCTATCTTTGGCAAGCTTATACAAGCACTATTGTAAAATGTAATGTAAAAGAACTGTAAACTAGGAACTCTGTTTATGAAACACCATTCAACACAGCTTCTTCCTGTTTATTTCCGTCTTCTTGTACAGTACTAGGCCTTTCTTCAGGACTATGCTGCAGCTTTGAAGGCTCAGTTCCAGGAACAACTGCAGGACCATTTATGGCCTTTTCAGGAACGACAACTTCTTCAATCACATCTTTTGCCTTAAAAATAAAAAGTTTAGTGACAGGACCATTTGAAAATTTTCAGACCACCAATTAAACTAACCCCCACTCTCTGTGCTTCAGTAATTATAAGAAAACAGAGAGAGACAGTTAAGAAGAGTATCACAGTACAGGGAGACAGATTCTCAAGGAAGCCACAGCCCTGAGTTTGAAAGATTCGAGCAGAGCTGTTGGTAACAGGATTATAGGAGGTCTCATTTATAAGGTCACTGTAAGTCAACTGGACAGCAGTTAGCATCAAGAATGTAATGCTTTTTATCCAATTATCTGTACTCCACCTCCAAAAGCTTTATTTATTTTATCTTCAATCACTTCTTTTAAAATCTAGGGAAAAGCCCTGTTGTATAAAGCATTTTGGCAAAAATTCTGTATGTGGAGGAAGCAGTGTAATGAGTTAGCACAAAGGCACTGTGACTGCCATTCTTTGTGTAGGTGGGGAATGTGTTATGAAGATAAGCTATTCTCCATATTCTATATTTGCCAGTGTGCAAAATGATCCATGCCATCTTCCTCTAGAGATAACACACTGGGAAAGTGTTGTCAGCACATAGGGCTAACTAAATAAAATCAGTTAGTAATTGCTCACCAAATGACTAATATACAATCTACTATATAAAAGTCAAAGTTTGTGAGTTTATCTGCATCAGGCGAGTGAAGCCCTCATACTGTGCGAGGCGAGAAGATCTCATATGAGTGGCCGGCTGTGAAGATTCTATGGAATCCTGGAGTTGGCAGTTTAGGGAGGGGCCCTTAGAATTCACAGGCAGAGAGCTCTTGGGCCTCAGGCTGGTTGCTATGGTAATGAGGCCAAGCAGTAAGAAGAAAAGCAGCGTATTCCCTCAGAAACCACACCTCTGTTATGTTGACAACTCTGAATACAAACTGGATTGTGGAATACGGGGAAAAGTTACAGGTACTGAAATAGGCTGGCTGCTATGGAGATGAGACCTAGCAGCAAGGAGGAGGATGGCAGTGTATTCCCTCAGGACCCCAACATCTCTATGTTAACAACTCTGAATACAAATTGGATTGGAGAATATGGAGATAAGCTATAGGTACTGGAATATGCCAGCTGCTATGGAGATGAGGCCTAGAAGCAAGGAGGAGGCCAGTGCATTCCCTCAGGAACCAAACCTCTATGTGTTAACAACTCTGAATCCAGATTGGATTGGGGAATATGAGGAAAAGTTACAGGTACTGGAGAAGACAGTTTGGTGAGTCTCTAAAAGGAAAATAAGATCCCAGGCAACACCCAGGTAAATATGCTAGTATATATTAAAAACAGGTTAAATCCAACTTTAAAACAAAAGGCCATACAGAATAACATTGTTTACTAGATGCTCAGCAATGGTGGAGCCAGACAGCCTTTCCACCCTGCATTAGGAAGCAGTTTCCCCATCAAGGTGCCAGTACAGAGAAAGTTGTCTCTAAACAGATCAACACTGAGATACATGCTACCAGATATGAATATCCAAAGAAGCATTTCCCTATCAGTGCCAGCACACAAATTGAGCACCAGGGCTACTGAGCAGTTCATGCAGCTTGCAACAGTGACACTTCTTTGATGTGGACAGCAAATAACAGCTGCCTCTATACAGTTTTTAAAAAATTATTTTATGGACATTGCAAAAACAAAAGTATATAAGTATGTCATTATAGATTTCCTTTCATTTCTCTTACCACTTCTTTCTTGTTTTTGGCCAGTGTTTCCCTTGGGAGATTTCTTTGTCTACTCTGAGATTCTGCTCTTGATATATAATCTGCAACTGTCACTGTAAAGGAAGGAATGATTTTAAAAATTATTCCATTTTCAAAAAACAAAATCACTGGTTTCAATCCCAAAACACCCGTTTTGAGAATCCCTTCTACAGTTGGCATTCATTTACCCATCGCGCAAGGGAGATTCTGATGCCTGGTCATGTGTACAGAGCTAAAGGTCCTCTTGTTTGGCATTTTCAAAGAAATCCAATTTTTGTGTTTTTATTCCAAAGCTGCTTACTGAGAGTTAATCAAAATCAAGTCAAAGATACTCTGCCATCTATCCCTTAATTTCAGAAGGAATATTTTTAAAAGTGAGGAATCTATTCAACTGTATTGTGTGAGAGGAGCGTAGAGCAAGGATACCACCCTATAACGAATCACTGCTTGAGGAAAAGGCACAACATTTTAGTAAACTCACTGAAATATTTCTGAGGTTACTGGGCGTAACATCTAAGGTATTGTAAGTGCAACAAATACAGGACAGCAATACTGCAAAAGTTAGAACCTTTATCCATTTGAAGTATGTTAGTGAACGTTAGAGAAATGCCTCAAAACAACAATACCAAACAAGAACATGCAACTAGTTTTGTTGAAATTCAGTCATGATTCCTGGTTGTTGTTGTTTTTAAGAAGCAAGAGACTAGATGTCATCAGATTGATTCAAAGAGCAAGACTGCAGGTAGCATGCAAGTTCCCCATTAATTGCTACAGCACTAGTAACCTGGCTAGGATCCCTATTACCACAAACAGATGCCAGAAGCCCAGAAAAGAGAAACTACTGGGAATACCACTTCCAACATAACATAACCTTGATTCTCTGACATCCATGGATACTTCTCTCTTGATTTCAACATAGTTTACAACTGCATGTAGACCAGATAAAAGGCATCATCATTTGTTTCATTCAGTCATAAAACTATGTCCTGCCAACAGTTTTTCATCCTGCAGCTTTGATTAGTTATTAAGCAATCATTATGGACAAAAGGCAGATTTACACATGTTTAGGGGATACAGAAACAGCAGACATGGAGCATTCCTTCATGCTTGTGCCTGAGGTGATCCACCTCTACACTCAAGTTACCTGGCTGTCTATCTTCTGCCTGACCCCTGAAACGACGCCTGCGACTACGATTGCGTCGCTGGGGTTTTTTGTCTCTATCATCTGCAATTGAAAGTTTCGCCATGAACCATCTCGATATTAAATTGCCTTGCTAGCATTCTCATGTGTAGCACAAAACACATTCAAAAGAAAAAGCCTTCCGAATGGTTAAAACTTATTACCATTACACACATCTGGGGAATGAAATAACTACCACTTAAGTCTGCACTTGTTTTGGAATTTAGACCGATATTAAATAGTAAATTAATACCCCATCATAGTGGAAATTGGTGTGATTTACAAACCCTACATGTTATCACAAAGTGGTAGTTCTTGGATGCAGAACGTGCACTACTGTCCTGAAACCACATATGTATGAGTTCTACTGATTTCTAAATATATCTGGTGATCACAGCCACACAGGAGCAAGAAGCTCTCTTCTCCTGACCTCAGCTTCCTTTCCACCAAGCTCATTTAGCAACGTTCAGCACACAACCACCCAAATCCTGGGGAAGGCAAAAGAAATGTTAATTTTGGGTTTGTTTACCTCGCTGTAAAGGTGCTGAACATTTAAGGTATAGTTCATCTGACTTTACCAAAACTGATTGCACTTCATGGCAAATGTCTGCAAAGAAGCTTGTCTAAATATGCCCTCTTATCCCAGCTACAGGAAATGGTTGGGTGTACATGGTGATAGGATAACAAACCAGATAATCTAAACCAGTGGTTCTTAACCTGGAGTCCATGGAGCCCGCAGAGGGAGTCTGTGAAGCCCTGCTGCTCGACACTAATGCAGCAGCAACAGGGTGTTGAAACTGCTCCTTTGGCAAATGAACAATTTGGGCCACACATGCATACCTGCCCTTCCCTTGTCCCTTCGGTCAGGAATGCAGCAGGGGGTGCAGGCAGTGAGAGACACGGTGGCAGGCATGTGTGCTCAAACTGCTTCTTCATTTGCAAATGAGAAAGCAGTTTGGGCACATGCACCTCCCTGCTGCCACATCCCTAATGAAAGCAACATGGAGGCAGGCGTCTGTGCACACCCAAACTGTTCCTTCATTTGCAAATGAGCGAGCAGTTTGGGTGTGCACACGTGCCTGTCACTGCATCCCCAGACAGCCACACCCCCCGCTGCTGCATTCCTGATGAAAGGGACATGGCAGCAGGCATGTGTGTGCACCCAAGCTATGACTCTAGAGATCAGGGTTTGAATCCCTACTCAGTCATGGAAACCCACCTCACGCAAGTCACATTATCTCAGCCTCAGAGAAAGGCAAAGGCAACAAAGCTTTCCAAGAAAACCTCCATGACAGGTTTGCCTCAGAATTATCATGCGTCAGTTTTCAAAGAGGAGAGACAAGACGGCTAGAAAGAGCCTCCTCTTGTCAGTAGCACTTTGTTGTTGTGTGCCTTCAAATCACTTCTGACTTATAGCAACCCTAAGGTGAAGCTATCACAGGGTTTTTTGGGGGGGGGGTTGCAAAATTTGTTCAGAGGGAGCTTACCTTTGCCTTCATATGAGGCTGAGACAATGTGACTCACCCAAGTTTACCCAGTCTGAGCAGTGATTTGAATCCTAGTTTCCAGAAGCCATAAATAAATTATTTTTATATATATATATATATATATTTATTTATTTGAATATATAAATAAATTTTTGATTATTTAAATCCCAAGTTAAGTCTTGGGGGCCCTGGTAACAAATTACATTTACAGGGTGTCCCCAGTAAAGAAAAGATCAAGAATCATTCATGCAAACCATCTGGGCAGTTGAAGCTCATACTCCTGTTTCCAACTGAATAAATAGTAAACATCATCCCTAATACAGTCACCAGAAACTACAATGAACAACAAAGAAATAAAAAAATAACTAGTTAACACAATTAAGCAGGCTGTTATAATGGGGGGGCCCAATGGGCATCCTGTTTTGCCCACAAATCATTTACATACCTAAGCCATTTTCATTAACTGATGCTGTGTCAGATTCTGTCATCCCATCCATTAAGACAGCATCTTCATCAGTCCTTCGTCTGCGGGATCGCCTACGCCTGTTACTGCTGTGATGTGATTCACTTGCATCTGTGTCTGCAGTCTGGTCAGATTCTGTGTTATCAAGCAAACTGTAAGGATTGCTGTCTGGGTCTTTGAGCACTATAGTAAATACAAGTAAACAGGAAGCACGTAAGTATCATTACAGACATCTTTTTGTTCTGCTGTTTTCTTGTACAGCTTTAAGAAATGTTCACTCAGCAATCTTTAAGAAACAGGAAAATAGTCTAACACGAGATCTTATGAACCACTTCTTGATTTCACTGAGTCCTTAGAAGAGGTTAAATCACTAAGGAACATCAGAACTCTTCTTGAAAGGAAAGGAAAGGAAAGGAAAGGAAAGGAAAGGAAAGGAAAGGAAAGGAAAGGAAAGGAAAGGAAAGGAAAGGAAAGGAAAGGAAAGGAAAGGAAAATGAGTAATTATCATAGGTTATGAAGCAAAAGAGAAAAGGGACTGGTAAAGACTTCAAAGAGGCAGGGCACATCAAGGATCTTGTCCACAATACCTGAACACTGTTGGATGCAACCAGGTTCCTCCCCTCCAGAACATCCAGTAAAGGGGTCAAACTGTCTTCTATTTGAAATCTAAAACCCTAAGTTAAATTTGTTTCAAAATGTCTTTCAGAAGGTCTCCAAACTGACATCAACCAAGGAAAGCAATTCTCTGCTTACCATAATTTCCTGTATCTATGAGGCAAGTAGGTTGAACGCTTCACATTTAGGAGGAATAAAACCTTCTGAACTACAAATTTTCACACTTGGTTGTAATTTCCAGCTCGATTTGGTCAACTGCAGATGTTGCAGCACAAGAATGCCAATCAACACATGTTGCAGCAGAATTCTGACACACACCTAAAATACATACCAGAACTGATAGATGACTTCCCACCTCGGGGGCCACCTCGTCCACGACCTCCAGAAACACTACGCCCTCTTCCCCCTGGTGGACGCCTTCTGCTGTCACGCTGGTGTCGACTCTCTCTGTCATCATCACCAGCTAATGACCAATCACTCAATTCATCTTTCCTTTCTGATTCTGTTTCGGAGGGATTAGACAGCTCAGAATTTGTTCCTTTAGAAAGAACAAGAGAGAGCAGATAGAATAAATATTGTTCAGTGGCATTTTAAAGGATGTTTTCACAAGATACCGAAGAGTAGAGACAATATCAAAATCTCTAAAGTACTAAAATCATAGCAGCTGTTGGGCAATTCGTTTGCTTCTTAAAAGTTACTTATTCTAACTAAAATAAAATAAAATGGTCAATTCATCTTTTCTTTAAACCAGAGTAACAAGAAGCCTGAACAACCTAATGAAGCTTAGTTAGATTGCTGAGATACAGGGCCTTTTTTGTTGTGGTTGCAGAGAAAAGCAGAAAGTACATGGCTGAATTATAGCAAAAACAAGAATTACTTGAAGTCCATGGCCACAAAATCTTTCTTACTACTATAGTTTTGCAAATTAAGCATCAAGAACTTTGAGGAGTTGTTAGGAATTGGTAATAAATTCTTAAACTATTTCAACACAAATCTATTATCTATAACTTGGATTCAGCCATGACCTTTCCATGATAATAAAAGCAGCCAAACAAGTTACAACACTGTTAAATTTACCAAAGTGGTTTTTATCACTCATCCTTATGTATACTCACCATAGCCAGAGGTGTAATTGGGGCCTCTCCGTCCTCTACCTCTTCCGCTGTAGGATCTTGAGCCTTGCACAGAGGAAGGGGTGCTCTCATCAGTGGCATAGCCCTTCTCCTTTTCAGAACCCCTAGTAGATGAAGGTCTGAAACCCATTCCAATTTGACGCAGCTGCTCATCAATTTGGAGCCTCTCCAGCCGCAGCTGTTCCACTTCCTATAATGAAAGTTAAAATACAAGCAGTTCCCCCCTGTGGCTTTTTTTTTAAAAAAAAAAAAACATTTTCACACACTTTTTGAACATTCAAAGAGACTAACAATGGTAGCCTAAGACACAATCACACAGTGGTCAAAGAGCAGTTAAGTGTTTTTAACGAGTACACCATCCTGAGATCTTCTAATATGGGACAGAAATATTTTAATAGACAAAAATAAATCAATGACTGGGCAACAAAGCCAACTGATAATTTATGGAATGATTTCAAGACGTCTTTCTGCTGCATCTTGCTTTTTCTGCCAGAAGTGCCAATTCCCTTCATTCCATATAGCTCTCTACACACCTTATAAACCTGCACAGAGCTAAATATTTCAGACCCTGTGTTTGGAACCTGCTGCAATAGAAGGAGAAGAAAGTCCCAATTCCACTTATGTTGGATACGGATGTATGCCAATGTATCTGGATTCATACTGGCGTGACATACTACAATATCCTGATTGTGTTTTGAACAGGTTTGATTACATTGCTCCCAGAACACTTGCTGAATGTTGTTTGCTCCAACCTGTGTTTCCAATCTGACAGAAATTAACATCAATCCTGTGTCTAGATACTGCAAACATTAAAGGTACTGATCAGTATGTATTTGTCAGAATTTTATTATAAAAACATCTCCCTCACATCATTCCCATGCACCCTGAACAGCTATGTAACCACAAATGAAAAAAAAAGGGGGGAGGCCAAGGCGGGGGAGACCATTAGCTTTTAAGCTGAAACATCCAGAAACCATGCAGAAATGAGGCATATATGACACAAGTGAATTCCAGGGATGGAAGATGAGTAAGAAAACATAATCACTTGCAATAACAATGATGACTGGCTACCGCAGGTGATCTGAGATTTCTTCCCAGATATATTCAGAGATCTTTTAAAACTGAAGGAATGCAGTCTAACCCCATTTTAAAAAATCTGAGCCCATTCACCTTTGGACAGTTTGAAGGCACATTAAATTAGAACTGGTACCAATCCCCAGCTATACAAAAAATGCAGATCAGTTGTTTATAAAATTCACATTTAAACCATTTACTCCTACAAAAGTAAAAGTGCAATACAAATAAGCCCCAAGAATTTGAGTACTTTTCCCAAAGGGTGAGGCAATTTCAGTATGATTTTAGTGAGCACCTCACAATACATTCCATTACAATTTACATTTCCTATTTGACCATGACCACATTGATCAATTAGTATTATTCCACTTCTATAAAATTCAAATGCATATGATTTAAATGAATTTATACAACACTAAGGCAGCACAATTATTCTACCCCACTGTGAATTTATACAACACTGTTTAATGAGATCCCACAATACTGTCCTGAAGGCAAGAAGATATGAAACACTTTTAAAATGGGCAGTTGATCAAGATGTATCTTTCCCTCAAGCAATGCTTACCTTTAAGTAGGCAATATGGTATTCAAGAAGTACTTGTACATTCCCAATGCTTTCTTTTGTACCCACAAAGACAAATGGAACCATACCCTACAAAGAAAAAAAAATCAAATATATATAAATCAAGCCGCTATCAAGTTATGTCTGCTGTCCAATGTAAAGCTAAGCCCAGTTCACTGTGCTAGATTTCAGTCTTTTAACCAATGCATTATGAGAATTTCTAAACTGCCTCTCCAAGACTTCCCAGCACATCTCCTTACCCGCTTTGTGCACTCAAAGTCTCTTTATCCCTTTTCAACATGCATAGATGTGTGAAAGGCAGATGGAGAAAACACAGAAACATATTTCAGTTCTCCACCTGTCTCTGCATTTTACCACCATGGGTGGAGATTTTCCACCTGCTTTTCCCACCCCGAAATCTTTATTAGAAGCAGTTCTGGTGACAGTTGCTTCAGGCAGGAGCCTGACAACTACCACAAGTGGGACCCTCTCCTTTTAGCCAATCATTAGAAACAATGAAGTTTACATTTTTCTCTCCTCCCTCCCTATCCCTTATTCCTTTTGTGCTGAAGACTGTAATCCTAAAGGCAGGTCTTGTCACACCACTTTTTATGCAAGCCACTGTAACAGCTTTTTTGGTTAAATGATGGGGTATAAACCAAAATTAAATACCTTTAATTAAACAAATAATTAAATTTTTACATAAACAAACAAGGAAGTAAGCAGAGAGCAGTCAGAATGATTTCTTAAGTTCTCAGAACACATTCTGAGTCTGAAACTAAGATAATCTTGGTTTGGAAGGACTAATGTGAAGATTATACTGCAGTTGTCAAAACCTGCATCTTGATCTTTCTAAGCACACTATTAAATTTTTTGCCAATGCACAAACAGCAGCATTTCCAGGTGTATGTCAGTCAGATATTGGATGAAGAATACTCTTAAGGCACCGTGTTCCATCTTACAGCATTTTGACATGACCTGCTTTTCTGTGCTTATTTGTTGAAAAAATTGTTGGGAAGGTTATCGGGGAATATTTTAGGCATGATATGTGCACAGTTCATAAGATCTGGTGGACTTTACTGTCCAATTCAGATGGATTAAGTAAAGCCTAGAACATGCAAAAAGTCCTACGGCTACATATACGCCATTTTCCTATGGCTCCATCAGTCCAAATGCTTCCAAGGTACCATACAGTCCCTCTAAATACTGAACAGTACCAGCTTCTGGGAGACAACAGCAGGAGAGGACTATATAGCCCAGTAAAAATAATAAAATGCATACAGATTTTAAACTACTGCTAAAAAATTTGTGGGCATCATGTGCAAGAAACAAAATGCTAAAGGTTGTGATATATATATAGCTCAAAGTTAACATTTCTTTCTTTCTTTCTTCCTCAGTTATCAATCTTTCCTCAATGCAGGCTCTTCCAAACAGTGTGCCGCAACTCGCTTATGTGTCTCCTGAAGCGTATAGGTGTGTCAACTACAATCTTGGAAATTTATGTTATTATTTATAAATCATATATTTTTAAAAATATATGAAAGGTTTTCATGGAATATGTTGTGTTCCCATACATTTTGTTATTATAATTTATGTATATGTCTGTATCTCTTATAAGGGGTTAGTTTAACCTCCGGTTTGCTAGTGAAACTGAATTACTGTGTTGCGAAATGATGCATGTCTGAAAAGTGTGTCGCCAACATGAAAAGTTTGGAAAGCTCTGCCTTAACGGATGGAGAGAAGTTATAACTCAGCACTACAGGCCACCCTCCTGTGGGATTTCAAAACCAGTATGTGGCTGCAGAAACCTCTTACCAAGTTCTGAAAGGGCAGAAAAGCTTCTTCAATAAAACAGAAAGTGATCCACTGACAGTGGAGAACACGCTTCAATTACACTCTCATGACAAGAACAAGTAATGTATAGAGGAATAAAAAACACAGATTACTACTGCTGTGGAGGCACTGCATTTCTCCACAAAGTGTCGGGTTAGATGTGACTATGTGAGGGGATTATACAGCAATGACTATTAACATCAACATCAAAAGGACATAATCCTGCTACAGCAAAAGAAATGTGTATTAGTTCTACATGTATTCATTGGGCTTTTTATGTGCCCGTAAGAGACACAAATCATCCTGCCAAATGTCTGTATGTTTAAATGTTTGTGAAGGTAATTTATAGAAAAGCAATCAACTCCAAAGAAGGAGGGATAACTATGACATCAAGTGACTGCTGTTTTTCAGTCATTTCCAACAATTAGTAATGAAATAACTTATTTTCAGCATGCTGGATAGTGCCATTTTTAATGTATGATTTTTTATACTAGCTTTTTTTATCACAAAAAAAAAGGAACACATTTTGCTATTATTCTGAAGTTGAATCTCACTTCTACTGTACTAATTGCCTTTATTTCCTGCTTGCGATCTTCCACAGGTATCTGTAGGAAGCATCTGTCTAACCCTAATCGCCATTATGCTGGAAGAGGTAGAACTTTACTCCAATCTAGCACATCGCTGCTTATGTTCTTGAGTACAACTGCTGAAAATCACTACGTGGAAAACATCATGCATCCATCTGATCATAAGGAGGTGCTCATTAACAGAGAAATACCAAACATTTCTTATTTGTTCCTTCAGTTCATTTAATAACCCTCTAAGTCAGTGGTTCTCAACCTGTGGGTCCCCAGATGTTCGTGGACTTCATCTCCCAGAAGCCCTGAGCATTGACCATAGTGGCTAGGGCTTCTGGGAGCTGAAGTTCACAAACATCTGGGGACCCACAGGTTGAGAACCACTACTCTAAGTTCTATACCCCATTCTCATTTGTGTAGTACTACTGCTCTTTAAACTACCTGGTAAACATAACAATATATATAGAAATGGAAGTGTAATTGACAGAAAACCAGTTAAACTGAAAAAAATTGACTCATACATCTTCTCTGGGCAGTTTGTTCTCATTGTCTCCTTCAATCCTCACTCGCACCACTCCAGATTTGTCCACGATCTCCTGAATAACTTTTCCATTTTTTCCAATAACTTTCCCTTTAGCAAAACAAAGAAAATTAAATTTTACTACCATTGTAGATAAGTTTATCAAGTACTGACCACAGAAGACCCACTGCATCAATGTGATCTACACCATGTTGATTCATCAGCCAACAATTAAGTGGGGCTACTCTAGTTTGGAAGAGAGCCAGGATGATGTAGTGGTTTGAGTATTGGACTAAGACTCTGAGAGACCAGGTTTTGAATCCCTGCTCAGCCATGGAAATCCCTGGAGTATCTTGAGCAGGTCACCCTTTCTTCTAAGAAGGCAAAGGCAAACTCTCTCTGAACAAAGCTTGCCAAGAAAATCCTTGTTGTTGGTATGCCTTAGGGTCATCATAAGTTGGAAATGGCTTGATGCCACAAAACCACCACTTTAGTAGGGAAAATGAACAGTCCAAGAGTAAGACAGAGGCCAGAATCCTAGTACTGACATGCACATGTGTAACTCCAGTGAAATTTCACCTATAGAGCCCTGAACAGTATGAGAGAAGAGAGTATGAAGGGCTGACAATTTCCATAGGAAACCAATTCAGTGAGACTTCCCCATGGTGTTGCCTTGATGGCAGAATGCTCTTTGGAAGCGTATTTACAAAGCGTCTTATCTATCATTTTTCAGGTACCAAGTAAATACAGTTCTTTTAAAGCCTTTAACAAAACTATGAACCTTGAGTACTTCATCTGCAAATTTCCCCAAGGCTGCCACAATGTTTTAGTTTTATTCTGTTGGTTTCAGTTGTTACATGTCTGTATTAATTCATCTTATTATTGTGACCACAAAGAAGGACAAGCTAATCCATGTGATTAAGGAGGAAACATCCTCCACTTAAAAGCTCCGTTCTCAGAGGAAAGGAAGAAAGTCACTATCATGTGTGAAGGGGGCGAGGCGAGGCGAGGCGAGGCGAGGCGAGGCGAGGCGAGGCGAGGCGAGGCGAGGCGAGGCGAGGCGAGGAGAAAAGAAAAGAAAAGAAAAGAAAAGAAAAGAAAAGAAAAGAAAAGAAAAGAAAAGAAAAGAAAAGAAAAGAAAAGAAAAGAAAAGAAAGCTTGCTTAGGCCAGCCCAGGGCACAGACAGACCAGGCCTGCTTTTCTTTCTCCCTCACCGGAGTAGCAGCAACCCTCTTAATCTTATTATCACACTATGGTGCCCTTCCCCACGATCCTGCTTTCCCTAAAACCCACAGCCTTAGTGGATAAAGGGCAAAGTTTATTGTTATTCAAAAAGAATGGATAACCTGTGGTAGCATATTATAAAAATAAAACTGAAGAAAATACTCTGTTGAGGCAAAACTTATAAAAAAATAGAATGACATCTTTATTTAATAAATAGGGGAAAACGTATTGTGGTTTCAAAAATATTTGACAAAATAACAAGTCCTTAAAGATATTTAACGAATTCCTTCAAGACACCACAAGCGTTCACCAATAGAGCTTTCACACACACCTCTTTGGCTCCTCTTAGCACAAAGGTCTGTTTCCCCACTCAGGGTTCTACCTTCTGCCCCTTTCAGAAGTGATTTGGTTTCTTCTCTGCCCCTACACTAGGCCACTGAGAAGATAACCCTCTCCCAGAAACCTCCCCTTATGATTAACTGGAGCACTGATGTGGAGTTCTCTCTATGAATCTCACTGAAGGAAACTAGAGTCCAAATCATGCTCCCAGTATATATACCTTCTGCTGTCTCACCCACAGGTGAGGACTGGGTTTTTTTTTTCCTCTCAGACAGAGCCAATCTCAGTACATCACCCTCTGCTAGCTACACTCCTAGGCTCTGTCACAGTTGCACCTAAACACGGCTTTTCAGCCAGCTGAGAAAACAGGGCCCTCCACCTTAATTCCCCCTGACAGCAAGAGGAAAGAGAATAAAGACAGAAAAAAGATAGGTCAAACAGGTAGCATTGCAAAAGAAAGCCAAGACAGAAGAAACTGGGGCTGAGGACCTCGTTTGCCTGGACAAGATACACTTCAACTCTTTGCCTCCCAATTCCAAAGAAAAAGATTTCCTACTTTCAGAATATTTCTCCGGGCATCTCCAAAACATGCAATCCACTACAGAAGCAAGACTGTGTCTCTATACATATTCCAGTGCTTCAGTTACCAATACAGAACAGTTTCATTTATGTCTTGAAAGGACAACATGCTTTTTCATACAAAATGTTCTCTCTGCACCTGCTCCTCTGCAAAAAAATAAATATATTGCTCAATATTACATACCAACAAGACTCCTAGGAACTTGAATAAAGTCCTCCACAAATTCCAAATAGCTTCTAGCCTTTTTTACTGCCTCAGCACTCTGGAAATGAACAGAGATCATACATGAACACAACACATTAAAAATTAAAGCTTCTTTCAGAAGTTAAATTTCTTTAGACTTCGTATGAAATGTGAGCAGGTATATATCTTAGAATTTGTTATTAGAGATACAAGAAGCAACTCCATCAGCTATGCCTAGCAGGCTACTCCTTAAACACAAAGCTGGAAAAAGACAATACAGTGAGCTCTCCACTTCCACAGGGTGTAGGGGTACAAGACCCTGACAAAAGTGGGAAAATGTGAATAAAAATAAAAAACACAAAACTTTTTTTTAACCCGAAAACACTTCTTTAGAAATCTCACAGTCCTCCAGCATGACTCCATGGTCCACCTCTGGTAGACAACAGACTTGCATAGAAGGACCTAGAGATTCCTACAGTGAACATATTTTTTTTGTGGTAGGGCAAATGGAATACAATTTTTTTAATGAACAAATTAAATAAAATAACCCACAGATTATCAAATTCATGAGTGCTCAACCCACAAAGTGGAGGGCCAACTGTATTCTCACATTATATAAAACAGAAATTATTTCCCACTGGAAAATAAAAATCTCTATTGTGAAAATGAAACTGCTGGCAGTTAACACAACAAACAAAAATATATAGAATAGAGTATGTTTCTGTATACTCAGGACTACATGCAAACAGGCAAGTAAAGTTTCTGTGTCAAAGAACAATTTGCAAAACATTAGATAAACATCCAAGAGCCACAGCCTATTATGGCTATCTTAGTCTCACCATCATCGTGTCTATTTTCCTCCTATCCACTGGACTTTCCCTCACCTTGTTGCTCATCCCACGATTCCCTTTTAACTAGTACCTCATGAAAGGTACATACAAAACCATGGTGTTATCCCCACTGTCACCTGAAATACACGAGACCACGCTGTGGTATGATGTGGATGCATGGGATGAGAACAAATCTCATCTTTAAGTGCCCGATGTGGAACTTCTTGCTATCCAGGGTAGCCAATACCAAGCTTTTCATCACTGCTGCCACCTGCCCTCTTTCTCGCTTCTGAGAGTGAGACAAGAGACAGCAGTCACTGTGGCAAACAGCATGAGTCACTGATCACCATAAAGCTAGTTATCAAATGCCAGTCTCCAAGAAAGAGCCTCTCATAGACTGACATACTGACAGCAGCACAGCAGGAGCAACTAAACAGAGTAGTGGACTTCCTGAAAACTGGGCAGCACAATTTGCCCCTCCTGTTTCTCTACTGCCTCTGATGGATGCCTCACTGCATCAAATGAGCATGTAGACCCTGAGCAATCTGCTGTGTGATGTATGATAACGATCAGGGTGTGAACCACAGCTGGAGTAGGCACAGAAAGAATATTTGTTGCTGTCAGTTCCCAGGTCAAATAACAGGTTTCCTGACAGCCAGGAAACTTTGCCAAAAAGAATGGTAGACCAGTAAGAATCCTGCACAATTTTCTCACGGTATTCAAATGTCTCAAAGTATTGCTGAGGAATTTTCTGAATAGGAAAGCATTAGCATCTCTTCTCTGGACAAATACCACATTGCTACTACTTCATTTGTAAGCATTTCTGCCATACTGGCTTAAAAGCACCCAAAGTCTTGCACACCTATGGTTTCTGCTTCTCATTAAAATCCAAACAGGACATCAAATAAAATGTTTGCATGAAAGCGCACACAGCAGAAGTTTCAATCCCAAAATCAGGGGCCTTTCCACCCTACACTGTTATAGTGCTATTATTCTACTTTCAACCTCCTGTGGAATTCTGGGGTTTGTAATTTACTGAGGCCAAAGAGCACTCTGGCTGAGAATTCTAAATGCCCCTCCCTAAACGACAAACCCCAGAATTCCATAAGATGTTGAAAGTGGAATAATAGCACTACAAAAGTGTAGTGCAGAAACAGTCTAAGTTAACTGCCTGAAAGAACATGGGAGTTGCAGCCAGTATCTGGCTCTGCTGCACTTGAAAACAGTGTCTGAAGCAGGCCTCTCATATTAGCAATTGTGAGATGTCAGTATACCATTAAAACACAGAAGAGGAGATTTCAGAAAACTTTGCATGATCTTTAATTGTTACTTTTCCCAAATGTAACAATATGATCAATCACCTGGCATCTTCTATCTATGATTAAGTCTTTTTCCAACAGAAGGCATTACTCCATTCTACAGAAACAATAATGACCTCTTCTGTGCCATATAGAAGGAGACTCATTATCCTATCAGCTACTGTTAAAAATTAAGCTCAAAATATGTTCTTAACCCTACACAGTTATGAAACCAAGTGGAAGATACAAGTGAAATTGAAGCAGCAAAACTTCCACCACATGGATTTTCAGTGTGATGAAAAAAGTGGAAAAAAAGAAACAGATGAAAAGATAGCAACTAACATTCTCTTCCAGAAAATTCATGATATGCTCTCAATTAGTACTGGAATCTGTGTATTAATCTCATGCCAGATTCAGATCTCCTAAGCAATAAATCAACAAGCAGAATAACATGCAGCTACCATAAATAAGACTCCCACTTTTCTGTTTACCTCTCCATAGATCCTGAAAGTTCCAGTATCTTCCTCAAGCTCAATTGCAGTAACTCCTGGCACCTTTCTAGCTTGCTGTATGTTACTGCCATGTGTTCCTATTGCAAGTCCCATTAAATCTTCTCTAACAACAAATTCCTCATGAAATGCGGCGGCAAGCTGTTTTGTGCACTAGAAAGAAGGCAAAAGAATTGGTTTCTTGTAACAAGTGCTTCAAAAATGTCAGTGCAGGTAAGTGATTACATCAAAACCGAACATATGAGAACAACTCACTTCTAAATGTTTTGTGGCTTCTTCATTTCTTGACATGAGCAATAACTTAGTCCGAATGCTGCGCAAATGCATGTCACTCAGAATACCCACTCTTTTCACTGTTGCTTCACTGGCAGACTGCAAAAAAAATCCAATACAAAGAGTATTTCCATTTTACAAAGCAGTTTTAGTTAAACTTCATTTTCCTTAACGGGAGGTTCTATTTAATATTATAATTTATTTCAGATTTTTGAAGAATTCTTACTGTTTTGCGGAGAACAAAACTAAAAGATTTTTTGAAGGATGGTGAGACCCATAACTGTTTCAGTATTTCAGATCCATATTGTCTTACGCTACTGAAGGGCAAATAAGATATGTAGGAGTACTTTGTTTCATGTAGCTTGACATATATGGCATAAAGCCATACCCACTCTAATATAACAGCTATGGTATGCAGTGTAGATAGGGTTTGTAAACACCAAGTCATGTAAGACATCTGTGCAAAAAATCCCCACTTTGCTTCAAGACCCAGCTGTTTTACTGTCCTGTAGGCACATAACAAGAGCCATGGCTGAAATGCTACAGATAGGGTTGAACCTCTGGCTGCTGATTCTGCTGGCAATTCTCCATCCTTGAGTTCCTAAAGTAAATTTCCCATTCTCTTACAGAAAACCAGCTTCAATACACTGTGGTAACAAGGTATTTCCATCAGATGTTAAAACCCTAACCTATCATACATAATCAATGAGAAGGATAAAATCAACAGAAGATCAAGAAAAAATGTGCACAATGGTACAATAAAAAAGGAAGGATATCTTACCAATACTATCAACTGAGCTGTTTCCGCCTGGTAAAAAATTCTGCAGGCTCCTACAGCTTTCTTAAAATCCTTATGGGCCATTTCATTACCACACCTAGCAAAATTAAGCATAAATTAATTTTTGTGGCAGACTTAATAGGCATACTGCAATAAGAAATAAAAACTACCACAATATTTGACAACACAACATTCCTGAGCCACAAAAAAAAAATCCAAGCTAAAGAGATTTGGCACAAATAAACACTGGGCAACTATGTACTAAACCCATCTTGAATTATGGAGAAGTATGGAAACTTGCAAGCTACATAATTCTTAATAAGAAAAGAGAGAAACAACACATTAAGTTACATAATGAACTGGAAGCAACAACATTGTTAAAAAAAATTGTTCTCTTACAAATATATTTGTTTCAGTCTGAACACAAAGGGATGAAAATTCTATAGAAAACTACTTTTACAGGATTCTCAAAATAAATTTTAAAATAAATGTCAAATAATATAAGAAATTTTTTAAAAATATAACTGCATCTAACTAAATTGTTTGGAACCACCTCTGAATCTGGACTCAGGAATTTTCATTTCACTGTGAAAAATATTACAACTGTGCTTTCACCCCTTACCTGAATGCTATACTCGTGTGTTTGGTTATCCACTGAAGTAAGAGCCTGAGAGTCACCAATCTAACATCAAAATCAGAGAGCCTCCTATAGCTGAGAACTCCATTCTACTTCTTTCCTTTCAAGCCTCCCAGTGATCACTGCCAGTCTTCTGACACAACCCAAACCTAACCCTGTTGTCTTTGGCCTTCTTATCCACTTCTTCCTTTTGAGAAAACTCCACAGCTAATCCAACCCGTTCCTTCTAATGGTATGATTTCAACAGAACACATTCACAATGCAACCATCCTCTATCCATTCAGAAATAATTCCCTCTGTGCAGAGAAGTATGTATAAGATTAAAGCATCATTGTTTTACTTACTCAAATTATTTAAAAAAACCCACAAGTTTAAGTTATTCATAAAGTATTTTCTTTATATAAAATACAGACATAATGAAATTTCACGGCAATTTACTCACGCATCTCTTAGATCTTCAGGAACATCTACTGCACACTTGAAAAATGTATTCTTGTTTACTGCTTTATTTTGATTCACAGGCCGAAGTCGTTCAAATGTGACTATCTCGTTATAAGTTGCATCACAGGCAGCATATTCAATCACATAGAACTGAGAAGCAAAAGGTTTTTTAAAAAATAATTATAAATAAATGCTGGCATTCTGTTGGCGAATTAAGATTCCTGGTTGGGCCACTGCACCTTATTTCTTTTGGTCAGTGTGTATTTCTTTTTGGTCTTTCTTTCAGTGTGGAGGCCAGAATCTTAACCAAGCATGGTGACCAAAATTACTCTAAAACTACCTTTTCTAAGCTGCAGTGCCATATGCCCAGCCATCTTCTGGTCAGTGGAAAGCAGCGGGAGCAGAAGATAAGCTTCCAGCTGTTCCTCTGTAACTGGACACACATTAATAGGCATCAGACCTCTGGAGAATCATGCCATTATTCTGAAAGAGCTACAGGGAAACAGCAGATGTTTGCCTGTTGCCTCTTCCACCCTCCATCAACCAGGGAACAGTGGCTTCAGAGGACTGCAGTGGAGTAAAGTTGGGCTGGGCGGGAGCCTGTCATACCTACATATCCCAATGCAGGATCACAGACAATATGTTAAAAACCAGAAAATTATTGTAACCAAGAACACACAAAATTATTTACCAGATAAGTTAGGTTTCCCTCTCACAACAAATCTATTCCAGTCATGTTGCTTTTTTATTATATTATTTACAATATTAATATTATATTAATTTAATTAATTTAATTATAAATTAATATTATAAAATTTGTATAAATACAAATATTATTTGTCCCCAAAGGTCAGAAAGCCCAAGTACAGTGAAGAGTGAATGTATCACAATGACATTAAATTCACTCCACTGGCTGCCAATTTGTTTCCAGGCAAAGGTCAAAGCATTGGTTATTACCTTTCAAGTCCTACATGGTTTGGGTCCAAGTTACCTGAAGGATCACCTCCTCCCATACAATCCACCTATATACTCAGGTCCTCTGGGGGCTATTTACTTAAGGTGGCCAGGACTAGACTGGCAACAAGTCACCCAGAGGACTTGTTGGCTGCCCCTGGACTGTGGAATGACCTGCCGGATGAGATTCAACAACAAAATATACTGTCCAAAGTCAAAAAAATACTAAAGACCTATCTATCTCTTCTGACAGGCATACCAGTCTATTTTTATTTATGATGCACTTTAATATTGATGTATTTTAATTATGATATCTGTACATTTTAAATGGTATTATGTGTTTTAGTGTATTTTAACTTGCAATGCATTTTTAATTGTATTTTCATTTATGTTGTACCCTGCCTCGAGCCTTGGGGAGAGGCAGGTTATGGATATTATTATTATTACTACTACTACTACTACTACTACACCATTTTTTCACATGCCTCGTTTTCTCCTAACAACCACAGAAGGTAAGGCAAGGCTACCAAGTTGCATCTGGCACAAGGCGGCCCACAAGACCCCTTAGAAACCAGGCCTTCTTTGTTTGATGTTAATCATAGCAGCTTTTGTTAGAGTGGCTATTTATATAACATGAAAGGCAGAAGAATAAAATATATGTTTACAGTGGGACTTCTATAAGTCTTTCCCAACCTGGTACCCTCCTAGTGTTTCCAGTTTCAGTCCCCACTATTCATCACCAGTGACCACGTTAGCTGCAGCTAAAAGGGAACTACTGTCCAAAATTTGTGGACAGCAAGGGTTAGGTATGCCTGCCCCATATGTGTGTGTGTGTGTGTGTGTGTGTGTGTGTGTGTGTGTGTGTGTGTAAAATAAACAGTCATATGGCACCAAGAAACAACATGTTGCAACTAAGAGCTGAAGACCGCAAAAAAAGTGTGCACTTGGGGCAAAGTTAAGATCAAGAAAAAGAATCTTTGACTTTTCTCTCAGCCAGCTATGTGTTAGCCAACTAATACTACAGTTTCTTGTCAGAGCATATAAGATATTCAGACTTTTTTTGACTGGGAGGGCAAGGATACTAGATCTCTCCAGTGTAACTTGGTGTTCCTCCTCTACAGCAAGGCACTACATATAAATGTAGTATTTTCTTTGCAGCTCTTCCATGAAGCCTTCTTGCAATTCTATGGTTTTATATTTACTTACCTCTCCTTTCATCATTCGCACTTTTGCTAGCCACCATCCACAAGGTTCTTGGTCATTTGCTCTTGAGTAAACCTGAAAATAAGTCATACAACATATACAAACCATCTTATGAACATGCTTTAATCTCAGCATTACAACACAGTTCTCGTTCAGATTAGCGAGATACCCACAGGACTGTCTAGTGAAAGCTACATTCCCTTGGCAGAAATTCAGACAATCCTATGTTTAAGAGCTGAGATATGAATGAGCTTTTTGAGCACACACGCAATCCCTTCACTTCTCAGGTAAACAAATCATGAAAAATCCAAATAACTTTATGTTCTCAAGTCATCTAGGACTGGCAGCTTCAGAAGCCAGGACATAAAACACAATTTCAAACCAGTTCCAAATCTGTTAAACATAGTTTCCTGGTTTGAGCAAAAAAGAGATAACGTAGTTAAATCACGACTTCCACATCTTTGTTCCCACGGTAAAGGATGGAACAAAAGGAACGCATGCATGGACAAAAAATTCATTCATATTTCTGCTTCTTAAGATAAGGTATGATAGTCCAATGTAGTGTTTGCCTGTGCGGTTGCTGTTAACTGCCATCAACCTGGTTTTGACTTAGGGTGACCCTAAGAGACCTCCAAGTGAGCCTGTCATCAACCACCCTGCTCAGGTCCTGCAGATCCAGAGACTTGTCTTCTTTGCCTGAGTCTATCTATCTGTAAGGCAGTCTTCCTCTTTTCCTACTGCCTGCTATCCTACCAAGCAACACTGTGTTTTCTAGTGAGCCATGTCTCCTCATGATATGTCCAAAGCATGACAGCCTCAGTTTAGTTATCTTGGCTTCCAGAGGAAGGCTCAGGTTTGATTTGCTCTAAGATCCATTCATTTGTCTTTTTAGTAGCCAAGGGTACTTGTAGAACTCTTCTCTAGCATCCCATTTCAACGGAATTTTCAAAGGATTTTCTTCCTATCAGCTTCTTCACTGTCAAGTTTTCAGAAACATGGATAGAAAGTAGAAATATGATAACACAGACAATCCTAAATTTAGTATTAAATGATATATCTTTATGCTTCAGCACCTTGTCTAGTTCCTTCACAGCTGCCCTTCCCAGTCCTTGTCTGATTTCTTGACTGCAGTCTCCATTCTGAATGACTGAACCAAGGTATGGAAAATCTTGAACTATTAACATCTTCATTTTCTATTTTAAGGTTATATAATCATATGTGGATATTATTTTTGTTTTCTTAATGTTCAGCTGTAAACCTGCTTTTGCACTTTCTGCCTTGACTTTCTCCAGCAACTGTTCCAAGTCTTTGCTGTTTCTATAGTATGGTATCATCATTCTGCAGTATGGTATCATCTGCATATTTTAAATTGTTGATGTTCCTTCTTTCAATTTTCACACCTCCTTCCTCCGTGTCTAATCCTGCTTTATGTTCAACATACAAGTTAAACAAATAAGGTGATAAAATGTAGCCTTCTCTCACTCCCTTACCAGTTGGAGACCATTCCATTTCTCTATATTCAGTCCTAATAGTAGCCTCTTGTCCTGTGTATAGGTGACGTACACCACAACGATCAAATGCTGTGGCATATCCATTTCGTTAAGAGCAATCCATAGTTTCTCATGATTTCTCCCCACTTAAAGACTTTCCTATAATCTATGAAGAACAGGCTGATTTTTAAAAATTATTTAGTGTGTTCCATTACCCAACATGTATCTGCAATAAGATCCCTAGTGCCTCTTCCTCTCCTGAACCCAGTTTGGACATCTGGCATTTCCCTCTCCATATATGTTGTAGAATTTTGAGCATGAGCTTGCTTGCTTGAGAAACTAATATAAGGATCCTGTGGTTACTGCAATCCCTGGTATCCCCTTTCTTGGAGACTGGAATGTATATTGTTTCCAATGTATGCTCATTCGTTTTCCACATTTGTTGACAGATATTGGTATGCCATCACTTCCTAGCAATCTATTTCTCCCAAACGCTCTGACTGTAGCTCTCACTTCACTTTCTAAGATTGGTGATTCCTCTTGATAAGGTTCTTCCTTGAAGGAATCTGTCAACTAGTCATCTCATTTATATAGTTCTTCCATGTGTTGTTTCCATTGTCTTTTTATTTCATTCATCATGTAATGTGTTCTCCTGCCGGTTGTAAAGCATCCCCATTCTTAGTTTAACTGTCCTATTGATTTCTCAGATTTTGTGGAAGAGCTTTCTTATTGTTCCTTTTTGGAAGTCATCTTTTTTCTCTGCACTGATTATTACAGTAGTTCTCCCTGTCCCTGATCACAAGTCACTGAACAGTTGCATTCAAGGTTCTGACTATATTTCTATCACTTTAATTTTGCTTCTCATCTGTCCTTTTCTTTTTGATAAGCACTGAGACATCTCTTTCTTCTCAGCTTCAGACACTGTCTTTTTGCATTCCTCCCTGACAACGCCCCTGGCTTCAAAGCAGAGGTCTTCTGGCTCCCTATCATTTAGGCTTAGTAGTATAAATTTGTTTTTCACATTATCTTTAAATTCCACAGGGATGTTCTTCAGGTTGCATTTCAGCATGATGGTTGGTTTAGTATTCTTCTTCAGGCTATACTCTTAATTTTTGTTAATAGTACTTCATGATCTGTGATACAATCTGCACCTGTTTTTGCAGAGAGAATGGAGCTTCTCCATCTAGTTACCTATGCATATCAGTATTATGAAGCCTCATCAACTCAGTGAATGTTAAGTCAACTACTATATTCTGCCACAGGATTCAGTATGATCTCATAATATTGATTCCACATAATATACAGAATCTTGAACACAGAACAAAATTCTGAGCATAAAATAAAATCACAAAGAGTACTGGCCAGGAAGGACACCTCCTGTCCCATACCAGCCGCACCTATAGGGCAGAGAAGAGAATCATGTGATCCTCTAGATCAGTGATTCTCAACCTGTGGGTCCCCAGATGTTTTTGGACTTCAGCTCCCAGAAGCCCCAGCCACTATGGTCAATGCTCAGGACTTCTGGGAGCTGAAGTCCAAGACATCTGGGGACCCACAGGTTGAGAACCACTGCTCTAGATGTCACTGGACTGCAACTCCCAGCAGCCTTCACGATTGGATCAGTCTGCTGGGAGCTGGAGTCCAATATCTGAAGGGCTGTATGATTTCCACTCCTGCCACAGTGGATGGCAAGGTAACATCTTCTCTTTCCTGCTACCCTATGTGCTTTCTCTAACTTCAATGCTCCTGGACATCCATTCAGTGATATAATGTTCGAATAAGACCTATACATCTAAAATCCAGAGTATGAAGACACAGGATATAGGCCCTGTTTGAATATTACATCACTGCATGGATGTCAGCAGATACTGGAAGAAGTGCTGGTGAACCAGACAGAAAGGTGGAAAAATCTATTAAAAAGAATCTTTTTAATAGTGTATGTTATGCTTTTATCTTTTTGCTATGATTTGATATGTCATTAACTGTAATTCAGTGTTTTTAACAGAACTATATAATATTTTAAAACTTGCATCAAATAAGTATATTTAATAAGAGTGATACAATTAAGAATAATATAGAAGTTCTTAATATGGTTGAATGTACGGGTTCTTCTCTCTGAAAATATGGGATATTTATTTCAGTCACATCCTGTCTGATCTTGGAAGCTAAGCAGAGCCAGCTTTAGTTAGTACTTGGATGGGAAACCATCAATAAATACCAGGCATTGTAGGATATATTTCAGAGGACAGAACTAGCAAAACCACCTGTAAGCATTCTTTGCCTAAGAAAACCCTATGAGAGTCATGAGGTTGCCATAAGTCAACAGGTGACTTGAAGGCACATATGCACACTATTTGGAGCTATACTGAAGAGGGGTTATCTTTTAACTAACGAAATCCAAAATCAGTTCTGAAACACATACTGATCTCAATGTGATTGCTTACTCAACTGAGTAGAACAGAATCTTGGTGAGTCAATATTTCTTGTAAATTCCACTGGTTCTGTAAGTCTACTCCACAGGGCATAGAAACTGTATTTATGCTATTTGTTTAAAAAATAATATATTTTGTCTTCCATTGCAGTACTATGTTCAAACTTGTTTTACTGATTGATTCTCAAGATGCTTACAGATCCCTTGCTGAGTAATACCACAAGGCAAATTCTAGATCAATGCTGTGTCAGTTGGTCAATACTATTTCACACTGGAATTTTTCATCTAGTATTGCTAATAGTTTCTATAAGCATACCAATGTAAAACTGTACAGGAAACTATCACATTGTGAAAAGTTACTCTTAAGCCCCAAAAGATCATCTCAACTCTCATTTCAAAAGAAAAACGGAACTCTAACAGTCTCTTCCATGAATGCGTATTCACCTCAGATATCAAAGTACTATTGGTGAAACTGCCAGAAAATTATCAAACTGTAAAAGCATAATCCAAATCTACACCAATTATTTATCACCACACATCCCAATTTCCAGTCTATTTCAATCAAGTTATCACATAGTTTTATTGTAGATATGGTAAATATATCCAAACTCAGTGTATTCTATCAAAGGGAAGAACAATTTAAGCAACAGTAAGATATGTTGCTTATCTGTAAATATGTTCTTTGAGTAGCCATCAGTGCATTCACATAAAAGAGTTTGCGCCTGTGCAGAGTCACCATTGGGAACTTTTTTGGAAAGCTGAAACTTTTGATAGTAGTTCTGTCTCTCCATGCTAACATGCATGCTCTGGTGTCTCTTTCTCAGTCCTATTTGGCTGATATAGCTGTAGAAGCAAGTATCCCACTGGATGTGCTGGTGAGGGGAGAAAGGGTAGATTGTATGAATGCACAGACAGCCACTTGAAGAACATTAGTTACTGGAAAGCAACCTGACTTCCTCTGTCATAGTCTCTGTGCATCATACATAAAGGTGAGGATTAGCAAGCAACTCACCTATAGAGGAGGAAGGCACATCACTAAAAAATCATAGAAAGTACTACTTTCCCAATTGCTACATTCTCCTTTCTTCACAACGTGTTGTAGCATCTAATCTGAGATGCTGAATGAATGTAAAGGGTTGCACCCACGTGGCAGCTCGGCAGAGCTCCTTGACCAGAATACCCCTAAGAAATGTCAATGAAATTGCAACAGCTCGCATAGAATGACTTTACTGATCCATCCAAAGAGGTTTTGGCCAACGCTCCTGACCACTCACCTACCAAACATTTGGGAGGAGACTCTGTATCCTTTGTTGGGGTCTGCAAAGCACACAAAAAAGTGAGTTTGCATAAAGTCTTTGCTCTTGAGATATAGCAGGCCAAGGCCCTTCTGATGTCCAGAATGTGTAGAGAACTTTCTGTCAGAGGATATATTAGGGGAAAAGACCAACAGAATGATGTCTTGAGATAAATGAAACTGTTAAATCTCCTTGGAGAGAAAAGAGATGCCTGATCTCTAGACCACCTTTCCCTATGCCAGGTGAGCTACTGGGCAGCTAATCTCAGTGTGAACAACTCCCCCTGCCAACAGGCAGAGGTGGTGCCAAACAAGAATGCAACCTTGTAGGAAGCACTAGTATTTGTGTATCGAAGAAGAGAACAATGGGTTTTCGTATTGATGTGGCATGGTCTTGAAGCTATACGGAATAAAATTTCAATTTTCTTGACAGAATTAGCCACTTTATTGTTGGAATACAATTTCTCATCAGTTTTGGAATTAAACAATCAAGGCTATCAAATGACATGTTTGGTCTGTGCCTCCTGGCCAGGGCCATGGACTACAGCCATGTATGTCTATGAAGAGCCATGGTGGTAATGCGGGTCTTAAGAGGCACATTTTGAAGCATGATTGGCTCAGGTGATCTGGTCCCAAGTCACACTGCCAGCTTTGGAAAAAAGAAAAAAAAAACCTGCCACATTGTTTTCCTGGAGTGAGTAGTCCTTCAAATAGGCACCCTGTTCCAGGGGAATAAGCCCATATATACCTGGTGGTTCACCATTTTCAAGGCAAGGATGACTAACGCATAAGCCTTATGCTAATTCCATCCAATTTTCTGCCTTCTTTCTCTGGCAGGACCGATGAGGTCCTTTTCCAGATCCATGATTATTGACCTCAGAAGTGACCTCAGAATGGAATAGTAAGAATTGCAGATTCACTCCTACATCTGGTAAAGATTTCCTAACAATGAAACACCACCTGTAGAGAGGATGATTTTTCCCAGAATTGTCATTCTGAGGAAAGAAGGGAAGACAGAAGAGTAAGGCAAGCAGAGAATTAGCAGTAGACTGCACCACTGAGAACACTGGATAATCTGTGAAGGGAAGGTCCTGCTTGCCATCCAAATCAGAAGGTTGAAGTGTGCTCTGTAGCCCTCTGATAATGAGGATGAGATCTGGTCTTCCAGTAGGGCATTTGCAGAGAGGCTATCTGAAAGAATAACCTTCCTACTGTACTTAGAGCAGTGCTTAAACAGTGGCTAGAGGCCATAGGCTGCAACAGGCATGAAGAGAAAGAGGGAAAGGTCTAGAAAGGATGAACATTTTTGCCCTCTTTAAAAGAATGGGGAGGGGAAAAAAGAGCTACCAATAGAAGGAGAGAGAAGAGAATATATTAGAAGAAGGAAGTTACAGAAAGTCTCAGCGAGATGCTAATGCTGTGGCAGATGAAACAGAACTGAAGGAGAGATGCTGGAACATCTGTGTTAGGGAGGACGGGGCAGAGCTACTGCCAGAAGTTTCAACTTTCCAGAAGGTTATGAATGGTGGCTCTGCTCACATGCAAATCCATATATGTGTGATGCACAGAGACTACAATGAAGATCTACAGCATATTTATCGTGACAAAATGCTCCTATATATACAGAAATTATATGTAATATAGCAATATTCTTCTTCCACTTCACTTTATTCAAAACACTTTTCTTCCACTCCCTTTACCTGAGTGTTTAAGGTTTCAAATATATCTCTGTATCAGCTCCAAAACATTTTCCAGGGAATGATCCTGTGACAGTGATGCGTTCTTAGGCCAAGATCTGGCATACTTTAGACAGCCTTATGAAGTTACTCTAACATGAATCTGGAATTTTTCTTATGGACAGCACAGCAACCTTTTTTTACCATAGACAACACCACTTTGTAAACATAATGCATTAGAAAAGTTTTTCAGGGTTCTTTCCTGTGAATTTTTTACTCAGTTCCATTTAGCTAACTACCAACACGTCTGAAAGCAAGGCCATCTGTCCAGGTGACACAGCACTGGTTTCTGCCATGAGACACTTAAACATTTGTTCTTGTTTTGTGCAAACTCACCTCCACTTCATCTCCTTCACCAATTTCTTTCTTGATATCAGGTGGTGGTGGTAATCTTACTTCATTGAAGGGAACCTGGCGTTCAGGTTGCCAACTGAAAATTTAACAGGTATATTAAACGATATCAATGTCAACAAGAAATCAACAAGATCCGCTGTTAACTACTCTGCAGCAATGCATTTAGACGTAGATGTGAATGCTAGACACAACAGGAATACTGACAACTTTTAATGCTGAACACAGAACTGTATTACCACTTACTGCATTACTAATCCATAACATTTTTATTAGGCTGTCTACCCATCTGTGACTCAGTGATCCAGTTCAGACTATCAGTTAAACCATGGTGAAGTAATCAGCAATGATTTCATGAAATGTTTTACATATGTATTCTCCCTCTCCTTTCATCCTTTGTAGCGGAAGAAAGAACTAAAGCTTCTCCTTTTACTTAAGAACAAGCCACCATCCTGTGTTAATGTACGAACTCAGAGAACTGTGGTTATTCTAATGAAACTTAGTCAACAAAAGGGACCTGAAACCACACTTGATTCTGGTTTAACTGACTTGCACTGGAACAAGCTAGCTTTCAAAGCTTATGATTGCCACAGAACTGTGGTCTGTTCTAAAATAAAAGTGCGAACCTTTCTCTTCTTTCATGCATGAAGGAGGAAAATGGATAAGGAATACATGAGTCTAAGGGTCACTGCACCTTTTTTCCCAATTACATAAATCTGATCTCAACCTGGGCAAAGATGGCTTGAAAAGGTGGAGGGAAAGGTTCTTATTTATACTGGCATTTTTGCTTTTAGCACATGGAGCACTTATTTTCTCCACTATCATATTTCAGTTTAAATACAAAATAAAATGCTATAACAGCTCAGAAAACATACAACAATAGTGGCTTCAAAAAACATGAAGGCACAAAGGATACTCAGCTCTAAATCACATTTCCTGCCATGGTCCAAGAGGAAAAAATTGTATTTAATTTTTAAAGATTGCTGAAAACATCCTTGTTTAAGTTGGCTTTTCCAAGCCAAAGATAACTCCTCTGATTACTGGGTTATTTATTGTATTACAGTATTATGTTTCAAACTTTTTACATGTTTATGCTTTGATTTGATTCTATAAATCATAAAGTAATTAACAATTTTGTATCAAATTTTAAGGATGTCCCTTTCCATATTTTCAGTCAAGAAGCTATGGAAGGACACTTTCTTTCCACAGTGAGCAAGATGTTGTTTCAGCATATAGCACGCCTATGACTGAACAGTAAAGAAACTGTATAATGTTTTTCAAAACTCTACTTACTTATTTTCAAACACGACAGTGAGTGAATCTTCATGAACATCTTTGATGAATCCCTAGAATGAAAGATAAAACATGTTAGAAAAATGGGAGCAATATTTGACGAAAAAACTATTTTAGTGCAAAAATTACATTTCCCATTATAACAAACTTAAGTTTATCTACTCTTAACGGAGAACCAAAATAATGGCTAAAGATACAAAGGACTGAAAATTTCTGCCATACAGACACAAGCAATTTTACTGCCAACCTATCTTAGCATTTGACAAAGCTGAATGAACATACAGCTATGATTACTAGTAGCCACTGACAGTTTTATCACCCATTAATTTTTCAAAACGTCTTTAAAAGCTGTCCAAGTCAGTAGTCATCATAACATCTTGAAGCACAAAATCCCAGAGTTCAACTCAGCATTATGAATCCTTTCTTTTGCCTGCCTTGAACCTCAGAACGTGCATTGTTACCCTTACATTCTGCTTGTCAGCTTTTCACAGACAACTGATTATATACAAACTAAACAAAAAGCTAGTCTGATCTAGCATGCCTCTTCCCACCATTCAATTTCACTGAGTAGGTTCAGTTCTAATATTATATGAAAGGAAGAAAAATAATCTCTCTCTCTGCTTTTCTTTATGCCATGCATATTTTTTTCCACCTAAATCATGTGCTCCTTGTCTTTAAGATAACAACCCCAACACTATGAACCTTCTTCATTGGGGAACTGACCCAGCCCTTTTATCACTTGGTTTTTCAGTTTTTACAACTTTATAATGCCTCTTTTGAGGTATGGCGCCCAGAACTGGACAAAACATTCAAATGTGAACGTATTTTATCAGTTTTCTACAGAGGCATTATGGTAGTGGCAGTTTTTAAAATTCCCTTCTTGATCATTCCCAAGACAGAATATCATTTCTTTACAGTAGCTACATCGGGCATCAGCATTTTCACCAAGTGATCCACCACAACCACAACATCCTTTTTGGAGTCAGTCAGCAATCACAACATTTTCCATACCCTATATACAGATATATGTTTATTAGTTGTCTTGGCTGTTGTACTGCAATCAGGTTAGATGGGCTAAATATAGGATATGAAGTTCTAATTATTCATCTAAAGAAACAAGCATTGACAAAATCTAGTGCTCAAAGGAATAGACTAACTTCTTAATCAGTTCCAAATACAAGTTATCAAGACAAAATAATCAACAACAAACTAAGGCATGACACTATCCATCCACAACTTGTAACTGTTCATTAAATTAAGAAGCACTGGCCTTCATATAGGAATCTGAAAGACCCATGATTCAATTCTGCCAAGACATGCAGGAAAATCAATGGGTAATACAGCCTAATTAAGATCATTCAGAAGGATAACCAAATCAGTTTCACCTCAAAAAAAGCTACAGACAGAAATTAGTCTATATACTTGATTTAATCTCTGGAGCTGATTCAACATCAGAGGTTCTACATGTCACTTACTGACTTGTTATTAAGTTATTCTCTAGTTTCACAGACAAAAGATGGCTTTTTACCAGAAATACTCTAACCATGAACTCCATTATAAGGCCTTGGATCACTCCTTTATTGGGGCAGCATTCAGTATAAACACTTCAACAAACTCTAATCTTTGTATTCATCCTTTTTTAAAAAAAAAATTAACGATCAAAGATTTTTTAAAAATCATATATAAATACCAGATTTTTAATTTATATTCTTTTTTAAAAATAAAATCAGATTTTAACATTGTTGTGTTAACTAGTGTATCAAGTACAATGACGAAGAACTTGTCATTCTGCACCCCCAATACCTGTGGGCTACAACTCCCTTGACCACTGGTCATACTAGGTGGGGTTGATGGAATTCCAGAAAAGTCTCCATTCCTGCAGCAGAAGACTTCCATTAATGCAAATATAAGCAATAATCCTAGAGTAATTCTTTTGCTGAACAACTAAACAGATTTCATCATTTATTTATTTGATTTATACTCCACTTTTCTCTCAAATGGGACTTAAAGCAGCTTATTATTTACAGATGATTTCATCATTTATGTACTTGCTTTAAATTGCTTTAACTGGCTTTAAATTTTCTCATTTTAACTGATAAATTACTAATATATTTTAGACTTTTAAAATTGTTAATATTTATTGTTTTAAATTGATTTCATTTAAAATTGCCCCAAGAGCTTTGGACATCGAGTAGTATATAACTATTTTAATAAATAATACAAAGAGTAGCAATACTCCAGGCAGGAATTCTGAAGGAACACAGTCTCATTTTAACTGTGTGCACTGTGACATACAACATATAAATAGTAATATAAACAGTAAAAGACATTATTTTGTTCAATAATTTTCCTTCACACTGCTTTTTCTGAAGTTTAAATACAGAAACAGCATTTACAAAGACATCTGTAAATATACAAACAAAACACGAATTAAAATAATTGTGAAAAATATCTAAAAACATTACCATTTTGGTCATAGGACAGGTACAATTGAATGCATACAACCACAGCATACGGACTATATTGTGCAGACCCGTGGTCCATTCATGGGTTTAGAACAGTGGTTCTCAACCTGTGGGTCCCCAGATGTTTGTAGACGTCAGCTCCCAGAAGCCCCAGCCACTGTGGTCAATGCTCAGGGCTTCTGGGAGCTGAAGTCCAAAAACATCTGGGGACCCACAGGTTGAGAACCACTGGTTTAGAACATCCCACTGTACAACTTGTTTCTTATTTGTATCATTTTGGACAGCTAACTGTAACACAACACATTATTTTTAATGCTTTTTCCCCTTAATTCCTACATGTAGAAATAACATACCAGAGAGAGGCCTAGAACACAACATTTCTCCCTGCTACGCACAGGGATATTTTTTAAACTTTATTTGTACATCTAGTCACTTTCAGGAATACCTGTGGTCTCATATTATGCATGAACTCTAAACTATTATGCTGTTGAATGCATCATTCAAGTATAAGAACCACTACCTGACTGGATTGTCATTCCAGGTTCATGAATGTCAAAAAAGATTTAATATACTCCTACTAAATGATGATTATATAGAATCTTTCTCGCTAATGATATACACAGTAATATTTAAACCGTTAAAACTGACCCCTCCAGAGAAACAATTTAACTCATGATTTATGTCAAAGCAACCCTGCCCAAGCAAGCTCAAATCACCCATGGAGGTAAACCTTCCAGTGGATAAACACAGAGTGAAACAGTCCAACAATCTAACAATATCCTAAAATCTCAATAACTGAGTATCTCCCCAACAACTGCAATAAGAGATGGTCTTCAACTTTTGAGGCATGAACTCATTCTATCTTCTGGTCTAAAGCAATTACTGCAGTTTTAAAATTGCATAAAATTCCCAGAAGGTATAGTTTCTTCTTGAATCCCATTTCTCCAACCTGGAATCTGATGTCTTTGGTCCAGTTGTATATGCTTAAGCTCTATTTGATCTAGCAGTCTGTTTAGCAATCTGCCTTCCACCCTTGGCTACCTGACTGTCTTTGCAAAGTTACAGAATGAATACAGACTCACAGCCTTAAGCCTTAAGCCTTAGCATGGTGTAGTGATTTGAGCATTGGGACTACAACTCAAGACCAGGATTCGATTCTCCACTCAGCAATGGAAAACCATTGGGTTTCCTGTGACACCCAGGAACACGTCACACACACTCAGCACCAGAAAACCCTATGATCGCTGTAAGTCAGAAACAACTTGAAGGTGTACACAACAACAAAAACAACAACAACAAATGTTCTTACAGCTCTTGAACTTCCATCTTTAATAATAAATAATACATTTCTGTTTGTCACTCGCCTCTGCTCAAAGCTCAAGGCAGGGTACAACATAGACACAATTAAAGACAAATTATGGTTAAAATACACTAAAATACAAAACTATTTAAAATACAGATCTACCATAATTAAAATATATCATAATTAAGAGTACAAGTACAATTAAAAGTATAATTAAAAATAACTGGGTAGGCCTGCTGGAAGAGATAGGTCTTTAGCACTTTTTTGAATTCAGACAGTGTATTTTGCTGTCACATCTCTTCCCGCAGGTCATTCCACAGTCTAGGGGCAGCTGACAAAAAGGTCCTCTGGGTGACCATTGCCAGTCTAGTCCTGGCCAGTTTAAGTAAATGGCCCCCAGAGGACCCGAGTATACAGGGCGGATTGTATGGGAGGAGGCAATCCTGCAGGTAACTTGGACCCAAACCATGCAGGGCTTTAAAGGTAATAAGCAACACTTTGTAGAAACTAATTGTCAGCTAGTGGAATGATCTTAATATCGGTGTGATATATTCAGTCCTCGTTATACCTGTAATCAATCTGGCTGCCATATTTTGAACCAGTTGGAGTTTCCAAAACTGATACTAAAGTAGCCCAATGTACAGAACATTGCAGAAGTCCAACCTTGAGGTTACTAGCATGTTCACTACCATCTTCAGGTCATCCAATTTTAGGAAGGGGCGCAGTTGGCATATCAGTCAAAGCTGATTAATAAGCACTCCTTACCACTGTACCTATCTGAGTTGAAACTTCAGGGGGATGGATCCAGGAGCACTCCTAAACTGCAAACACAGTCTTTCGGGGTTGTCTGTGACCCCATCCAGGACTAGTTGACACACTTCCAACCCCAGATTAGGACCCTTAATAGCAAGCATCTCTGTCTTGTCTGGATTCGGTTTCAATTCACAGGAGACACACTAGCCTTAGCAGAAGCTGTTTTTGAAGGCATGGAAAAATATATTTTGGTGTCTGACAGCGCCCCACCCCAAGCCTCTGGATGATCTCCCCCAACGGTTTCATGTAGATGTTAAAAAGCATTGGGGAGAGAATGGCACTTTGTGGTATGCCATATAACAGCAACTTTTTTGAGAAGCAGCTATTCCAAAGCACCACCATCTGGAACTTCCCTGAGAGCTAAGAACAGAACCACTGCAACACAGTGTCTCTGATTCCCAACCCTGCCAGGCGTTCTGGAAGGATGTTATGGTCAACGGTAATAGAACGCCACTAAGAAGTCTAAAACAACCAACAGGCATACATTCCCCCTGTCGATGGAAATCATCCACTAAGGCGACCATAGCAGTCTCCTGCTTTCAAGCTGGTTTGAAATGGGTCAAGGAAGTATGTGTCATCCAAGATCACTTGGAGCTGGAAGGCAACTGCCTTCTCAATCCTCTTCCCCAAAAAAGAAAGGTTAGAAACTGGTCTATAATTATTAAGGTCTAGGGCAGTGGTTCTCAACCTGTGGGTCCCCAGATGTTTGTGGACTTCAGCTCCCAGAAGCCCCAGCCACTATGGTCAATGCTCAGGGCTTCTGGGAGCTGAAGTCCAAAAACATCTGGGGACCCACAGGCTGAGAACCACTGGTCTAGGGGATCCAGAGAGGGCTTTTTTCAAAAGTGGTCTAACCACAGCCTCTTTTAAACAAGGTGGATAGTTCCTCTCCCTGAGAGACGCATTAATAATACATTGTATTTGAAGTCTAATTGCATCTCCTCCCTGGATGACCAACCAAGATGGACAGGGATTGAGAACGCAAGTCATCTTCCTTACCCGCCCCAGCCAGCTTGTCCACATCAGCTGTAGTCACCAATTTAAACTGATCCAGTATGACAGAATCACTGGTCACCTCAGTATCAACTTCTGCTCCAACTATAGCATCCAAGTTGACTCTTATGCTTAAGACATTTTATCTGAAAAATGTTTATCTTTATTTCCAGTCTCTGTTTAGCGTCCCATTATCCTGTATCTCCCACATCTCTTTCCTTGACCAACTAATGCGGGTTTTTGAACAGCAAACTGCCTCAATAGTCAAGAAATCGACTCAACCAAGGAAAGGACATCCAGCACCATAACACAATCCTCAGTCTCCATGCTATACCACGGGCAAGAAACAAGAAAGGCTGGAAAGGCCCCTGCTGTTTATCTCCTTTATTCCATAAGTATAAACACCACACACGAAACTCTTTGCACAGAGTATTTCCACTGGGGAAGGACTCTGTGTGGAAGAGACCCAGGACTCCATTCAGCACAATGAATATTAAGACACCTCAAAGGCAGCAGAGTTGGCTGACCCATTTTGAAATAACACAATTACCACCTGAAGACTTTACCCCCACACTGTAAAACGCTTAAACCCAATGTCAAAAAGCACCCTATAAAGACAAAGCTGCAAACTACTATAACCAAGCTATTTAAGAACACACACACACACACACACACACTAGTTTCTCTTCCATCCAAGAAATTGGAAAAACAGACACAAAAACCACAGTTTTAAAATTAGAGGAGGAAAGTCTTGCTTGGACAGAAAGAGTTTCATGTAATCAATCTTAAGGCCTATTTAGATACAAAGTTTGACTTAACACTAAGAATACTAAATGCTCAGTAATCTATTGTCATCATGAGTAATAAAGACCCCACCTCACTCTTACATGCTCTTTTCACAAAGAAGGCAGCACTCACTAGTAGACAGCAAAATACTGGATTTTAGTGTATATAATACAGTATGCACAGAAATTGTCACTCTCTAAGCATGTAGATCCTGTTTGATCTTGAAAGCTAAGCAGGGCCAGCCCTAGTCAGTACTTGAATGGGAGACCATCACCAACTAGTGCTATATGTAGGCTAATTTTCAGAGGAAGGAAGTAGCAAAACCACCTCTGAGTATTCCTTGACTAAAATAACCCTATAAAATTCATGGACTGTCACAAGTGAATAGGCAACCTGAAGGCATCCAACACACAATTCTGTAAGGCAGCCAATACGGTGCAGCAGGCTAGAACTCTGGGATATAAAGGTTTGAATTCTAAATCAGCCACGGAAACCCACTGGGTGACCTTGCACGAGTCATCATCATGGGAAAACCAACTTGCTTACAGTATGGTGACACTAGCTGAATCACATTTCCACAGCAGGACCATATGAAGGCAGACAGCCTGCTAATCAAAGACCCAATGTGAATCAGACTCACTCAACAGAATAAGCAAGATGTACACAGACACCCTTTACTTCTTTATTAGGGTAGTGGAAAAGAAAACCTGCAGATGCTCTATCATGTGTGAGAAATTTCCTTTCGAGAATCACTGCAACATCTGAATAGTAACTGCATAGACATGGTCTGGTTTCTGTATAGTGGTTGGTACAAAAATATTCCTTCACTTGACCAGTCCACTAGCTATGAGTTTTCCTAGAATTGTAAGAGCTGGAAAGTACCTCGGGAGCCATGTAGTCCAACCACCTGGCATGCAGGAATACACAACTAAAGCATTCTTGAGACACAGTCTACCCAACCTCTGTTTGGAAACCTCAGAGAACGAGAGCTCATCACATTCCAAGGTAATCTATTGTACTGTCAAACAGCTTTTATCACCAAGAAATCCCTTTTCTTTGGCATTTAAATCCACTGGTTCATGACCCAGACTCCACAGCAAGAAAAAAAAAAGTTTGCCCCAACTTCAACATGATTTCCCTTCAGACACTGAAACATGGCTATCATGTCACCTCTAAAGCTTCTCTTCTCCAAGCAAAACATGTCCAACTTACTAACCATTCCCCATAGGGCCTGGTTTCCAATAATAATCCAAATAACCTCAAATCTTCATTAAGTTTGCAGAGGACATAATCATTTGTACATCGACCTTGTCAGCATGGCCACTAAACGTCTGCAGGAGCTGTGATCCAAAAAAGTAACTTCCTGGAACTCTGTAATGGTGCTATGTGCCATGACCCTTTGGCCACTCCATGGTAATTAGGTAAGTATTCCTCAGGCAGCAAAGTAATGCAGAAAGGATTCCTCGAGGAGATTAAGGTGTGGGAGAAGCTTTATGCAAATTATCTGACACTGTGGTACTATCACCCCTGAAAAACAGAAGTGCAAATTTCCTGACCAGAGAAAGGAAAGCAAATAGGGCGGTATCTGCACTATGAAGTTATCCCAGTTTGATATCACTCCAGCTGTCACGGCTACACCCCAATTGCACACTGAAAAAGACTCTTCAGGTGATCCCAAGACACAACAATTACAACCAAATGCAACTCTACGACTACAAATCTACAAAATGAAGGATGTGTTTTCAAAACTCTTGGGAGATGTTGGGTGTCAGGCAGCAATGATTAGAAGGGAACTGAGCAAACAGAAATATGGAAGGTGAAGACAGTTTAATGGCAGAGAAAACATCAACATGGTGGTGGTTCCCCCCTCCCTCACTGAATACCATACTGGTGAATAGTAAAATAGCTGCCACTCAGGATATAACCTTGGATAAGCTTACCACCCTGGTATGTAAGATACGGGTTAGTATCTCGCTTTATCCTCTGGGGTTGTCTGTGCAGCAGCAAGCAAGACCAGGGAGATGGGCAGGGAAACAGAGTTGTAGTGGTCTGTCAGAAATTCATAACCTTGAGTAGCTATTCTAACTCACAGTCTGTAGAGCAGTGGTTCTCAACCTGTGGGTCCCCAGATGTTTTTGGACTTCAGCTCCCAGAAGCCCTGAGCATTGACCATAGTGGCTGGGGCTTCTGGGAGCTGAAGTCCACAATCATCTGGGGACCCACAGGTTGAGAACCACTGCTGTAGAATATGGGTGTGTATACATGCAGATGGGAAGCTGAGACAGATTTCACAGATTCTGTTTTATTTGCAGATAAAATTGTTTACAAGTACTGACTTGGATGCTATAGTTAATACAGATCTAGTGGACTTAACCTTGGCCCCTACTTGTCCAGTGAAAATGAATACTTCTCCATTTTTACAGCCCAAGGGTAGGGGCAGGATTCTTGAATCTGCATGAATTAGCACGTGTGTATTAGACCCTTGGCCCTTCTGGCTTAGATAGAGTTCCATCATGCCATAAAGAGACAGTTATAAGACCACTGATCTAGAAGACCTCCCTTTATCATACCATGCTTGGCACCTACCAGCTGGATTCCAACATCAGATTTCCAGATAAGATACTGGAGCATGTTGTGGCACTCGGGCTCCTGGATAAAACACATTATTTATAACCATTTCAATCCAATTTCAGACCTGGATATAAGGCAAAAATGGCCTTTGTCACCTTAGTGGACAGCCTATACTGGGACCTGGACAGGGGGACTGTACCTCTGTTCTCTCTGACTTCTCAGTGGCTTTTAAAACCACTGAGCATGGTATCCTTTTAGGTTGCCTTATTGTGATGGGACATAGAGAATCTTTTTTTAAAAAAAAACAACTATGGCTTAGTTCCTTCTTGGAGGGGCAAACTCAGACAATGGTACTAGGGGACTCCTGCATGGTCCCACAGCCCCAGGATATTAATATACAGACATGCCTTGGTTAAGAAAGCCTAATTCTGTCCTCTTGCTTCTTGAAGCAGTTGGACATGTTCAGGTTGGTGAACACTGAGGGATGACCTAACTGCACTCTTTAAATGCCTCAAGGGCTGTCACAGAGAGGAGGAGGCGGCAAGCCTGTTCTCTGTTGCTTCAGGGGTAGAACCAGATTTAGTGATTTTAAGTTACAGGAGTGTAGATTTTGATTGACTATTATAACTAACTTCTTAACAGCAAAAGCAGCTAATAATGGCACTAATTACCCCTGGATTAGACAAATACCTGCTGAAGATGCTTTATCTGGATTTCCTGGATTGAGCAGGGAGTTGGACTGAACATCCTAAGGAATCCCTTCTAACTTTATGAGTCTATGATGGATGGAGGTATACCTGTATACTTGAAATCTATGCAAAATGTTGCCTAGAGTTTTCGGGTTCTGTGCCATCAAATATATGCAGATGACACCCATCTCTTTGAATTTACCATCTCACCACAAGGAAGTTCTTGCAGTTCTAAACTGGTACCTGACATTAGCAAGGGACTGCATGAGGGTCAATAAATTAAAATTTAATTGAGACAAAATCGATATGCTTCTGGTCAGTCAAAAATCAGATGAAGGAAGAGGGATTCAGACTGTGCTGGACGGAGTTACATTCCCCTTTAAGACATAAGTACACAGCTTGGGTATACTGCTGGATTCAATCCTGAGCCTAAAAGCTCTGGGTTCAGCAACAGTCAGGAGTGCGTCCAGACATTTATACCTTGTGCACAAACTGTGCCCACTTGCAGAAACGTCTGACCTGGCTATGGTGACACACGCCTCAGTTACGTCCGATTTTGGATTACAGCAACATGCTCTACATGTCGCTGCCTTCAGAAAATTCAGTTGTTTCAAAGACTGGAGCTCTTGTTAGATTCATTACAAGGAGCATACAACTTCACTGTTACACTGGGTACTTGTCTGCCTTGGGGCTGGTCATGATCTTTAAAGCCTATAAGCTCAAGTCCAGGTTATCTGAAGCAATGTATTCTCATTTAAGCTTGCCCATGTCTTCGGCTCTCCAAGGGAGGCGCTTCATCTTACCATCCCCACAGGTACCTCTGCTGGTGGGAACACAGGAGATGGCCTTCTTGGTGGCTGCTTCCAAGTTCTGGAACTCCCTCTGTAGAAAGGCTAAGATGACTCTCTCCATGCTATCCTTACACAGACAGCCAAAAAACCTTTTTTTTGTTTTGTTTTGACAGGAAATGGGAAATGGGTACTTAATAATGTGCTGTATTTGATTATGTTTTTAAATGCTAAAGTTTAATTATATTATAATTTTTGTATGTTTTAATGGCATGAATTTAACTTAGAAAGCTGACAGGGCTTGGAAAAAGATAGGATATCAGTAAATTAATAAAGCCTGCCTTTATCACCCTACAATTAATCTTGACAAAAATAAAGAATTAATGATTTCTCAAACATAAGGGATATTTGGTATTTATGGAGACCAAGACCTAGCACAGCATGCTTTATTCACCAGTAGTTCAATAAACCTAAAAAATTATAAAAAGAGAACTTTTGACATTTGGTTGCTAGATTATCAACCTCTAACTAATCAGTAACATGCTAAAATCCTTTGAAGAATCATAGTAAGAGCAAAACAATAGTTCTTTTGAAAGTTTATATTCTTTTTAAAATGATACAATCATTTTCCAAGAAAGAAGGGGGGAATTAAGGTTTTTTTTAAGCGACAGGCCACACACACACACACACACAGAAACACACACCAAGAATATTTAAATACTTTAACTTCTATGGCCTTTCAGAGCCTCTACAATCAAAAACAGATAGCCTAAAATAACATTATAGCTGCACTTTGACAGTGAATGTGAAATGGCCAAGTAAAGCTCAAACTAAGAGAGACATATGACTCAGGGGCAGCAGGGAGCAAGCACAAGTAGTTGTAAAAATCACACATAGATCAAGGGAAACATTTGAAGCAGACTAACCCTTTCTCCCAAGACTGCAAAAATGTATGTACTTTTGAAACTGAATACTACAATTGTTAATTCAAATGGGCACTGGTTTAGCTTTGTATTGTTCCAGCTCATTTCTAACTTCTCCTGAAATCTTAAAAGTTCTATCTACTTTAGATAGACATATAGATAATATCTAAAAAGTTTTGCTCCATAAAACACGTGTGATAATTTCCTCACAAAATAGTTCTCACAGGACAGTGCTCATTTCACTATTAGTCTCTCTCCCCACCAATTTTTACTCTATGAGCAAACAAATTTGTGAAACAGTTATCTATACGCACTCCATTACCAGCCAGCCTGATACATTTAAATTATGCAGGAAAAAGCTGTCACTTGAAGGCTAAAAAAAAGTTCCAGTGATTGTTCAGTACAAATCCTAATATCCTGCAATATTTTAATTTATTTAAACTATTTCAAAATTTTATCAGCTGTGAAGAGCCATGCTTATTTGTTCATAAATTTGTCAGCCATCCTTCAAATCCAGTACTCAAGATACCCAAAGAAAAACTAAAGAAAAAAAGTTAAAACAAGGTATTTAAGAACTAGATATATCAATTTTTTCAAACTCTACTGTCATCACTGGTTGCACAGACACTTTCAAGTAGTAAGGCTGCTTGGTGGGCTCCACCTAGCTGTCTTAGGACCGTATCAATTGGAGAACACTCTCCTTAAGACTGTATGACCTGGCACCATAAACATAATCTCTTCAATATGTGTGTGTGTGTGTGTGTGTGTGTGTGTGCATATATAACAACAACAAAAAAATACATAACATGATAAACATAAAAGTGGAGGAAAAGGTTAAAAAAAGGCTTACATTTCTATTTCTCTCCAAATTTCATTTACATACTATTACTTATACAATGTATTATAAGTCATACTTTTTATAGATTTTGGCTATATATATATATATGAATCTCATTCTCATTATACCCATTGTTATTAATTATTCCCATAATTAACATTTTCAAAATATACTGTTAATAATTTCATTCTTATTTCCATCCTTCTCAAAATATAATATTCATAATTTCATTCTTATTTCTTTCCTAAACCTTAATTATCTTTTCCTAATTACTCTTATCACCCTACCTACCAATATACTATATATTATATTACCTATTCTACCCTAAATTTAACCTATTGTTATTACTAAGTGTATCCCATTGCCAGAGCCTATTATACCTTAATTTATTCTACCTTCCAAAATTGTAACTCTTCTTATGGAGGTATAACGCCTTCCTCTTTTATTAACAACTTTTCCATGAATATCTTCCATATTGCATCAAAATCACTTCTTTTCATTATTCCTTTTTTGACTTTAAGTCCACATGATAACTTGTCATTAATTGCAATTTTCCATATTTCTTTATACCAATCCTCTATTTGAAAATCTCCTTGAATTTTCCATTTTCTTGACATAATTAACCTTGCTGCAGTTAATAAATATAAATATAATTTCTCAGAAAGTTGCACTCACAGCAGTTTGACTCTCAGAACCCTCAGACCTACTAAGAGAAGTGCTGACATTTAATCTGACCTCAGAAAAGTAGAAGGAATTCAACCAGTGCATTATAGATTATAGCAAAGCTTCAAAAAGTATAAATCACAAAAAACTATTGTTCACTCTTAAAGAAATGGGTGTGCTACAACATTTGATTGCCCTGATGCATAACTGGACTCATGACAACAGGCCATCACCAGGACACAATATGGAGAAATAGAATGGTTTCCAACCGGTAAGAACTTCAGGCAAGGACGCACTGTATTACCCTAGTTATCCTGTATGTTGACCATACCATACATAAAGCTGGATTAGACTTGGAGGAAGCAGACATGAAAACTGAAGGATGGGACATCAACAATTTAAGTTATGCAGATGACACTATACTATTATCAAAAAACAGCAAAGACTTAGAACAATTACTGAACAAAGTCAAGGAAACAAATACAAAGGCAGGATTACAACTGAACATTAAGAAAAAAAAATAACCATAGATAATTTACATTATGTTTAAAGTAGAAGATGACACTGAAATAATCAAAGAACTTCCATACTTTGGCTCAGTCATGAATTAAAATAGAGACTGCAGTCAAGAAATCAGAAGACTAAGACTTGGAAGAACAGCTATAAATAAACTAGACAAGAACCTCATGTGTCAAGATACATCATTGAATACAGGCATCCACCTGCTCTTTGGAACGTTCTAAATTACTACACAGTACTGTATACTCATTATGTGGCCCATTCTTTTGACTACACATCAAATTAATAGGTTCCAGCTCCATATAATTTAAAAGCGTCAAACGAGCAGTTTAGTGGCTGCAACCACAGTACTGTATTCAGGCTGAATGAAAAGATGGTGCTTTGCACGACACTTCTGCAACCATATGCAATTTTTTTTTCAACTTGGCACCATCTTTCATTTAGTCTGTGTATTGTACTGGACAATGAACCCCACGGCTGCCTCCTTGTTCTCCTCCAATGCTGGGGAGGACATTTGGGAGAGTTATTCAGCTACACTCAGAAACTCTCTGGAAAGTTTGGAAGCAGCTTTAAAGGAGCAAGTGGAGCACCCCAGCTTGCTCTGCTGGAGAGCATGCAGAAGGAGAGGGAAAAAAGAAGAAAGCAGAACGCAGAGTAGACACTGTTACATGAACATGTTTGTTCCCATGGCTCTAGAAGGCAGAGTATGGCGAAGTGAGATCAAGGATTGCTTATGGGAGGTGGTATCTGCCCCCTGCTCTTGCCTCTGCCTCCTCTACTTCACCTGATGTTGTTGCTGCCACAATACTTCTTCCCCCACCCCCTTCACCTAGCCCCGAAGTAGGTACCTAGCTGGGCTTTCCTGATGCATTCTAGGCACTTCTTGCTCAAAATGGTGTACTGTGTTTGCAAAGGAATGCATTGCCTGGTTTGGATGCTTTTCCATCTGGAAAGCAGGGAGAGAAGCCCTCCAGAGTTTCAAATGCAAGGCACCCTTCTAGGTAACTTAGCTAAAGCTTTTCACTAAAGGTGGTGAGTAGGATTGAAGAGGCAAATTCCACATTCTGCTTCCTCCCTCACCCTTTTTCTTCTCGTCTGTGCATTCCTTAGCAGAGTAAGCCACGATGCTCCTCTTGCTCTTTAAAGTTGCTTCCAAACTTTCCCAAGTGCTTCTAGCTGCAGCCAAACTAAGGCATCGCCTATTTATTGACAGGTTAGGGACCAGAGCATTATAGGTTCCATATTTTGGCAATTTCCACTTTTTGACAGTGCCCTGGTCCCTAACCTGTCAAATACATGGGGGATTTCTGCACCAAAGTTGTGATTGCCCATGACATCATACTTTCAATTTCTGTGTATGCTTTTGAAAACTGGACAGTGAAGAAAGCTGATATGAAGAGAATCAATTCATCTGAAATGTGCTGCTGGAGGAGAGTTCTACAAACAGACTGCCAAAAAGACAAATGTGTTCAAGAATAACTCAGGGCAGAGCTTCCCCAGAGGCCAAGATGACTAAACTAACACTGTCAAGATTTTGACACCATCATGTTTTGCTAAGGGTAGAAGGCAGTAGGAAAGAGGCAGACCACATTATAGGTGTATAGATTCAATCAAGAAGCCACAGCCCCAAGTCTGCACTACCTAGAATTATAGAATCATAACTGGAAGAGACCACAGGGGCCATCTAGTCCAACACCCTGCCATGCAGGAACACACATCAAAGCATTCCCAACAGATGGCCATCCAGCCTCTGCATAGAAACCTCCAAAGAAGGAAACTCCAGCACACTCCGAGGCAGCATATTCTACTGTTCAACAGTTCTGACTAGGGATGGGCCAACCAAATCCTCGAATCCTTGGCAGGGATTGAAATTTCGGAATCTGAATCCTTGTGCCAAAATAGTCAAACCAAATCTTTTGAATCCACCACCTAAACAGTTTGTTGGAGACTGGGACACCTGAAAATTTGGGACATCAGACACACAAGAGGACATGGCAAGTAGGTGAATTCTTCCTTTGGAGTAATAATGGCCTTTGCTAACAATTTCATAAATTACATCTAGGGCTGTATTCTAAGATATTTAAATTGTACATTTAATATTTAAGTTCAGCACTTGATTGGAAGGTACAGGTTTGAGATTTCAAGGACAGCTGAAAGATTCCTTTGCATAGCTCCCTTGTAAAGCTCTTTCAGATACAATTCTGGGGTTTCTAGTTTTACAAGGTGTCACAGCCTTCTCTGCCAAAGTGTGCTGGTGCATCATCAAACTACAAGCCCCAGCATGCCAGAAGGAGCTATGCAAAGAAAAGCCAATTTTGACCTGGATTAGCTCTGTACTGTAGTGGTCCTGTTTACACAGGCAGGAAAACATGGGATTAATCCACATTTTCCTGTCTGTGTACAAAGGGCTTTCATGACATTTTCAGTCTAGGGAGATCCTGAGGCAAAACTATGACAATTGTCTTGGCCAGATTTCTTCAGAGAGAGGTTTGCCTTTGCCTAGGCTTTTGCTAAGACTGAAAGGGCATGTCTTCCCCAAGATTATCCTCCTTTCTCTTGCTTTTTAAACCCTTTTTAAAAAAAGGATTCAAAAGATTTGAGATTCGTGAGATTCGTAGATTCCCAGAACCTTCCAGGGATTCAGATTTGGAAAATTCTGTATTCGTCCCATCCCTAGTTCTAACCATCAGGAAGTTCTGAGGTTTAGGTGGAATCTCTTTTCCCGTAGTTTGAATCCACTGCTCCTTGTCCTAGTCTCTGGAGCAGCAGAAAACAAGCCCGCTCCCTCCTCGACATGACATTCCTTCAAATATTTAAAGATGGTTATCATGCCCCCGCTTAAGCTTCTCTTCTACAGACTAAACATACCCAGTTCCCTAAGCCACTCCTCATAGGGCATGGCTTCCAGACCCTTCACCATTTTGGTCACTCTCCTCTAGACACACTCCAGCTTGTCAATATCCTTCTCGAATTGAGGTGCCCAGAACTGGAGACCGTATTCCAGATGAAGTCTAATCAAAGCAGAACAGAGTGGAACTATTACTTCCTTTGATCTAGATACCATACTCCTATTGATGTAACCAAGAATCACATTGGCTTTCCTGGTTGCCACATCACACTGCTGACTCATGTTCAGCCTGTGGTCCACCAAGACTCCTACATCTCTTTCACATGTACTGTTATCCAGCCACGTATTCCCCATCCTATATTTGTGCATTCCATCTTTTTTGCCTAAATGTAAGACCTTACATTTCTCTCTGTTGAAATTCATTTTGTTAGCTTTGGCTCAGCTCTCCAATCTGTCAAGGTCACTTTGATCCTGTCCTCTGACATATTAGCAACCCTTCCCAATTTGGTGTCATCTACAAATTTCATCAGCCGGACCATTCCTTCGTCTAAGTCATTGATGAAGATGTTGAATAGCACTGGGCCCAGGACAGAACCCTGTTGCACCTCACTAGTCACTTCTCTCCAGGAAGAAGAGAAGCTATTGGTGAGCACCCTTTGGGTTTGGTCACGCTACCAATTACAAATCCACCTAACAGTAGCATTGTCCAGCCTGCATTTTACTAGTTTCTTTGCAAAAATGTCATGGGGTACTTTGTCAAAGGTCTTACTGAAATCAAGATATGCTACGTCCACAACATTCCCTTCATCTATTGAGCTTGTAACTCTATCATAAAAAGAGATAAGATTAGTCTGGCATGACTTATTTTTGAGAAACCCATGTTGACTTTTAGTGATCACGGCATTGCTTTCTAAGTAATTACAAACTGACTGTTTAACGATCTGGTATTGATGTCAGGCTGACCGGGCAATAATTATTTGGGTGTTCTTTTTTCCCCTTTTTGAAGATGAGGACATTTGCCCTCCTCCAGTCTGCTGGGACTTCTCCTATTCTCCAAGAGTTCTCGAAGGTCATTGAGAGAGGTTCTGAAATTACTTCTGCCAGTTCTTTTAATATCCTTGGATGTAATTCATCTGGCCCTGGAGACTCGAATTCATCTAGCATAGCCAGGTATTCCTATTCTGTGCTGCATTTCCCCCACTTCCCCACCTGCTCCCCACCCTCCCAGGTTGAGCACTTTCGGGAGAAAGTACTTTCTTTTGGGACAAAACGGAGGCAAAGAAGGTGTTGAGCAGTTCTGCCTTTTCTAATCCCCGTTAGGGCGGGGCAGGGCTGCTGATTATAGGGTGACTTGAAGGTCCCTCACTCATAGGCTCACCATAAGTCAGAATCAACCAGATGGCAATTAACAGCAACAAAAAAACTGCAGGATGCCCATCTTGACTAGTAAGTGGTGGCTCCTAGTAATCTAACAGTCAATCAAAAAAGAGTATACAGTAGTTGCCCCATCCTTAGGGCTGGTATGTGTCATGAGATTTAAGAACATATTGAAAATGTTTCTTTTCACACAGAATAATATCTGCTGATCAGGTATGCTGCTGTCTGCTCTTAGGTAACACTATGAAATTGATGGACGCCGAACCAGACATTGCTCCAATATTGTATTTTATTATACTGGGACCAAGCCTTTAGATGATACACCACATCGGTAAATTACTTTAAGAAAAGTATAAATTACTTAAATAAAGACGTTCAGAAAAATCTCAAGTTTGGGATATAACTCGTTGAGATTAAAACAGATCTGCCTTCTTAGTATGCCCAAATAAGCATATTGTTGTAGAATTTCTAAAAGCCATCTTCACCTTGTCCAAATGTTTGGATCTTTTCGCTAGCTTACTACTTTAGAATTTATCAAGAAAAATGAAAACCTACAATGTTCATCATTATGACAGAACACCAGATGCTGTAGGGTATATTTCAGAGGAAGGAACTGGCAAAACCATCTCTGACTATTCCTTGCCTAAGACAAACCTATGAAATTCAGAGTCACTATAAATTGGCAGGCATCTTAAAGGCATATACACAAACAGAGGGCTATAGAGTGACGCACACAGACAAAATACTATACACACTAGATGCCAAGATGCATCTCAGAAAAAAATCCCAATGCCATTCAAGGAAAGCACTTGGATAGATTAATCTCATCAAGGTAAGTATTAAATACAGAAAGTGCATTATATTCTTAAGACAGATCTGTTTACCTTCAGTTGAGAATCTAGTTTATGAAAATGCAACCACAGAATATGTTTATATGTAAATACAAAACAGCAGAGAACAGCAGAGATTTCAAAGTATTCAGAAAGTCATTCAATGATGTTATATAATGATGAGCAAGATTAGGTATTATTTCACCATTGCCCCCATAACACTTTCGTGAGCAGTCATTCTAATTTTATTCATTACAGATAGCCATTCACCATTTCTGGCCTTCACTTTAGAGCAGTGGTTCTCAACCTGTGGGTCCCCAGATGTTTGTGGACTTCAGCTCCCAGAAGCCCCAGCCACTATGGTCAATGCTCAGGGCTTCTGGGAGCTGAAGTCCACAAACATCTGGGGACCCACAGGTTGAGAACCACTGCTTTAGAGGTACAAAACTGAGGGCAAAAAACCTGCTTAAGGTATGGAAGAGGAGCATCTTGCCCAAATACATTTTACATTTTGGGTTTCTATCCCACTAATTCAAGATTTCCACATCTGAAAATAGCAATTCCAGATAATTTTTTTAAAAATCCAGCAGAGCAACAACTACAAATTCACTTTTAACACTTGCAAAGCAAACAAAAGTGATATACAAAGCTATCACTCACATGAAGCAACTATATTCAAACACAATCTTCTTAAAGATGGCACACTCTTCCAAGGCTTTCAAGTGCTCACCTGACTGCATCAGCATTAGCTACCATCCTTTGTTACAAATCATTTCTACACAACAGCCCTTTCCAGAGTAAGAGATCCCCAACACTGCATTTATCTTAATTTTGAACCTGCCTTTAAGAGCAATCATCTTAGAAGAAATCTTTCCTCAATAATATAATTATTTATGAGAATTCGGAAGGTTACCTTGGGTGAACCACATTCTCTCAGTTTCAGAGAAAGGCAATAACAAATCCCCCTGAACAAATTTTGCCAGGAAAATGCCACAACAGGTTAGTCATAAGTTGGAAACAACTTGAAGAACACCACCATCACACTTCTACATGTACAGCTGCACAAGTTAAGTGCAGCAGCTTCAAGGCCAAATATATTCCAGCAAACAGTAGACATTTTTTTTCATATCATCATGTACCAATGTTGAACAAACTCTCAACATAACCCAATTAAGTAACAGAAAAGCTTAATGCAAACAGGTAACAAACCTGAACGTCCCCATCTCCTTTTGTATGAACAGATATACAAAGTCACAGCTCTCTTCAAATCCTCAACTACTGACTTTATAAGTTTTCCCATGTAACATAAGATATAATTCCAGACCCCATCTAATTATTATGACTGCGATCCAATGGTATATTTCTACTTCTGCTACTTCCACCAGGACTGACAATACCACATCCCCGCTGCAGACTGTTGATCTTGAGGGGCTGTTTAAGAGGCCTAAGAAACTCACCCCAAGGTTTTGATACCACAAAAGACTGCAGATGGAGGGGGGAAAGCTCTGATTCCACTGACTTTGGAATAAAACAAGTTTGGCAGAACTCAGGTTTTGTATTTAATACTATCTTAAAATATTCAAGTATTCTAGGAGTCTAAAACTAAAGCACACCTTCAGTATATGTTTTAAGGTCATAAACCATTAAGGACAGAAAACACAATATTTCTATTAATTCCCAACACTACCAACCAGTAGTAAGGATCCTCTTCTAGTTCAAAAGCAAACCCCTACATTTTAGGATGGCTAATTTTTCTGTATTTTGATATAGTGTTTTCAGATGTTTAAGAGCAATTTTTGTAGAAAGATATGTTTTAAAAATAAACAAACAAAAGATGGCAGTTCTTTATCACACGGTTGGAGAACAGAAGCCATTCTGATCTATGCACAAAGTGAAAACTGAAATACTAATATAGTAAGGCCTTCAAAGCAACAGTTTTATCAAGTTAATTTTACCAATTTGCAACTGGGAATTTCTTGTGACACCTGGTATTAGCTAATAAACAACTAATAAACAATGAGTACAAATTCTTTTCACACTGACATTGGTATTTAATAGCACTATCCAAACAAAGAAAAAAATACAGAAAATAATAATATTGTTGTAATTATCGGGTGCGTATGTCTAAATATAATGAACTTACACAGCAAAGATAAAACATTCACAATGCTGACTGCTATCAGCTCTCCTGTAAAGGAACACAGAGGCCTCACACCATAAAAAGATCTAGGATTTTCAAGCATCCAAGGCTTGGCTTAGGGAGCAAGACTGACAGGCAACAGCTGAGAGTATCCTGTATTGATCCTGCAACATCCTGGCATTCCAGGGAGGGTGGCAGTGAAGGAAGCTTTCTGGTGACATAAATAAACTCCAAGCCTCTAGAACTATTAAAGTTGTCAAAGATTTCTAATTCTGTCTCATATTAAACGAAGTATCCTATATTTTGGAATACCAGAACTTCACAAATGTCTACAAAAGGATTTCAATTTCATTCCCCCTCACCCTGAACTGTACAAATTTTCTCAATGTCCCCATACAACCCAGTAAGCCCTTTTTATTGTTCCATGAGTGATTCCACACATCCTGACCTTAATGAAACATTAGTAAAGGGACAAAAAAGCTGTTATGACTAACAGCAGGGAGAATCCCTTACACTCCTTATGAGTAACCCAAGACACAACTTAGCATTGTGTGTCTCCTTAGGGCTAAAACCAGATTAAAATAAAATAAAATCCTGGAACACCCCACCCCCCAACAGCTATTGATCTAATAGTTCAAGAAAACACACACACTCCTCTAAAAATACATTCTTGAAAAGTTTGCCCAAAGGCTTTTAAGGCGTTTCCAAAACTCCGAAGGACACAGCCCCACCCAACGGATGGGAAACCCTTCACTCGTTTATAGTCTCCAGAGCAGTTTTTTTAAAATATATGTCCCATAATATTAAGCGAGGTACTGTATAACATATTAATGAACTGGGCTCTCCTACCACTACCGCCTCTCCTTCCATCCATACACCTAAACTTTTATTTTTATACCAAACATTCCCACAATATATATTCCAATAATACATTAACATATTGTTACTGTTCCCATAACGTATGTAAAAAAAAAATTACATATATACAGCAACTTTTAACATTTGCAGTCTTTTTACATTATATATTATAATTTATAACGCCTCTCTTTCCCTCCCTCCCATTCCGTATTGACACGTATTTTATCAATGTTCTCATCCCTCTCTCCCTCCCCATCTTTCCTTTTTTTCTTCCTGAATTTGAGAGAGAACTTTTACACGACGATGTACCCACGGTACAGGGCACACACCTAAACTTAACGTTGCCCCCACGTCGCTCCTTCCCTCCCCCAGCCGCCCTCACACAATCCCTCCCCACCCTCCCTGCCTCCCTCTTCGCCTCGACTTCACCTCACACACCTTTCGCCCCAACGCTCAGCCCTCCTTCGCCGCCCTCCTTCGGCCTGAGACCCCTTTTCGAGGAGCGGCGGCCGAACCCACGGACGACGGGAGCCCAACCCGCCCCCCCTCCGACCCGAAACCCTCGTCACCGACCCTCTCCCTCCTCCCCCTTCCGCCCGCTACTCCGGGGGGGGCACGCGGGGGGCCGGCGGGGAGTACCTTGTAGAAGGCCCCGTTAGAGCCGCGCACTTCCACCGTCAGCTCCTCCATGTTGGGGCCGCAAAGGACGCCGGGACGGGCTTCTAGAAACTATCTCCACCTGAGGGGGGGAGAAGGAGGAAGGAGCGCGGGGAGAGGGGCCACGGGGGCGCCCGCAGGGCTTTCCCCCTCCTCGCACCCGACAGAGGCCCGGGGGCGGGGGAGGGGGAGGAGGACGAGGGGGAGGAGGAGCGGCGGCGGCGGCGGCGGAACGGGACGGGGGCGGTGCCGCCACCGCCGCCCTCCGTCTCCGCCGGCGACTCACGGGGCGGAGGGATCTCCTTTCTCTCCCCGGCCTTCGCGCGCCGCTGCCTGGCGCGGCCTCCTGGCCGCGGTACCTGAGCAACCTTCAGGCCCTTCCCGTCCCCTCAGGGGGCTGCGTGGAGCCAAACACCGCGTGAAACGGCCCTTTTTGTCCTCCCCTCCCGGATTTTCAGGAGCTCGCAAGAGGAGGAAGGAGGGGTTTGGTTGTTGTTTTTTTCCCTTTGAGGGAATTCCTTCACAGCTCCCTGTCCCCTCCCTCTTATTTTTCCTCGTGGACGGATTCCGTCGCGCGACAAACATCCTGGTGCTCGTCAACTGATAAGCAGCCGCGCGCACAGAACGTGGCGGGGCGCCACTGCCGGTGTCACCGTTGTGGGCCTTGGCCCTCAGGCGAAGCTGTCGTGGGGTGTGTTTTTGTGGGGCTGAGGGGGGGGGTGAGGCGCCCGAGGTCACCCTGGTGGGTTTCCAGGGCGGAACGGGAAGGCGACCCCTGCGCTGCGGGGGGGGGCGTCGTCCAACGCCGAAACCGCTACAACCACGCCGCTTCTCGGGGGGGGGGTCGCCGCCGCTCCTTTAAAGGTGCCTTTGACGGAGCGTTTCTGGTGACTGCGGTGGGAAAAGGTCGGAAACGCGGGTCGGGTTTAATTTACACGCACCCGAGTGTTATAGCGCTACGATTCCACTTGCAACAGCCTATGGCATCCTGGGGTTTGCAGTTTAGGGAGAGGCCTTTAGAATTCTCAGCCAGAGAGCTCTTTGGCCTCAGTAAACTACAAACCGCAGAATTCCATAGGAGTGGAATAATAGCATTATAACAGTGTAGTGCAGAAATGGCCGTAGTCCAGCGCACAAACCACTACATCACCCTGGCTTGGGGCGTTTGTACTTAAATACAGTATACTAGATTGTGTGCACTGAAGGTTTCTTCGTTTCCACATAGGGACAAAGACCCATAGTCAAGCCTACACTAGGCTGCTATGTGTCCACTTTCAACATCCTGTGGAATCGGGGTTTGCAGCTTAGGGAAGGGCATAGAGAATTCTCAGCCAGAGAGCTCTTGGGATTAGTAAACTACAAACCCTAGAATTCAACAGGATGTTGAAAGTGGAATAATAGCGCTGTCACAGTGTCATGTGGAAGGCCGCTCTGTTTCCTGTTTCCCATAGGGACCAACCCAACTCCTCTTGGAAAGGCCCACAAGGAAGACATGAGGGCGATAGTATTTTTCTGCTATTTCTTCCCTTCACCTGGTATTCTAAATCAGACTGCCTCTGAGCTTGGTGGTGCCAGCTTATTTTCCTTTAATTTGTCTCTCTGAAAGTGGTCCGAGTTGGCAGCCATGGTAATAGGAAAGTACCCAATGATGCCTTTCCTGCATCTCCCACTATTCAATTGCATTAGATGACCTGTCCTTCCAGTAGTAGGAGAGAAGTCTATCTACTTTCTCTGCACCATTTATATAGCTATAGTCAAAATTCCCTATGTCTAAGGTTTTTAAAAAAGTTATTCCAACACCTTACTCATTTTGTTTACCTTTCCTGCACTTTTCCCAAGGTCTCAAATGGAAACGGGGGTTGGGCGGGTAACAGAGTCGAGCAGCACTTTTGGGACTAATAGTTTTAGCGCTGGCTGTTCTGGATAGCAATCCACTTTTGGGATGTTACTGGACCAAAACAAAGTATTCTTAAATGCTGTTGTACCATAGATTTATAAAAGGCATTATGACATATGCATGTTTACTTTTATTATAGATAATGTATGTTTACTTCATATTGGTGACCTAATATATTTACTTATGTATGTGCCTTCAAGTTGCCTGTTGACTTATAGCAATCCTAGGAATTTCGTAGGGTTTTCTTAGACAAGGAATATCCATTGGTGCTTTTGCCAGTTCTGTCTTCTGAAATATAGCTTACAGTACCTGGCATTCTCTGGCAGCCTCCAATTCAAGTATTAACCAGAGCTGATCCTGTTTGCTTCCAAGATCAGACAGGATCATGTTTTTGACAGTTCACCCCACTTGGAGAGATCTTTTCACCAGTCAGTTGTTTTTCACCACACTGAATAATTTGAAATCATCAGCAAACTTTGCCACCAAATTGGTCCCAAATAACTGATGATCAGTATTTAAAGCACTGGTTGAAATTTTCACAGCTGTCCATTTACTCCTGCTCTGTCACTACTTCCCACTTTAATCAATTGCCATCAGTCCAGAAGGGCATTCTTGTTGTATCGCTAATGTGCAATTAATGTGAAATCCTAATGTGAAGGTTGAGAAAATCAGTAATTTCACATTTCAGTTGGTCACTTCCAGACCAGAGGATTTCTTATTTTTTAATTGTCAGAAGCCTAGAACAATATCTTTTATTTTCACTTCTCACCTCAGTTCTTCATACTCCCTGAAAAAGTTGGTACAAGTATCTTCCACCAGCTCCAAATAATTCATTCAGCATCTCTGCAATGTCCTTACCACATCTTAAGCTCTCTTATTTTCCAACAATCCCAAGGCAAGACTTAGGAATGCTCAGATTCAGTAGCTGCCCAGAATGCAGAGCTGAGTGGACTACAGCCAAAATAAGCTGAACAAGGTGACAAGTTGCCCTGGAAGGGGCACCAAACCCTCAGTGAATGTTTACTGTGCTATCTTTCCAACCAAATGCTGAGTGCATTACTCCTGGTCACAATGGAGGATCAGATGTGTAATGTTGATACATAGTAGCCTGACAGGTGGTAAGTCAGGACTGATATGCAGTAAGTTAAGTTTCTTTGTCTTTCAGCATTTCAGCAGAACTCTCATTGCAGGCCAAACTCTTACAGTCTTCTGCACTAATGGAAAAGTGATCTACAGTGTCCTCATTGACATAACTCCCAGCTGTCCTGATTTGGCAGCGACAGTCCTATTAATCCTCTGTGGTTCCACTTTTTCAGCTATTTTTAAAATTACCCAGTTTCTCCTTCTTCTCCTTCTCCCTTTCTACCATGGGCCTTTTCGTACTACATTGTTATAGTGCTATTATTCCATTTTCAACATCCTGTGGAATTCTGGGGTTTGTAGTGTATGGAGAACAAAAAGGTCTCTAGCTGAGAATTCTAAATGCCCTTCCTTAAACCCAGAATTCCATAGGAGGTTGAAAGTGGAATAATAGCATTATAACAGTGTAGTGTGGAAAGGTCTTGCCTTGTCCTCAGTTTACTTTAATTGATGCAAACTGAGCTCAGAGTGTGAAAGTAGTTTGCACTTAATTTAGCAATCCAACAGAGATACTACTTTTAACAGATGTACAAGGAGTTTTGGAGCTCAGGAAGTAGAATTTGCAGCAGGAGCCATTTTGTGTGTGCACACGATATAATACAGAATGTAGTCCTACAGTTCAATGAGAGTCCACTTTTGAGAACCATCCATACACACTACATGACATAGCCTTCGATGGGATCCCAGAATGAGGACAGGAATGCACTAATAGAACAGCAGCAAAAAAGAGGTAGGCAACCCTGGACTTTTTTTTAGCTTTGAAAGAGCATAGCCAATTGTACTACTGTGTTTTGCATGCCATGCAACTACATAGCTGCCCAGGGGTGGGACAACTGCAGCAATTTCTCCCAAATTCTACCTCTGTGAAGCAAGCTACTCACTTCCTCAGTACCCTACCCTGACATGGGCACATAATTTAGCAGAAGTCTTGGCATTTTGTTTCATTATTTCACAGAAAGAGGAAATGAGATATCAGAGTATAAGATGACACTGAATCTCAACATGTAATTGTGAAACAATTGAAATGCCTTGGCCATATTTTGCATCCCTGTATGTAATGCCGTATAGATACTAATCTAAGGCTTAAGTGATTGTTTAAAGCACTGATGTGCATTTAATCTGGTAAAAAAAATGTGAAATTGATTAGTTTTGCTACTCTGGTCAGACGTTTGCTGGCTGTGAAATATAACCTTTGGAGGCTGGAAGAAATGTCTATCTTCCCCTGATTCATCCTTCCTACATTCTGTGTTCCTATAATACGTGTTGTGCAGCTTCAGAAGCTAAGCAGGGTCAAGCTTGGTTAGTACTTGGATGTGAGACTGCCAAGGAATATAAGGTACTAGAGGCTGTATTTCAGAAAAAAGCAATGCAAACCAACTCTTGAGCATTCCTTGCCTAAGAAAACACTGTGAAATTCACGGGGCCACCATAGTTGACAGGCAAACTAGGGCACATGCATGCATGCAGAGGGGCTGAGGTGGGGCTGGGGGGAACAGAGTTTTGAAAGTTTTGCCAAAGATTACAAAGCATTTAGTGTCTTGGAGAGTTATATATAATTGTTAATAGTTTTTTTTTTTTGCCTTTGCTTTTCCATTTTCTAGCTTTTCAGTTTCCATTTTTGTCACACTGACCTGTATTCCCTTTTGTCCTGTTCTTCCTCATTGTCCAGCTCATTTCTGCTTTCTCATATCTCTCTTTTCTCCTGCTCTCATTAGTCTCCTACTGGTCTAGCTGTATTGATAACGTTTTAATGTGTTCGGTGTATAACACTTGGCCATTTCTCTCCTACATACTTCACTAACATTTCTCACACTGGAAAGAGAATTTGGTTGAAAGCAGCAATTCTGCACAGGAAGAAAAAAAGTCCTGGTAATACAGAGTCTGAAAACCCAGTAAGCATGGACTGCTACAGAATGTGGTACGAATTGGTGTGTGGAGCAAATATCTTGTATACAGCGAAGGAGTATCTGCGGAACTGGAGAACATGATTTTTTTTAACACAGTTGGCAGACAAATGGGAACATTTGGTAATAGTATGAACACCAATTAATATTTTAAAAGAGCCCATTCATACTGTGCAATATAGTGGTGTTGTTCCACTTTAAATACCATAGCAACATCAGATGGAATCTGGAGGTGTGCTGTTGAGAGAGGGACTGTTTACAGTTCTCAGCCAGAAAACTCTAATGCCTCGCCAGACTACAAGTCCCAGGATTCCATAGGATGTTGCCATGGCAGTTAAGGTGGAATCATAGCTTATAATTGTGTAATGTAAGAAGGATGAAAGAATTGCTCTAGTGTTTACTTTTGCTTGGGGCCTTGCAGTCATCTCTGGACATCCCTAAATCTGTGAGAACAGGTGTCAGGTGTTCAGGATGAACAGAAAGGTAATCTGTTCATGCTGAAAGGCAAGTTTTTTCTTAACATTTCTTTACCAGTACTTTACACTGCTGTCAATGTATGTTAAATGAAATCTAGAGGTTAGAAATCAAGTGACATTCACACACACATGAACAAAGACCAAACGTTAGGAATATTAGTGATGGAGATGGCAAAGATGCACAGACACATGTGTACTGATCCTTAACGCTGGTCTTTCTCAATGTGTTACTTCTCCATGTTGTGTCATAGTCCTGCTGCAATTTGCTGATGGCTGCTAACTATAATGCAATCAAGCCACACCTACTTGAACTTAAGTCAGTTTTATCTCCCTGAGGTCAGTTTTGGATGATCCACCTGGAGGCTGCAATAATCCTTTTCCTAGTAGAGTAACTAGTTTTTTGTAGGCAAAAGCCCTTCTGCCTGCAGATCATAGGAAAAGTCTGCAAACTCTGAGGATCAGGCTGTCTGTTGGTTTAACATCTAATATTTCAACTTAACACGGTTGAGCATCAGGCTATTTAAGTCATAACCGATGAACATTAATGTAAATATATATGGGTTTTGGTGTGATCAATATTATCTTTGTTGGCCTCTCTTTTGTTCATTCCTCACTCCAGTCAGCCTTCCTCCTTTTTTGCTTTTTCTTGGCTGCAATAACTAAGCCACAATACCAGCCTGTGAATATACTTTGCGCTTTAAACACCACGCAGTACATATTTCCAGCACAAACAATTTTAATCAGGCGAATTCACATGTAGATTACAGTAGGCCAAGCCAAGTCTTGTTATCATTAATGACCAGAATGATGAATAATATTCCAAATATAGACTTGCTGGTGTCTTTCGTGACTCTACATCAATTGCTTTTGAAATTAGCAGAATCTCAACAGAGTCAAATACTTCTAGATATTATATTTTCAAAAGAAGACTGCCCATCACTTTTCTATTGTGAGTGTGCCTTTGTATTACTTGTGGTTTTCTCCACCAGGAAAATCTAACTTAATGAATTTATTGTATGATGGATGTCATTTTTATTATACTCTCTAGCAGCAAATTTTTTCCCCTTTACTTTTTAACATTCAGCTAACTCAGCATTTTTCCCCCCATTATTTCTAATAATGGGATTTTATTAAGGGTGTTATTTTACCATGTTTAGTTTTGGACTTTTCAGATGTTGTGTTTAATATTAAAAATTTTCTTGAAGTTTTAAGTCAAAAGGTTTAGGCCTATAATGTTCTAAGAAACCATTTTCATTGTTTCTTTTTTAAAAAAAAAAAAAAGAGGGTTTGGAAATGATAGTTTTCTGGGGATTACAGTATCAGGAAAATAGGTTTGTTATGTCAGTATGAACTGTTTGCTGCTACAAAAAATAATGCAAGATGGCCAGATTCTCATAAATCCTTCTGGTTTTTATCACTGCTTCAAGCTAATTTAAAAAAAAAGAAAAGAATTCCAGTACAAGTAGTAAAAATAATCACATAGCATAAGGGAAGCACATTGTATAAAAGTCAGAGACTTACGTTTTTCCAGGTGCTTTCACCTTTGTTCAGTCTGTTTTATTTTGCCCACATTTTTTTGATATTATTTTCATGCTTTGGTGATTTAGCTTATATATATATATAGTCAATTTTATAGTGCTTTTGATATTTTATTGAAAGCTGCCCTGATAGTGTGCATGAAGGATTGAAAATAATGTTTATAAACATTTCAGCATTTAAGATGCATGCTTTTGAATCTTTGTTCAGTTAATTTCCCAAAGAGGATTACAGGCAAAACACTCATTAACACAAACAGAATGCTTCAGCTGCCCCCAAATCTTTCAGGTGTTCCATGGGATGTTGTGTACCATAACTAATCTTCATACCTACTTTCATAGGGTGACAGTGTCTCCAGAGATGTTGTTTTCTGGAAACTGACTTGAGGCGAGATGGTAAGCAACCACCTGACTGAGGGCCTTTCCACACTACACTGTTAACAGTGCTATTATTACACTTTCAACATCCTGTGGAATCCTGGGATTTGCAGTTTAGGGAGCAGCCTTCAGAAGTCTCAGCCAGAGAGCTCTTTGGCCTCAGTGAACTACAAACCCCAGAATTCCACAGGATGTTGAAAGTGGAATAATAGCACTATCACAGTGTAGGGCAGAAAGGCCCCAAGATAGAAGAAGTTTGAGTTGATTTGCACAGAACACATGTACACAACTTCATCAGGCAGATGAGAAATGGCCTAAACCACCTCTTTCATCCTCTTCAGTATCCAGGTTTCATAGTGCAAGATGATATACTTTCATTTATAGTGCACGCATGCACCCATTGTTTACAGTTGCACCTATCACCTTAAAGTGTGTGGTTGCCTCACCATACAGAAGTACACAACAACAGGTCTGCTGTGTTTCTTTTTCTGACTTCATATTTTCCACTTAACTGTGTAAGAAGTTAACATTCTGGTTGTGTGCTTGTAAAATGAACTATATTTTTTAATAAATAAATAAATAAAACTCTCGCAGTGATGTCCTGCTACTGTATTGAGAATGTGGCAACAATCCTATTTATGGTATTCAGCTGTGGGAATATGATTGACTGCCTTTATGAAGAGGCAATCACACACTCCCTGGATATTATTGAATAAATTCCACCTTCTGGGAACAATTATTTAGACATGTATATAGTGCATGACCCACCAATAGCATTACCTTTATATGGTGGTGGCACTGTGTGCTCCTGTGAGGCAAGAGGCCATACTGATGGTAGCAGTGCTGCTGGCAGGGTCTCTCATGTCAGACAGGCTTTTTCGGAGGAGCCAGATTAAATGTGCCAAACAGCTGCTGGGGAGCAGCAGTAGTGGAGGTGGCCCTGGAAGAAGATGGAGGCATGGTAAACTCCTTTTGAATGTCTTTTACCATGGAAAACCTATGACGAGACAATCCAAAGTGAAAGGAGAGATAGTGTCCGAAGATAAGATTCTTAGGTCGGACAGTGCTCAACAAACTACTGGGGGAGAGTTCATCACGAACACATTCCTCAGGCAACCCAAGAGGCAAATGTACATAGGGACATCATCTGATAACCAATATAGAAATCAAATAGACTAAATAAATTTAAAATAGATTAAATAAATGTAAGCAGAAGATGGAGAAGCCCTGTTCTCTCTGCAAAAACAAGACAAAGAATGCTAACATCAAAAATTAAACCTAAAGAAGAGTGCTGAGCCAACCATCAAGTCAATACACAACCTGAAGATTATCCCTGTAGAATTTTAAAATAGTGTAAAAAATAGATTTGCACTTTTAAGCCTAATTGACAGAGAACCAGACAAACTCTGGACTGAAACCAGGGACATTGTCAGAAAGGAGTGCAAAAAGATGCTAATTGTAGCCAAAAAGAAAGACAAGCCTCATTGGGTGACAGATGAAACTGTTAAAGCAGTTGACATAAGAAGCAAAAGTAAAGGAAAAGGTGACAGAAATAAAATCAGAACTCTAAATGCAACTGTTCAGCGATTTGTGCACAGGGACAAGGAGAACTATTATTACAATCAGTGAAGAGAAATAGAAGATGACAAGAAAAAAGGAAGAACAAGAGACCTCTTCCACAAGATCTGAAAAACCAAAGGAAAATTTAAACTGTTAATTGACTGCTCTAGGATCAGCAGGAGAATGTGTTATATGACCAAGTAGAAATAAAAAAGACAATGGAAACAATACACTGAAGAACTATATAAAAGAGATGAAAGGATGACAGTTTCGTTCAATGAAGGATCATTTGAAGATGAAACTCCAATTTTAGAAAGTGAAGTGGAAGCTGCACCCAGAGCACTTGTAAGAAATAAATCACTCGGAACAAATGGCTTACAAGTAAAGCTGCTTCTGGCTACAGAGACAGAATCCACTCAAATATGGGAAACAAAACAGTAGCCCATAGATTGGAAACACACGATATACATTCCAGTCCCCAAGAGAGGAAACACCAGGGATTCCGATAATCATCAGACAATTGCATTAATCCCCCATGCAAGCAAAGTGATGCTCAACATTTTACAATGAAGGCCTTGGTACCATATATGAATGAGAAATGTCAGATGTCCAAGCTAGGTTCAGAAAAGGAAGAGTCACTAGGGATCATATTGCAAACACATGATGGGCAATGGAGTACACTAAAGAATTGCAAAAGAAAATCAGCTAGTGCTTTATAGATTATAGTAAAGCCTTTGATTACGTAGGTCATGAAAAATGATTACCCTAAAAAAAATGGTGTGCCCAAAAAGTGGTAATGAACTTAGATTCTTGCTTTTTCCAATCCCTGTAATTTGCTGAGGGCTAAGTAGAGTGACCATTTAAACTTTGCTTAAAAAAAAAAGTATCACTGGAAAGAAGACAAAAGAAGACAGATACATAATGTTCACAAAATTTTCCCACACTAATATGTACATCTAGATAAAAAATTAGTAATATTCGCCATAACTTAAATATAAACTTTGTCAATCTCACCATAGCATTTCAGCTCCAGGTGTTCCTGGATAAGAAGGATTATCTAAATATATTAGAATCTGTCCTGTATTTAGCCCAGATGATTAGGTTTCAGCAGAGGCAAGAAGTGTATTTACATAGTTAAAACTGTTGCACCAACTGTGCTCATTCCTGGAAATGTCTGTTCTGTCTACAGTAACATCTGGATTGCTGCAGCACACTCTACATGACGCTCCCTTTGAAGAATGTTCAGAAACTGTTGTACCTAGAGTGGGGCTGGTTACAACTTCACTGCCTATCAATCACTTTTAGAAAGACAGTTGAATGTACTGTTATGACCTTGTTGTTATGTGCCTTCAAGTCATTTCCTACCTACAGCAAGCCTAAAATCCACTTACCATGAAGTTTTCTTAGCAAGATTTGTTCATTTGTTCACTGCCTTCCTCTGAGGCTGAGAGAGTGTAACATGCCCAAGGTCACCCAGTGGGTTTCCACAGCTCAGTACAGATTTGAACTCTGGTCTCCCAGAGTTCTAATCTAACACTCAAACCACGACATGATGATAGCTCTCTTGGCTATGACCACAAAGACCTATATAGCTTGGGACCAAGTTGCTTGAAGTACTGTACCATATGAGCCTGCATGAGCTCTGAGTTCTTTGGGGAGGCCCTTCACAGAGTCCGCCTAGTATTGAAAGCATTATAGGCTACTATGGAGGTTCTTCAGGTCCTTGAATTGAAGAAGCCAATACAAATGTATTTGTGGCCATAATTTTCTTATGTCAGCGGGTATAATTAGTGCTTTGCGGCAGTGAAAAAAGCCAAGGTGATTCTGGGCTGTATCAATAGGAGTATAGTGTCAAGGGAAGTAATAGTGCCACTTTATTCTTCTTTGGCTAGACCTCACCTGAAATACTGTGTCCAGTTCTGGGCACCACAGTTCAGGAAGGATATTGATAAGCTGGAATGTGTCTAGAAGAGGGTGACCAAAATGGTAGAAGGCTTGCAAACCATGCCCTGTGATGAAAGGCTTAGGAAACAGGGTATATTCACCCTGGAGAAGAAAAGGTTAAGAAGAGACATGATAGCCATGTTTAAATATTTGAAAGAATGTCATATGGAGGATGGAGCAAACCTGTTTTTTGCTGCTCCAGAGACTAGGACATGGAGCAATGCCATGTAGTAGAGATTCCACCTTAACATTAGGAAGAACTTCCTGACAGTAAGAGCAGTTCAACAGTGGAATATGCTGCCTTGGAGTGTTGTGGAATCTCCTTCTTTGGAGGCTGGACAACCATCTATCGGAAATGCTTTGATTGTGTATATTCCTGCTTGACAGAGGATTGGACTCTGTGGCCCTTGTAGACTCTTCCAGCTCTATGGTTCTATGATTCTGTGATTCTATGATGGAGACCTGAGGGTAAGCCACAAAGGAAGTCTAAAGAAATAGTGTGATCTGTACCAAAACATCCAAGTTCTATATGTGTAGATGTGTCATTTGGCATGTTTGATTTAACACACTGGCACAAAAGGACTACTTTGAAAAGCGTAAACTATGATACTATGCCTGTATCTGAGAATGACCCCCCCAAAAAAATCCTCCTGAACCCTGCAAATATCCCTATGGAGAAGCAATTTGGAAATCTCTACACATCCCTCAGTTTGAATTACAGGTGCAGTAAGGGCTGCATCCTGCTGTAATTTAAACATTCCCTGGGTCCATCGCTGCTTTTTAAAAATTGATCTATACTTTTTCAAAAACCATAAAGCAACCTCAACTTAAACTATCTCAATGTCTTCAATAGGAATTTTCATCCAACTGCATTTTTTAATGTAAAACTTTGTTATGTTTCATTGCTCCCCCTTCCCCCATTTCTTTTGAACCTTGCTTCTCGGAAATCTCTGTGTGAATTTTTTTAGAAGATGGGTTTTAAACGGTGGTGAAGATAGATGCATATATTGAACTCAAAGGGACTTTATTTAAAAGACATTTGGCAGATCCCAGGCCTGTGGCTGGTGATGCCCATTCAAGGATACAGAATCCATCAGCCACATTATTATTTTTACATCTGAACTTTTTTTATATATATGTCACAGATAGACTTGAAACTTACAGGGTCATTTGCCCAGCATGTAATGGAATGTCCTGAGTTACAGATTCTAATTAGCTCAGCCATCTTCAATAGGCCTGTACCACCAATGCTGTCTTACTGATTTCCACTTGGCTTTATCTGTTTCTTCTTTGTTGCAGCTGCAACCTGATCTTATCAATCCTTTGATAAGAAATATTTCAATTATCCTGGGGAGAAGCTTTCAGCTTTATGAAGCATTGAAGTCTTCTCCATTTGTTCTTCTGTTGAAGAGCGCTTCAAAAGAAGAGTTTGGAAGGAAGTAATCTGATAAAATTAGGATAAAGTCTTGTGGACTTTTGCTGCTGATTTATCCCCCCTTATAACCGGAGTTGAAGAATCAGTCAAATCAGTTAAGAGGGATACATTTCTTTAACTCTCAAAAAAGAGGGAAAGATGGAGATGCCTTAATCCTTGGGGGCAAACTATATCTTACAGTGCTTCTAATGAAAATAAGCTTTGGGAATCTGAAATTTGGAGTAGAGGACTATACTTGGGGGAGGGGGAAAGGTTGAGATCCACCAGGCATATACGCACCCTACTCTTCCACTCACAACTCATGTCGCTGAGGCCAGTTTTTACCTAAAATGGAAGGGGAGGTCACACCATTTGTCCCTCTACAACGGTATTGTTTAGCCAAGGGATAGGGAATGTGTGGTGTTCTAGCTGGTGTTGAACTACCATCCCCATCATCTCTCACTATGCTGGCTGTTCCCCACTGCTCTTCTATGCTGACTGGCAGTAGTTGTCCAGGATCTCAGATGGAGGGATTGCTATCACTGCTGTCTCACCTCTTTAACTACCACTGTCAGGAACTGACTGAACCTGTGACCTTTTGCATATAGCACATATGCACTGCTGCTAAGCCTGTAGCATGACAGTTCATCTCCTTTTTTTCTGGTCATACATAGGCCATTTCCTCACTAGCCTGTTATAGCACGATGATTCCACTTTCAACATCCTCTGGAATCCTGGGGTTTGCAGTTTCGGGAGGGGCCGGCTGGCCCCTCCCGAAACTGCAAACCCCAGGATTCCAGAGGATGTTGAAAGTGGAATCATCGTGCTATAACAGGCTAGAGCAGAAATGGCCATAATCTCTTCAACCAGATTTGTATTGTTGTGTGCCTTCAAGTTGTTTCTAACCTTTGGTGACCCTAAGGCAACCCTATCACAGGGTTTTCTTGGCAACATTTGTTTATAGGGGTTTGCCTTTGCCTTCCTCTGAGGCTGAGAGAGTACGACTTGCCCAAGGTCATCCATTGGGTTCCCATGGTTGAGTGAGGGTTCAAACCCTGTTCTCCTGAGTTGTACTCCAATGCTGAAACCACTACATTATGCTAGCTCTCTACCGTGTGTTTATCTCCCCATATTTTTCATGTATGTGTCAGTGCAGTCAATTGAAAGCTATAGCATGAGACCCTCATTTATCCCACTAGAGTCTTATCTTACTGTACCTTCAGGCTCAACGTTGTAAGGCTGAGATAAACATGCACTGGAAAAAAATTCTTGGCTTCATTCTCAAAAGCCAGTTAAGGGCATAATCATAACACTGGCCAGAAATGTAGTGTGACTGATTGTTTATTTAATTACTTTTGGTAAGTGTTGCTAAAATAACGTACAGAGAATATTTCCAATCCACCTATTCCTAGTCAGTTGGTGCTTATGTTGACAGCTATTACCAAGGAATCCGTTGCAAAATCTCAACAGTCTAGTTAGCACTGAGAGGTGTTAAGGGTTTAAACACTGTCAGACACGATGGAGAGATATCCATCCTCCACATATGCCTGCACCCTTCCCACTGCTGAATCCTGTGGTTATTTCAGAACGCTTTCGTTTCTTTGGAGTCTGTGACACATGTGGGTCTTGTGCCTGAGCAGAGCCTTTTGCAACTCAGGAGGTTTTTAGCAGAAACTCCACCCCAGTTCTCAGTACACATGCTTGGATGTGACAAGCTGCTATCCTGAGTTCCTTTTCGTCCACTGTGCACTTCACACTGCAGGGAGCATTTTCTCTTGAGGAACTGTGGTCAGGTGACTTGCTGAATTACATTTTTCCCCCTTCTGCTCTTCTGTTCTTTGTCTCCTCAGTTCTTCACATCTTTCTTTTGTCTTTGTCAGTATACTGAGATTTTTTCCTCCTTGTTTTGATCTCCATTTTGGGAATGGCCTCTAAGGATCTTTTCAAATCGTGCACCTCCTGTGGTGGAACGTCTGCAGCTTCCAACAACCATGCTTAAGTGTTTGCTTTGCCTCAAAGAAGGGCACAAGCTACAACTGTGAGTTACCGGTTAAAAGTTTTATGAAGCAAGGTCTTTGCAACCGAATTTCACATCTTCAAATTGCTGATCAGATGGCTAAGAACCAGCAGCTTAATTGCTTTATTACCTAGCTGCAAAACCACACTCTTGTTTAGAGAATTAGATAGAAAATGTCAGCTCCGGTGTTGAAAGCATCGAACCCAGAGTTACTAATGATTTTGGTGCCATCAGCTTCCTTAGGTTTTAGTTCCATTGGAAATGGCACTCTAAGGCAACTGTATATAGCCTTAAGGACTAGAAATATGAAGACTAGCAAACTACCTCTTCACCCTCAACTCAGGTCAGGGCTAATACATTGTTAGAAGACAATAAGTCAACACAAAATATGACTGCCTTCTAATGCAAAATAAAATTGAGATGTCTGATTTGGCCACATTGACACATGCCTTCGTTACATGCCTTTTGGATTGCTGTAACACACCGAGGCACATGACTACCTTCCTCCCCAACATTCTCCTCTTTACATTCCCTTGCATTCCTCACCCCAGGCTTGCAAGGCTTCTGTTTAAAATAGGCTTTTTTTTTTCCTTTTGGGTGAGCAGAGCCCCCTATACTGCTGGAGGCGTGTCCTCTGTTCCACATGGCTGCACATTCTGCGGTGCAATGGCTGCTGATTGTTCAGCTGCTGTCTTTGCTCTTACCCCCTCCCTCTGGGAGGAGTCTCCTTTCTCAAGACAGCAAACAGAAGTAGCTAGATCACAAGAACTGAGCACTCCACTCTTCTCCGTTGGAGAGGAAAGTACAGATAAGCCCTTTACCTTGTCCTTTTTCTTCCCCTGGGAGCTCTAGGACAAAGCGAGGGAATGGGAAGGGGATGCAGGGGAGAGTTACTAACTTTTTCCAGTTTTGCAAGGGTTCTGTGCCCCAAAACCTCACAAATGTGGAAGGGTCACTGTAATCTATAAAGCATAAGCTGGCTTTCTTCTTAAATTCTTGGTGAACTTCATTATCCAATCTATGTTTGATCTATATAATCAAAGGCTTTCCTATAATCTTATAAAGCACAGACTAATTTTATTTTGAAATTCTTTAGTGTAGTCCATTATTCAATATGTGTTCCTGGTGATTTATTTCTCCCAAGTGCTCTGAATACAGCTTCCACTTCAAAAATGGTGAGTTCATCTTCAAATGGTTCTTCATTGAATGAATCTGTCAACCTTTCATCTTTTTCATATAGTTCTTTAGTATATTGTTTCCATTGTCTTTTTATTTCTTCTTGATCATGCAGTGTGTTCTCCTGCTGTCTATAAAGTATCCGTGCTCTTGGTTTAAATTTCCCTTTGATTTCTTGTCTCTTGTGAAGGAGAAATTTTTATTGTTGTTATCTTCTATTTCTCTGCATTGACTATTATAGTTTTCCTTATCTCTGCACACAAGTTGCTGAACAGTTACATTCAAGGTTCTATTTTTGTCACCTTTTACTTCTGCTTCTTGTTTGTCCTTAACTGCTTGAAGAGTTTCATCTGTTATCCATTGAAGCTTCTTTTTGTGAATTTATTTTTACCCTATCTTTAAATTCTACAGAGATTTTTTTGGCAGAATGATTGATTTAGTGTTCTTTTTTAAGCTTTACTCTAATTTTTGATACTGGCAGTTCATGGTCTTTGCCCCAATCTGCTCTGGGTCCTGGTCTTTTCCATTTTCTGCTTCCAATTATGTAGTCTATTTGATTTCTATATTGGCCGTCTGGTGCCATCCATGTGTACGGTCGCCTCTTTGGATGTTTGAAGAATGTGTTTATGATGAACAGACTTTGGCTATTGGCTTCACAAAATTCAGTCAGTTGCTCTACTACTTCATTTCTTGATCCTAGACCAAATTGTCCACCAAATGTTTAGTTTTGCGCTGTTTCTTACTTTTGTATTCCAGTCATCTATGATTACCAACATGTCCTGTTTTGGTGTGTGATCAATTTCCTCCTGCACTCCAACATATAACCCTTCCATTTCTTCTTCTTCTGCCTGTATAATTGGAGCATAAACCTGGATTACGGTTACACTGAGGGGTTTTCCCTGAAGTCTTATTAATATTATTTGGTCAGACTTTGCACTATATCCCTTAACTATTTGCTACATCTCTCCTTGCTATTAATGCCACGCCATATCTTTTTTGATTTTATTTCCTGAATAAAACATTATGTAGTTATTTGACTGAAAGCGGCCCATTCCAACTTACTTACCCCTGAGTATCTCAATGTTTATATGTTCCATTCCTTTGTTTTCCAATATATAGCTTCCCCTTATTCATGCTTCTCAAATTCCACATTCCTATAATGCATGTTGCGCAGCTTCGGACTTTCCTTTCACTTCTGAGCATGTCAACAGTTGAACATCTTTTATAGCAATAGCAATAGCATTTATTTCTATACCGCTTATCAACTAAGTGTTGTCTAAGTGGTTTGCAATGTATTTTTAGCTAATTGCCCCCAACAAGCTGGGTACTCATTTTACCGACCTGCGAAAGGATGGAAGGCTGAGTCAACCTTGGAGCATGGCAGGATCGAACTCACAACCTTGTGGTTGCAGTACTGGCATTTATAGAATCATAGAATCATAGAAATGGAGAGTTGGAAGAGACCACAAGGGCCATCCAGTCCAACCCCCTGCCATGCAGGAAAACCCTCAAAGCACTCCCAACAAGTGGCCATCCAGCCTCCGCTTAAAAACCTCCAAAGAAGGAGACTTCACCACACTCCGTGGCAGCACATTCCACTGCCGGACAGCACTGACCGTCAGGAAATTATTCCTGAGGTTCAGGTGGAATCTCTCCTCCTGCAGCTTGTATCCATTGCTCCTTGTCCTGGTCTCAAGAGCAGGAGAAAACAAGCCCACTCCCTCCTCGACATGACATCCCTTCAAATATTTAAACATGGCTATCATGTCCCCTCTCAACCTTCTCTTCTGCAGACTAAACATACCCAGCTTTCTAAGTCTGTCCTCATAGGGCATGGCTTCCAGGCCCCTCACCATTTTGGTTGCCCTCCTCTGGATCTGCTCCAGCTTATCCATATCCTTCTTGAATTGGGGTGCCCAGAACTGGACGCAGTATTCAAGATGAGGTCTAACCAAAGCAGAATAAAGTGGTACCAATACCTCCCTCGATCTAGACACCATACTCCTATTGATGCAACCAAGAATTGCATTAGCTTTCTTGGCTGCCGCATCACACTGCTGACTCATGTTCAGCTTGTGGTCTATGAAGACTCCTAGATCCCTTTCACACGTACTGTTAGCCACGTGTCCCCCATCCTATATTTCTGCATACCATTTTTTCTGCCTAAGTGTAGGACCTTACATTTCTCTCTGTTGAAATTCATTTTGTTAGCCTTGGCCCAGCTCTCCAATCTGTCCAGGTCCTTTTGAATTTTGATTCTGTCCTCTGGCATATTAGCAACCCCTCCCAATTTGGTGTCATCTGCAAATTTGATCAGCGTGCCCTCTATTCCTTCATCCAAGTCATTAATGAAGATATTGAACAGCACCGGGCCCAGGACAGAACCCTGTGGCACCCCGCTAGTCACTTCTCTCCAGGATGAGAATCTGCTATTGGTGACCACCCTTTGGGTTCGGTCGGTCAACCACTTACAAATCCACCTGACAGTAGCCCTGCACCACCAGGGCTTGAGTCCATTTGCATCATTAGCCACAGCGCTAATTGTACTTGTCCTCTACTCTTCCCCAGTAGCTTGTTCAGCGTCTTCCAGCCTGGGAGTCTCATCTTGTTACATTTTGGATTGTCTCATCATAGGGTTTTCATGGTAAAAGATATTCTTCTGTGCAGTACTAACAAGTGTTAGCTATGGTGTCTCTGCTGTTCTTTCTGAGAGATCCTCCACCACAGTTACCCCCTACTACTGCTGCTGCCTAGTTTGGCCCCTAAGCAAAAGTCTATCTGACGTGGGAGACCAACAGGACTGCTACATCAGTATAGTCCCTTACCTCATAGGAGCACACAATTCCACCATCATGGAAAAGTAATGCCATGGTAGGAAACTGAGGCTAGGGCTGTACCAAAATGGCAATGGGCATTTCTTAGCTATTTTACTCATCTTTGTTTTGTTCAAAAGTTTCAAGTTCTTGGATGTAAGAATGCAGGCTCACCAGAGGCTTAAAAGACCCAGGCTTTCCTGTCCAAGCTCACATGCCAAGAGTCTGACACTCAGGCCCACAAAAGGAAACTTGGGGTAAACTATCAAACTTGGGCTGGATCAAAGAATGGCTCTGCCACAAATATTGCAATCTGAACAATGTTTTGTTTCAAAAGAGTTTTCATTTCATTTCTTCCATAAAGTGATTTTTTTTTTTAAATTTGGGGCAATTCAGAATTCCAACCTCCTCTTCCACCAAAGTGGGCTTCCATTGTGGTGGATAGCACCTGAATATCTACACATACTTTTAACAGAGTGGTTGATATCTACACATACTTTTAACAGAGTGATTGGTTTGTTCCTTTTTTATCTTTTTTATTTAAAAAAGATAAAAGATCTTTTTTATTTAAAAGATCTTTAAAAGATCTTTTTTATTTAAAAAGGGGAATGAATGGTAAATACAGCTACACAGAAAGAACAGAGAGTGAACCAGGCTTCTTACGAGTGCCTTTTCCCTGCAGCACTAATTTTTTAAATGTGAACTAGTCAGAAAGCCATATTCCTCTCTCTCTCTCTCTCGTTGAAATAAGACTGTCTTCAACTCCCACCCCAAACCCTTCAAATGTACCTTAACTGAAAGCAGATCCAGTATTTTAAATGTAATATCCTAGCATTTGGGCTGAACTAGGGATAGGAGAGCTCTACAATTGCATTATATTAAGAAAATATATCCCACTTTTTACCTCCAAGAAGGTGTTACCCCAAAACGTAGGTGCCACAAGGGCCACCCTGCAATGCCAAATACCTCCCTGAAAAAGTGGAGAATTAATTAGCTCAAAATCAGGAAGCTACGAGAGGGGGCAACTTAGCAAGATCTTTTCTACCAGTGTTTACGGGCACACGCAGGAAGAACCAGCCAGAGATTCAGAAGTAAGCTAAAAATATATTTTATTGAGGGGAATTCACTCATGTATGTACACAAGATACACACATTCACACAAGAGCTAACTGAAAGAAAAAGGGAAGAAAAATCATAGGCTGAGGGGTTTGGGGAATTTATAATTACCAGTCCAGAAGAGTAGTGAAGAGCAGAAATGTGTTTTGGCTTAGGTAGGACCTAAGGACAGTTCTCATTTAGGAGACAGACAGACAGAGTAATGGGTAGACCTTCAAGAGACTGCACTGGACATCCTGAAATCAGGGGTATTTGTACCCTGAAAATGTTTTGTGACTGTGAAGGTTCCAAGACAAAGGAAACTTGTTGTTGACAATGAGTCTTTCGCCTGTTGATGGGCTTAGTGGTTTGATTGACAAAGACATGATGGGTGTTGTAATAGCTGTCTATTGTGGGTACTGTGAGGAAAGAGGAAAGAATCCGGGGTACAAGGGAGGGATATCTGTCAATCAGTGCCCTGGTGGGCTCCTCACAGTTGGATTCCCTGGAAAATTCCAGCTTCTGTTTTATCCACAGGAATGGTGTGTATTTGCCTGACAAATGACTCAGTCTTACCTGGAGGAAGTTCTGAGTTAACCTGTCCTTCTCACATTTACAGTCAAATTCTTTCCCTTGCTCAGTTTGACCTCTCCATCACTTCTCGGGCTTGAATTTGATATCAAAGCCAATAAAATGTGTTGCCAATTAGGTATGGTGCCCATCCAAACCATACTGATATTGGGGACCCCCAAGGTGGGGCCTTACAAGGGAGCCATTCAAAGTGGTTTTCAAAGGAGAAAAAGCAGGGGAAAGTAATCAGTATAAGAAGTGAAAATCAGCTGCAAAATCCAAAATCACAGAGCCTAAACTATCAGCAGATAACAATAAAGCAACATTAAGCAGATTCTAATGTTTGCTTGGGGGGGAAAGTCCTATGTACGTCTAATTAGAAGGCCCATTATAGTCACTGAGCATTACCACCAAAACACGCTGAAAATCAGTGAAATGATTTTCACAAACAACGTTGGGAGAGGAGCCATTCCACTCAAACCATTTCTTCCTGATGACTGGGCCATTTTCACATACTCTTATCCTCTCTCCATGTTGACCCCACAGGTCCAACCCATGGGCTCTTGTCACTCACTTTGCCCCCATTCTCCTCCTAATTCCTTCCTGGATTGGGTACTTGGCCCTGATGGTGAGTGTGTGCATTATTTTGTGGGTTTGCTGTGGTAAATGTGACCAGACCCTCTATCAAACTTAAAATAGAAAGAGCCAGATATAGGGTTGTTGTTTTTTTAAAGATAAGTAAAAGTTTGTTAAAGCACGTTTCGATAACTCCTGAACTATTTAATCATTCACGGCTCCCCCAAACCCTATTTAGCTCTTCATCCAGACTGACAGTCTCTCTCTCCCTCTTTATTACAGCTTTTCCATGTGTTACTGTAGTTTCTAGTCCGGGCCTGTGGTCTATTAAATATAACTTAATATCAAGAAATTGGCCATCACACACCTTTCCTCTCCACGTGCTTGCGAGACCCCCGGACAAGCAGGCACACAGGCACGGCCCAAATAGCTGAAAAATACAAGATAAATCCAGGCAGGCCAGTAAGTTGCAGCTTCAGGAGACCTCCGGGCAAGTACACTTTGAAAACACATTATGTATGCACGTATTGTACAAAAGATCCCCTGCCCCAAGCAGGCAGCTTGATGAGATTAACGCTTCCGAATAGCCAACTGTCAAGCACTCCCCATTTGCATACTGTCTGCGCTATTGACAGCGCCATCATAATTCAATCATCTAAAGTACTGACCTTTCGGACGCTTTGTCTCCAGCCTGAAACCCATTGTTTTCCCCAGGAACGGACTAGCCTACAGGCACATTTTCCCCTATAAGACCCCCTGATTTTGAGCGCTTCTTCGGATCACTCCTGGCTTTCATCCCGCCTTGCTGCCGCTCCGTTTGCAGAGCCTTCCCCTCAGCTCCACGTGCTGAGAATCTCCGCTCCAACTGACTTTCTTCTGGCTACCCGGGCTGCAGGATCAGGTGTAGTATTTCCCCTGAAAAATCCCTCTTAAAATCCTCTATCAAACTCCTACCTTTCTTTCATTAGGTCTGTGTGAGTGATAGCATACATATGTACTGACTGTGTTTCAAAATAAAGAAAACAATTTTAATTTACTTCTGCTTGATTATTGACTTGGCCTGACCCCCGTATACATTGGGTCCAAGATCTCGCTAGGTTGCCCTGCCTCTTGCATTGCTTAGCTTGTGCTCTTGCTAATTCCCATTCCCCATTATTTGGAGCACACTGAGGTGTCCCTCACGGGACCCCAGAAATCAGGGTAATATGTATCACTAGGCTATCTTTCCCCATCTGCCCTCTGACAGAGACAAGCCTCAGTTTTGTATCCTTTCTCATCTGTAGGCCTCCTTCACAGTGTTCCCTGACTTTGCTCAGCTCTTTCCTTTACACCATGCCTTCTAATTTTTCACAGCTGAAAACTAGAACACACGTGGCCACGCAACTTCGCAGTGTGCTCAAGTTGGCAAAAGTCATTAATGATGATGAGCAGAAGCTGGGGGAGGCTACCACAGTTTACCTGAGCCTAAAGAGAGCGGCAAAGTTGCTCCCATTCCCTCCCCTTGCTCAGTCAAGTGAGTGCAAACTACTTTTGCACCTTGAACTCGGATTTCAGCAGTTAGAAAGTAAATGGAGGGCAAAGGGGAAAAGTGGGAGGAAGAGAGAGAAACTGGGACATTTTAAAAACAGCTGAAAAAGTGGAACAACAGAGGATTAATTGAGATTGTATCTGCCAAACAGGGACAGTGATGGATATGTTATTTTGGCAAAATCACTTTTCTTTCCAGCCTGAGTGCTGCCTACAGCAGAGCTTTCCAAACTTTTCATGTTGGTGACACACTTTTTAGACATGCATCATTTCGTGACACAGTAATTTGGAAAGTAATTCAGTAAGTGGAGGCAGCCCCTCCACCTGAGCCTGGCTTGCTGCCACCCTCACTGGGGTCTTCCTTGGCCCAGGGCAGCAGCAGCGGTGGAAGAGGCAACCCCTCCACATGGGCCTAGCCCCCTGCTGCTGCCCTCACCCTCGCTGGGGTCTTCCTTTCTTGGGGCAAGTGTGGCAGTGGCGGGAGAGGCAGCCTCACCACCCAAGCCTGGCCCACCACCCTCACCAGGGTCTTCCTTAGCCTGGGACAGCTGCAGCAGCGGTGGGAGAGACATCCCCTCCACCTGAGCCTGGCCCACCACCGCTGCCCTCCCTGGGGTCTTTCTCAGGCCGCAGAGGCAGCCCCTTCACCTGGACATGGACCACAGCAGTGGTGGAAGAGGCAGTCGCTCCAGCTGTTACATTCACATGACACACCTATGCACTGCAGGTGACACACTATCGTGTCACAACACACTGTTTGGAAAGCTCTGGCCTACAGTTATAAAGAATTCCCCATGATCAGAATATTGAAAATATTCATCCCTCTAATTGCTGTCGTATCAGCATACCTAACTTAAAAATAATCTTCATGAGATGCGGAATCCAAGTAAACACCACTTCACAAAACTATAATAGATGAAAATCACTTAGCACATCCCTCTACAAAAAATACATCAAAATTATTAAACAGAATCTGGGTTCTTTCAAAGTAAGTTGCATACTCTTTACTGTGGTGTTGTACTTCTGTCTGATTTGTGCTATTCCCTAGAATGTTCTTATGAGGGGTTCTGCTATTGCATTCTCAATTAGATTATTTTCTATTGCTCTTGCATTTTCACTTCTGCTTCAGTTGATCTCCTCCTTTAAATAAATGACTGCCACTTTCAAAAAGTTTCACAGCTGTGCCGTGGGATGGAATCCCTCTTTATGTCTCTATCTTGCAAATTAATTTGTTGCAGCATTTGACATCCTGAATGTCTCTTGAAAAAGCAGGGACATACAACCCAACAATCTATTCATGATGAGAGTTATACTTGTAAAGAAGATAATCTTTCAGTGGTCTGAAAATCCTGTCATTCTTGCTTTACCGTTGTTAAGCTTTCTATAATGCTCTGTGTGCTTTTCTCTCTTTCACTTGTCTAGTCTTTCAGAAAGTTTCAGTTTCTCCAGAGCGTTGGTACTGGGGTAGAGAAGTAAGAAAAGGATCTGAAAAACACAGAGGAGGTGAGTAAGAGCAACAAGGTATTGCAGAGTTCCTTTGTGTAGAATAGGCAGATCAACTAAAGGCATGTTTTAAAAATGTCATTGGGCCACCTTCTGAAAATGAAGTACTCTCTTGAAAATTACCACCTGTGCATCACTTTAATTTTTATTTCATTTTATTTATTCAATTTGTATGCCACCTCCCACCCAAAATAGGACCCATACCAACTTCCAACATAGGTTAAAACAAAAGACAGTTAACACAATTTATAGTGCGGAAGTCTGAAAAAATAAATTACCAGTCCCCTTAAAAAACAGTTTAAAAGCATTTAGAACACAATAATGAAGATTAAAAAAAAAACAAAAGCACACCATTAAAATATATTTGTGGAATAGCTAGTTAACAGCGGAAGGCCTACCTAAACAAAAAAGGTCTCTGCTGGCGAAAAGAGAGCAGAGAGGGGGGCCGATTTTGTCTCCTGTAAGAGGGAATTCCATAGCCACTGAGAAGACCCTCTCTTGACTCCTAAGCAACTGTACCAGTGATCATGATGGGACTGGTAGAGAAAAGACCTCCCCTTAGGATCTTATAGCTCAGGCAGGGTCGTATAGAAAGATATGGTCTTCCAGACACTTTAAACCCAAGTCATATAGGGCTTTATGGGTCCTAACCAGCACTTTGAGTTGTGCCTGGAAAGGGGAAAAGTAGCTGGTAAAGCTGTTTTGAACAAGGGACTTATATGTTCCCTATAACCCAGTGGTTCTCAACCTGTGGGTCCCCAGATGTTCATGGACTTCAGCTCCCAGAAGCCCTGAGCATTGACCATAGTGGCTGGGGCTTCTGGGAGCTGAAGTCCATGAACATCTGGGGACCCACAGGTTGAGAACCACTGCTATAACCAGTTAGAGTTCAGTAACATCTGGAGGGGCATTAGTTGCCCATCCTTGTTTTACAAGAATTTTGACCTATAGAGTGTAAAAAAATGAGAGAAGCAGCCCAGAAAGATGCCATGGCTCCAACAGGGCCTGAAACCAAATTGAAATGGATCTATCTGATCCATTCCATCTAGGAACCACTGGAGCTGAGAGGCTGCCACATGCTTTCTTTGGCTCTTTAGTTCAAAGCAAACTACCGTCTTCAGTACCTCCTTTGGAATTCACACAGCTTAGGGAGATAAAGACTAGCACTTAAATTACATGGGTCCATTTTTACTTAGGTGCTATGATTTGTACAGCTCCAATGGATGTAACTTTGGGTCCTGCTTGTCCTACATTATTGTGTACATTTCAATTTGTGCTCCCTAATAGTATTAACACAATAGAGACATCCCTGCTTATTCAACATGTTAGGGATCAGAGCACTGTCAAAAAGTGAAAATTGTTGAAAAGTGAGCATGTATTGCTTTGCCTCTCAATCGACTTGGTGTCATCTTTTTGTTCAGGCTGTATGCAGACTGAACAAAAAAATCGCGCAGAGTTGATTCAGAGAAAAAGCAACGTGTGGTTGATTTTCAACACTTTTCCATTACAACCAGAACCCATACATTTGATGAACGGACCATGCATTGAATATATGGGTTCTGGTTGTAGCGGAAAAGGGTTAAAGGAGCAGATCATTGAAAAGCCAACTGTCAAAATGTGAGAGATGCTTATACTTGGAGAGGTGACAGCCACCATACTACGGTTGGCATATTTCACTTCCTTAAATCTAGGCATCTAATTTGCATACTCTATATGTTTTTCTAATTTGCATTCCAATTATGCAAATTCAGCACATTAATTGTTGTCTCTTTTTCTTCCACTGTGTTTTAATCTTCATGCTATTTTTTACAGTTGTAGCTGATCTGAGAGAACCAGTATAATGTATAAAATGTTAGATTTGGAACAGTGGGACTCATGTTAATATCTCTGCTTGATCACGGAATTTACATGTGACAATTGACTAGCACTACGTCTCTGCAAACTTACCTTACAGGTACAGGGAGGTCCATTCGTTCTTGCATTCTGTCACTCATAACCTCTCACTCTCCATTCCCTCCTATACCTCTCTTGGTTCACCTCATGTCATTGCAATACACACACACACACACACACACACACACACACACACGCACATACACACACACTTCTTACAAGCCACCATTGGCACTGCTATCCCTTCCCTCCTATTCCCCCCTCAGCTGTCTTTACCCCTTCACAGTGCATTCCTGCGTGGCTTATTTGCCTTTGCTTCATGACTGAAAGGCAGGGACAGACTTGTTTCTCAAAGAACAATATCACAGGAAAGTGCCTCTACTTTTTGAGGCATATTTTTGGCTCTTTCATGGTCTAGATATTTACTTTTTAAATATGAAAGCTTGAAATCTGTGCCAGATGGTGGTCAATGAGCATCAAGTGGCATGCCCAGAATGCAAGCCTGACTGGGAGCATGGCAGCTTTATACCACATACATGTTGGATCCATGCTGGTTTTTGGCATTAAAAAACATCTCACATGGGAAAGCAAGTAGGGAATGGCTTGCTACAGCAAAGCAGGGTTCTGGCTGGCCTAAGAGAAACTGTGGTAAGGGTTTTATGGACACCCCAACAACAATAACTCCCATGATACATGAGAATTCTTTGCCCATCTCTGATACGCCTTTCTTGGTCACAGTTCTGGAATATGTAGTTTTCCAGCTTCAGGGGTTCCTGAGTAAAATGAATCATCTTCAGGCCTGGTTATAGGAAGGAGACAGTTTTGATCACTTTAGTGCAGCAGTTCTCAACCTGTGAGTCGCGATCCCTTTGGGGGTCGAACGACTCTTTCACAGGGGTCGCCTAAGACCATCGGAAAATACGTATTTCCGACGGTCTTAGGCTCCATTCCCTCCTCGGTGGTGGTGTGCAAGCATGAGCCATGCGCTTGCGTCCTCCTGTCCCCTTTGGCTTTCCGTGGGGGCTTTCCGGTGGTCGCGGGGAGGAGCATGGTTGTCTCCCTCCAGAATTGGAGGAGAGTTAATCCCCTAAAAGGTCGGGAACCCACTGTTTAAGAAAGAAACAGTGGGAGGAAGACCCCCTTGGAAAAGCGGGTTCAGAGGCGCCAGCAAAGGGCTCGAAACTCCACACTTAGGCTTGAACAAAAAACAACAAACTTCAAGACTGAGAAAACGCAGGGTGGGTCTATTGAGCGGCCATTACCTTGAAAGGGCTCCGGAGGAGAAGAATCCTCACCACCACTTTTTAATTTAAGTTTGGAGGAAGAAAGAAGAAGGACGAATTTGGCTTCTTTCTTATTATTTGGCTTGTTTACTTTCCTGTATAAGCTGGTGAAGTAAAACCAACACAAGTTTGGCTCTACAAAACAGAAACTGAGAGGGCGAGGTCCCTTTAAGGGGGAGGAAAAATCCCTGGAAAGGGAGCACACGTGAATGGAGCTCTCATGGTCTTTATGTTAGTTAACTGGATTGCTGAAAGGAGGAGCAACAAGTAGCTACAAAAAATGTATGTATGAACATTGAATAAATACTTACTTCATGCCTCTTAAGAATATAAGCTGAATGTAAGCTAAAATCCAACGCTGAGTGAGGGGTTGAAAACATTAAGAGATTAAGAGATATCAAGACGAATTAAGATGAAAAGAGCAAACAGAAAAGCAGTAAGTGAAGCAGTAAGTGCAGAAATACTAAGGAACACATTTATGAAAATATATTTAAGAAAACGTGTTAATTAAGAAATAAGAGGGGAAAGGAAGAAAGAAAAAGAAGGTAGCACTTCCACATAAAATCAAAGAGGAAGCAAAAGAATAAGACTAAAAGAATAAAAATAATGGAATAAAGAGAACTGGGAATTAGGAAGACTACGTAGAATTTGAAAGCAGGTAAAGAGAGCTTCGTAAAACGACAGGAGGAAGTAAAAGGACTAAGGCTTAAAAATCAGGAGTGGGACTTTAAAAGATTTTCTAAGATAGCAGGCAAACAAGGATTAAAGCAGTGGAAGAAAAAGAGGAAAGAAAGAGTAAAGAAAGGAAAATGAAGAATACAGATAAGAAGATAGTTCGAAACGACTGACTTAGTGGGAGACACAGCTTGCAAGTTTTTTTTCCTTTTTGCGGGGGACAAGCTGCGAGGGAGGCATTGTAAATAATAAAAGAATAATTTTATGGTTGGGGGTCACCACAACATGAGAAACTGTATTAAAGGGTCGTGGCATTAGAAAGGTTGAGAACCACTGCCTTAGTGGGTGACCTGTTCTGGAAATTCAGTAGTGTGAGTTCTCTTGGTTCTGCTGGACCACCTCCTTTATTTTACACTGTCTCCAGTCTGTCTTGGAGAGGTACACTCAGAAACTGCAGGGGGATGTTTGCTTGATACTCTGGCCATTGGCCAGTGGTGCCCTTCAGATCTCAATTTTATCTCCCATGCTTTTATCCAGAGTTTTGGGGTTCAGTGTCTCTAGTATGCCAATGACATTCAACTTGATCTTTCCTTTCCATCTAATTCCAAGGAAGCTGTTTCTGTACTAAACCAGTGGCTGCCACCAGTAACGGATAGGACAAGAGTGAAGAAACTGAAGCTTAATCCAGACAAGACAGATCAGGGAATAAGGATTCAGCCTGTGTTGGTTGGGGTTGTTGTTGTCTGTCTTCAAGTCATTTCTGATATATGGCAACCCTAAGGTGAAGCTATCATGGGATTTTCTGGGACTGAGAGTTTGGAATGCACCCAAGGTTCCCCAATGAGTTTCCATGACCAGGTGGGGAATCAAACCCTGATCTCTAGCATTGTAGTCCAATGCTCAAACCACTCTGCTATAAAATCTCAGGTTTGTATCTTTGGCATAGTCCTGGATTCATCTGTGAACCTGGAGGCCAAGGTTTCAATGGCAGTCAGTGGCATTTGTATAGTTAGAGCTACTGCAGCAGCTGCACCTATTCCTGGAAATGTTAGATCTGGCCATGGTAAAACAAGCCTTGATTACATCCTGTTTAGATTACTGTAATGCACTGTATGCAGGGCCGCCTTTAAAAATGGTTCAGAAAGTGAGTCCAAAAGCTATGGCTAGATTACAGGCTAGTTAGAGGGAACACACAACTCCCCTGTTGCAAACAACAATGCTAGATACCAGTTTTCTCCAAGCAGAATTCAATGTGCTGGTTATAATCTTGAGCTTTATGTTTTATGTACATTTTTAAATTTATAAAATGCATTTTAATAATGTTCATTTAAAAAAAAATATTTTCTATCATACATTGTTTTAATGTGCCATGTTTTAACCCAGTGTACTTGGTAAGCTGCTGTGAGTCCCATGTTAGGAGAAAGGTAGGATATAAATTTAATAAATCAATCAATAAATAACTGAAATCCTATGGTATCTCTATAATATTTATTTATAATAGTTGTTAATTGATAAACCAGCAGAGCTGTTTGAAACCAAACAGCCTCTGGCCTCCTATCTCTTGTCTTTCCACTGACAGCTGTCACTTCATTGAGCAATGCACAGAAACAGGATATGTGCCTAATATCTATTGACACACTGCTCTAGGTACATTGTTATGCATCTGTAACAGTTCCACATGCAGACCTCCACTCCCACTACCATCAGCTGAATACACATTATCCAAGAAGGTCATTCTGCACATATAGTGCAACTTATACCTGCACAAGTGGATTCCAGCCACAGTGCCCAAGCAACGGATGGAGAACGTGGCCAGCCCCTTTGTGGTCCATAAGCTGCCCCTCATCCCAGATATGAGAAGCTGACCCCTGAGACCAACTCCAGCTCCCTCCGCCTTAAACCAGACAAAGTACCTGTCTAGGCTGCCAATCAGACCAGCCAGTCCTTAAACTCCAAAGGTAATGCCATCATCCTCATTCTGTCCAACTCAGTCCAAGCACGGGGAAGAATTCAGACCTCTCAGGACGTCCTTTGGATTTACAGCTGTTTTCAGATGTCCCAAGCCAAAGCATAAAACACCTTTTAAGAGTGATACCCAGACAGCCAAAGCAGTAGATTTATAGTCCTACTGGTAACACACCCAAAGTAGATGGAGGAAAGCTTCTTTACAAAAGAATAAATCATATTGATAACAGAATAATAAGATCACACACCATATGAACAGTATATAAACAGGCTAAAATTTGAAAAGCTAAACTGCTTATTCTAAACATATCCAGGTCGTCACTGTAGAATTCAAATCAAGACAGATCCATTGGTTATTAAATGATGGAAGACTTCACAAAGATGTGAAACTGACAACAAAAGAGTTACACCAATTTCATAGTGAAAAGGTGGCTCAGATGACCCCAGTTAGCCATCAGGACAAGTATAGATTTGAACATTCTAGTCTTTGCCATTCTTATAAGGGACCCTTTCACACTATAGAATTATAGCACTTTGATTCCACTTTAACTTCATGGCAACATTCTGTGGAATCCTGGGGTTTGTAGTTTGGTGAGACACTAAAGTGCTCTAACTGAGAATTCTAAATGCCCCTCCCTAAATTAGAGATTTCAGGATATCACGGGATGGAACCATGGTAGTTAATTTGGAATCATAGCACTAAAATTGTGTTATGTGAAATGCTTATCAATCCAGGTCTAATTAATATTCTCATTAAGCATCAGTTGCAAGCAAGCAGATAACACATGTTTAAATCAGTCAAAATCAGTTTTTTTTAAAAAAAATCTTATTTTTTTTTTAATATGGGACAACGACAACAAGAAAGAGAAATAAAATTTCAATATTGATTTTTTTTTCAATCTTTAATTTATGTTAGATCCCTGCCTTCATCCTAGCCCTGTAATGGTTAACATATCGAGGAAACAAAACATGTGGAGTGAGGTGACAACCACCAGCATTTCTCTAAGCTTCCATATCTAATCTGTACAGAACCCACACGCAGGGTGCAAGTTGTGGTCGTATGCCTTCAAGTCATTTCTATAAGGTGTACCTCTCACAGGGTTTTCTGGGGTTGTGTGTGTGCTGCACCCAACGTCACCCAATGGGTTTCCATGGCCAAGCAAGAGATCCAACCCTGGTCTCCAGGGCCATAGGCCAATGCTCAAACCACTACATCACCCTGGCCATTTCCGCACTAGACTGTTATAGCAGGCCCCTCCCGAAACTGCAAACCCCAGGATTCCATAGGATGTTGAAAGTGGAATCAGAACGCTGTAACAGTCCAGTGTGGAAATGGCTCTTGTCTCTCTTGCCATGCAGGCAAGCATAAAAAGAATTGCAAATGGTGGTCTGTCCCGAACATTTATATATACTAGCTCATCCCAGCAGTTCCTTCTCCTCAGACTGTAATTGGCAGCTGCAAAATTCACCCATTCCTGGACATGATAGTTCACCCCTTTCAATAGGATCCCCTGATCCCCTCTACAGCATTCGTAAGGGTTGGCTGAGCTGTTATGTGGATGAGTGGACAGGAAAGCCCAGCTACATGTGCCTAAACCTAGATCCAGCCAAGTAGTTATTTACTCTTGACCCATCCATGACTTTTCTAGTTGACACTACTGCTACATTAGTTTCTGAAAGCAAAGTTGATAATGAAAAACTTAGATAAGGACACTCTGGATTTTTTGTTGAGGCACACTTCTGAGCAGGCCTTAAGCCAGGGCTTTCCCAATGGTGTGTTGTGACACGTTAGTTTGTCTCCTGAAAGGTGTAGGCGTGTCACCTCCCTGGACTGAGAACAAGCCCTCCACCCAAGCCTTGGAAATGTATGATATATGTTATAAATAAATCATATATTTTTAAAAATGTAAACGAAAGGTTTTTAAGAGATATGTTGTGTCCCTGTACATTTCGTTATCACAATTTATATATGTGCCTGGATCTCTTATAAGGGGTTAGTTTAACCTCTGGTTTGCTAGTAAAACTGAATTATTGTGTTGCAAAATGATGCATATCTATAAACTATGTCACCAACATGAAAAGTTTGGAAAGCTCTGCCTTAAGCCATGAGAGAGGCAGTTGCTCAGGGTCTCACCCACAAGACTGCTGCCTGGTATGAGTTAAGTACCACATGCTATTTACAGACCCTCCAACTGTTCATGGATGGAAACCAGGACACATGTGGCCAAGAAATATCAGTATGGTCAAGATATCAAAAGTTATTAATGAGGAAGAAGCCAAGAGAGGCTGCAGCAGTTTGCATTTGCCCGAGTCTACTGGGAAGGGCAAGATTCTGCATCCTCCTCTCCCCGCTGAGCTAATTGAATGCAAACTGCGTTTGTCCTTTGGACTCAGTCTGCAGTAAGCTGAGGGGGAAAGTGGGAGGAGGAGAGAGAAACTGGGACAGTTTAACAGCAGTTGGGACAGCAGAGCGTTAACTGGTTTGCATTCAGTTAATTCAGCAGGTTGGAGATGAGAGGAGAGGAGAGGAGAGGAGAGGAGAGGAGAGGGCAGGATCTTGCACTTCCCAGTTTGCTCAGACAAAAGCAAACTGCTGCAGTCTCTCCTAGCTTGTGTGTTCTTCTTTATCAATAACTTTTACTATCTTGACAACACTATGTGGTTGCTTGGCCACAAGTATCCCACTTTCTATCTGCTAAATATTGGAAGGTGTGTTAGAAAAGTCCTATATGTGTAGGTCCAAACTGGGGATAGTGATATTGAAACCCTGTCCCTGAATATTGCCATGCATGCCAGCTTCACAAACTTTCCCAAATGTCTATAACCATCTTCAATTAATTGGGAGCCTAGTCTTGTCAAGTTTTCTGATCACCGGAGCTTTGAACATGGTCATACAGCCCTATGCAAACCTTTTTGCCCTATATGCAAAGGTCTGGGAAGATGCTGTACATGTGGCATTGTTCAGATTTGGGGCTTACTGGTATGTGCATACCCACCTCCCTGGCCCCACATCTGCTCTACACACAAGCAAACAGGACTCCAGAGTGAACTGATTAGAGTCCTATCAAGGCACATAAGGGACATAGAACACTATTCCATGCAATTAGCAAGCAGTATACAGTTTCCTGATAGGCTAGGCTAGTTATAACTATTTGGGCTATGTTCAAGCTTGCTTGTTGTTGTCTGCAGCACAATATTATAATGATTAACTTACAGAGCTGGCATAGTGTTAAGCGTTGTGTTAGGAATTCGCTAGTTCGAGTCTTGCCTTACCTGCTGCAGTGTTTATCTCCCTGGTAAATAATCTTGCTGGATTTTTACATGTGTAGTGGCTCGTTATAAACAAAGATGAACTCACCAAATAGACTTAGAACCAGCACAGTCTTTTTCTCCTAGATATTTTGTTCCACTGCTGCCATCTAGGGTATGAAACTGCAGCAGGAATAAATGTATTCATTGTATTAATAGGCATTCAGATTAACAAGGGAAAAAGGCAACAACCCTGACCAGGAAGGGACAGTTCATTTTTTTCCTTTCGTTCATCCTCTCCAGTATTTTGCTCTATTACTGCCACCTAGGGCACGTTTACCAATATGCTATCTTTCAAAGAAAATTTTGCAGCTGAATCAACAATCTGAGTGTTGAATATAAAATACTGTGACTCACGAACACGAACAGAGTTGAACCAACTGCAAGTTCTGTTTACTCCAGTTAACTAACCTGAGAGGAAAGCTTCTAGTTAGCAGTAGAAGTTAATGTCAGCTAAGTGCAATAGCTTAGCAGCATGGTTTCTAACTTTTCATTCGGTTTTTCATTCTTACTTTTTCCCTTCTCACATCTGGTGATTCAAGGGATATCCCTGCTTTGTCAAGCCCCTCAGAATTAGTAGGAGGGTAGACCTAAATACCTTAAAGGCACCAAGTTCAGGATCTTGGAAGCAAAGCAGGGTCAGCCCTGGTTAGTACTTGGATGGGAGACTGCCAATAAATACCAGGTGCTATAAGCTATATTTCAAAGTAAGGAACTGGCAAGCCACTTCTGAGTATTCTTTACCTAATGAGATCCTATGAAATTCATGGTGTTGCCATAAGTCTACAAGCAACTTGAAAGCACACACACATGCAAACACACACAGCCATGATAAGAGCCTTCCCCGCTCAAGAGCAGAGTCCAAAAATGGTGTGAGCATGAATAGTGGGGGAAGAATAACTTAACTTGGGTAGACCAGAACAATTTCTTTGGCCCAAAATGAAATCTCCTTGTGATATCATCACATTGTGATATCCTTGTGATATCATGCAATCATTTTGTGAAATCATGAGTTTTGGACTGCTCCTTTCTAAAGGCCTACTCACAAAAAAGGCAATAGAGGGAGGAAATGGGCTTGGGTGAGGAATGATACAGAAATGGCACAGGGCTGTGGAGACTGAGAAAGAAAAGAGCTTGAGGATTTTCTTGTGGTGAGAGAGGGCATAAGAGATTATGTAGGAGAAGGTCTTGAGGGAGTAACAACATCCTTCCTTCTAGCTGAGGTCCAAAGGGTCTGAGATTCACACCATCAGAGGAAAGCCATTAGAACGGGATTCTAAAGGAATGTAGCAATTAAAAAGAAATGCAAACAGTTCTATTGAGTAAAATGGCAATCAAAATTATGCATGCTTGAATATTTTATACCATTTTCTCATGGAGACCTCAGGATGCTGCCAAAATTGCTATAATTGCAAATGGTCAAATTTTTGTGTTGGCATTTTCATAGTGCTTCCTTCCCCCACCCATAAAATATGATAGAGACATATGAAGTTCTTCGGCCATTTCCACACAACGTCACTATAACACTATAGCAGCGGGTTGTTACCAGTCCAAGAGCTGTCCTTCCGCACAACATTGTCGCTATCCAACTGCTATCCCATCCTCAAGCATCACCAAATTGCCATATTCTATTTCTGGAAGAAATCCATGAGGAGCTTCTTATTGCACTTTGATCCCATCAGCTGTTGTAGTGTGGCACCGTTATAGCACTTGATAGCACTTCCTCTTATGGTGGATCCGGCAGTGGGCAAGCTGTGGGAGTGCCCAGAAAATCCCTCCCTCAGCGATTCCCATAGTGTGGTAACTTTCTATCACCTCTCCCTGTCTATTTTAAAGTCTCCTTTGAGTCAAAGCTTTTTTTAAAATACATTTTTAAATAGTATAGGGCAAAAGTGCAATAGGGTTCTGGCATGTCATGCTGTTACAACATTGCTGCATTAGTACAGCTTCCAAAATAAAAAAAATCACCGTCCAATCAGGGGCAGTGGGGTGGGTTGAAGGCGGACCACGGAAGTGGCCAAGGACACTGTGATGCAGAAGGAACACCAGCGGCAATACTGTTACTCCTCCGCTTAAGGGGAAGGGTGCGGAAAGAGCAGCTGTATAACAAGCTGATGGCCTCCAGTGCAGAAATGGCCTTCCTTTCCAACACTCCTCTAGCATCTAGCAGACACCTTGCCATGTGGCTTCTTTTCTCTATGAACAGTTTCCACCAAGTCTGGGGAGAAATGGGAAGCAGAACCTGAATCGTTGGCTCTGCTGAGATACGAGCTCCATCAGGCACTTCCTTTGCATGAACCATTTCCATTCCAGCTAGTCATAATAAGAACTACTATTTCATTGTATGAACCAGTGCCTTGGCTTGTTGTTTTTCCTCTTCCCTTCCCATCTTCCTTTTCTTTCATGTTGTATCTGATTGCAGAAAAGCAGGATAAAAACGCCTTATATAAAATGAAATTGCCCCACACTGAACCAGAAAGTTGGTCCACCTAGCCCAGTACTATCTTTTCTAACTGGTAGTAGTTCTCAAGCATCTTGAGCATTTTTTTTCCATCCTGTCTCCCTATTTTCTTTTCCTCTAGTAATGCCAGGACTGCATCTAGAATCTGTTTGTTTAGCCACTGAGCCGTGGGCCTTTTCCAACGGTGCAGTAGCATCAGTTTCATCGCATGTGGTTTACTCCTAGAAATGTTAGCTTCCGTGTATTTTTTAAAAACTCTAATCCATCATATTTTTCTGCTTGCCGTCAATGAATCTAAATACAGCTGGATATGCTACAGCATAAGGTGTATGTCATGAACTAAACAATATCAGGAAGTAAGAAACCAATCAAAAGATAGAATGTTTTTGAAAGACTCCAATAAAGCAATACAAGAAGCCCTGAAGCAACATTTTATCTTAAGCCAGTAGAAAGGGACATTTCTAAGTGCAATTATGTTGTATTTCATGTAATCACAATCATATAATGTGAAATTCATGACCAGTCAACCTCCAATGAGCAGAAAGTACAGAAAAGTAAATAACTAAAATATGGCAACAGTGCAAACATACCTGCACTCTTCCCCAGAAACATCAATGTTTAAAAATTCTCAGGAATGGCAATATTTTTTTATTTCAGCATGAACATTCATTCAGAAGAAATACAGCCCATTTTGTTGATTTGCTTTATTCATGGGCTCCTTGTAAAGGGAATATACTTAAGACACAGTGTGTTATATCTAATGCACACAAATTCTGTGTAACAAGAGAGGCACAAAACTCACTCATCCTCCCCTTCCTTCCCTGATGCTGTTGGGTGCTGTTTGATTGGTTTATAGTAATTTGGGGGGGGGGTAACTCACCATCTTTCCCAGGCATACACACATGCTATTGTGGGGAAATGAAAATGGTGGTCAGCTGCACCAAGGAACTGGAAGGTATATCAGTGAATATTATTTCCTCCTGCTCAAATTTGGTCCCAGAACCACGAAATGTGAAAGAAGGAAGTTAGTTTTGATCCTTCCTCTAACTTTCCCAAAGTGAAGTGTTCAACTGAGAACTTTTGGTCCAGCCCTAAGGAAAAACTAACACTCCCAAAGAGCTTTGTGGGGAAACATACAGGCATAGTTTCGATGCTGTTGTTGGTAAAGCCATCAATTCAATTTTGAATTGGGAGGAGTTGCTAATACACCAGAGGACAGGATCAAAATTCAAAAGGACCTTGACAGATTGGAGAGCTGGGCTGAAGCTAACAAAATGAATTTCAACAGGGAGAAATATAAGGTCCTGCACTTAGGCAGAAAAAATGGAATGCACAAATATGGGATGGAGGACATGTGGCTGGATAACAGTATGTGTGAAAGGGATCTAGGAGTCTTGGTAGATCACAAGCTGAACATGAGTCAGCAGTGTGATGTGGCAGCCAAGAAAGCCAATGCGATTCTAGGTTGCATCAATAGGAGTATAGTGTCTAGATCGAGGGTGGTAATGGTGATACTGTATTCTGCTTTGGTTACATCTCTTTTGGAATACTGTGTCCACTTCTGGGCACCTCAATTCAAGAAGGATATCTACAAACTGGAGTGTGTCCAGAGGAGGGTGACCAAAATGGTGAAGGGTCTGGAAGCTATGCCCTACGAGGAGTAGCTTAGGGAGCTTGGTATGTTTAGTCTGCAGAAGAGAAGGTTAAGAGGGGACATGATAGCCATGTTTAAGTATTTGAAGGGATCTCATGTCAAGGAGGGAGGGGGCTTGTTTTCCGCTGCTCCAGAGACTAGGACAAGGAGCAATGGATTCAAGCTGCAGGAAAGGAGATTCCACTTGAACCTTAGGAAGAACTTCCTGACCATCAGAGCTATCTGGCACTGGAATATGCTTCCTTGGAGTGTGGTGGAGTCTCCTTCTTTGGAGGTTTTTAAGCAGAGGCTGGATGGCCATCTGTTGGGAGTGCTTTGATGTATCTTCCTGCATGGCAGGGGGTTGGACTGGATGGCCCCTGTGGTCTCTTCCAACTCTATGATTCTATGACTTATGGTGACCCAGTGGATGAGAGACTTCTAAGACATGCTGCCATCAACAGCCCTGCTCATTTCCTGCTAACTCAAGGTAGTGTCTCCCTTGATCGAGTCTATCCACCTGTAATATGGTCTTCCTCTTTTCTTTCTTACTATCTTCTGCCTTTGGAAGCATTGTGGTCTTTCCTAGTGAACCATGTCTTCTCAGTGATATGTCCAAACTATGACAGTCTCAGTTTAGTCATCTTCACTTCTAGGGGGAGTTCAGGTTTGATTTGCTCTAGGACCCATTTATTTGTCTTTTTGGCAGTGTAGGGTATCCACAGACCTCTGCTTCAGTACCACATTTCAAATGTGCTGATTCTCTTCCTATGAGCTTTCTTCACTGTCTAACCTTCAAAACCATATGTAGAAACTGGAAATACAATGGCATGGACAATCTGACTTTGATATTCAGTGATATATCTTTACACTTCAGGATCTTGTCCAGCAACTTCATAGTTCTCCTTCCAAGTCCTAGGTCATTTCCGCACTTCACTGTTATAGTTCTATTATTCCACTTTCAACATCCTGTGGAATTCAGGGGTTTGTAGTTTACTGAGGCCAAAGAGCTCTCTGGTTGAGAATTCTAAATGCCCCTCCCTAAACTACAAACCTCAAGATTCTATAGAATATTGAAAGTGGAATAATAGCACTATAACAGTGTATGTGGAAATGGCTCCAGTCTTCTGATTTTTAACTACAGTCCTCATTTATATTAATGACTCAGCTAAGGGTATAGGAAGTCTTTCACTATCTCAATGTTTTCGTTGTCTACTTTAAAGTTATGTAAATCATCAGTGTTCATTATTTTTGTTTTCTTAATGTTCAGCTGTAAATCTGCCATTGTATTTTCTTCTTTGAATTTCTTCAGCAGTCATTCCAAGTCTTTGCTGTTTTCTGCTAGAAGTATGGCACCATCTGCATATTTTAAATTGCTGGTGTTCCTTCCTGCTATTTTCACAACTCCTTCTTCAGAGTCTAATCTGGCTTTCCATATGATATGTTCAGCAGACAACAGATGGGGTGCCTGAACCCCTTGCCAATTGGAAACCACTTTGTTTCTCCATATTCTGTCCTAGCAGCGGCCTCTTGTCCTGAGTACAGATAATGCATTAAGATAATCAAATGTTGTGGTATTCCATTTCTTTAAAATCAGTCCATAATTTTTCAAGAACTGCACAATTAAAGTTTGGATGCCTGTAATTTTTATTCTGTGAGGCCAAAAATTACTTTAGGATAGAATTTTAATTGCCTTTTTGGAGTGATCTCAGCTCAGACCATGGGCTGTCTCTGCCACACAGTGCTTAACATTTTATGTACACAGGAGGTTCCCAAACAAAATATAAAGCTGTTAGAGGATGGATTGTAAATACTTCCTGATAGTTGGTGAAAACCTCTTGCCATCTCATACCAATAAAAAAGGATAAAACATTACTCTTTAACTAAGCTTGTTGGCATTATGGCTGCACAGAGATGCTTCAAAATTAGCAAAGAATGTATTACAAAAAAACAATTTCAGAAAAGGAATGTTGTTTCTGTCAAGGTTGTTGCCGGGCAGGCAAAGTTTTCCTATGAGTGGACGGCAGAAAGAAGAGGCAGTGTGGCCAGACAGCCAGGTGCAAGGCCATCAGGACTGTTATGGCTACGTCTTGGGTATCAGAGAAGGCCATACACCAGAGCACTGACTGGGTCACCCCACTTGTTCCAGGGTGTCAAGGCAGCATAAAAAGGCTGGTGTTTGCCTTGACCAGCTGCCGGTAAGACACCCTAGCTGGACCAGCCATGCCATTGGCAGTATACTGATTGTAAGGGAGAGGCTGCCCGATTTTTCTCCATTATCTTCTGTTATTCCTGTTTGTCTAATTGCTGGAATGCTAGCATGTTTTTGCTAAGCGTTATCTTAGAGTGCAGCAATAAATCAAGCCTCTAAGTCTTACTTAATGAGCCTCTGGAATTCTTTTTGCTTCACTGGGACCCTCTGCCTTGCTTCACAGATTGCACTCTGCTCATGTTCAGAGGAGCCAAATCCTGCCAACCCTGACAGTTTCATGCATGCAACATATTCTTCAATTATGGCTCTATTGCTCGTTCATAGTTATGTCTCTTGATAGGTACAACACTTGGTGTGCAAATGGGTTTCTACAGCTTCCTTGCCCATATCTCACGCATGTTCCCACTGGCCTTTGCTCTTCCTATCTGTTGTCTTTTCTGCAATGAGATTCCAAAGCATATCCTCCATTCATCAGCTTTGAATGCTATCACTACCATCCGAATTCAAACAAAAATGTATGGGTATCCAGTAGATTATGTTGCATTTTGCTGCATGGCCAACATGCCTACCCCTGAATATGATAGAGGCTCTGTTGATTGGTGGTTCCTGAATCTGGGAATTGGGTAAGCAATCTACACTGGGTGGGGTTGCACTTCCTCTGAGGGAGCAAATGTGTAGCCTGGGAGTACATCTGTGTGTCACTGGAGGCTCAGGTGGATTCTATGGCTCAACTTCAACTGGCCCATTAGGTATGTCTTTTCCTGGGCAATGATAACCTGCTCACAATAGTTCATGCACTATTAACTTCCCAATTAGACTACTGCTATATATGGGGCTGCCCTTGAAGACCACATGGAAGCTATAGCTTCCACTGTTGAACTGCTGTTACTGTCAGAAAGTTCTTCCTATGTTTAAAAGGAATCTTTTTTTCCTGAAGTTTAAAGCCATTTCTCTGTGTTCTAGTCTCTGTAGCAGCAGAAAACAGACTTGTTCCATCCTCCATATGACATCCCTTCGAATATTTAAACATAGCTATCATGTCACCTCTTCTCCAAGCTAAACAGACCCAGCTCCCTAAGCTTCTCCTCATATGGCATGGTTTCCAGGCCTTCTACCATCTTGGTCACCCTCCTCTGGACACATTCCAGCTTGACATTATCCTTCATGAACTGTGGTGGCCAGAACTGGACACAGTATTCCAGGTGGGGTCTACTATTCATCTTTTAGATTTGGTGTCTGCTTTCCTTTTCTCTACTCATCCCCTTTCCTTTTAGATTTTAAACCTGTCCTATTGCATTGATCATATGCAAGATACTCTGGGACCCTTTCTGATTGAAGAAGATAAAATACTTTCAGCCAGTCAATCCATCAATACACATATTTTCAATGGGGAGTTTTCTGGAGACTAAGTGTTATTCCAGCCAGAAGCCAGTCATAAATATACCTTTGGGGGCAGGTGGCATGCTTGAGTGGATGGCTGAATAATGATATCAGTTATCTGGATCCATTTTTGTCTAGTTTCCAACCTTGATTTGGCACTTAAATAGCTTTAGGATGACTTGTTCTGGAGGAGAGATGGAGGAACTGAAATAGGTATCGAGTCCTAGCCCTTCCTATAGAATAAAACTGGAGGTTCAGTCTTCTCCTAGCTGTCTATACCTTCCCTCAGGTCATCATGGTCTAACCTTCTGCTCACCTGAGCTTGCACAGATGTAGACCACAGTCTAATCTGCATAGGCAGGTCAATTAGGAACTCACCCTCCAATATTTCTACGACCATTAGGCTTCAGGAACATTAACAGGAGAATTCACATCAGCTTTCTCTTAGTATTTATTCCTCCAACAAACATTACTATGGTTATTCATTTGTTATTGCTAAGTGCCTTCAGGTAGTTTCCAACAACACAGAGGCTGCAGCTTCCTGAGCCAGCCAGGCTGGTCTCAGGGTTGTAGCGGGAGTCCTCTCATCTCGTGATGATGAGGAGACTTCCACATCCATGCTCAGACTTCCCTGTCAGGAGTGGCTCAGGGCTCCATGTATCTTGTGACAACCATGGCTCTGTCCCAAGTGATATTTGGGTCCACTCCTGCTGCTGAGCACACTCTGGGCTTCTTTTCTTATGCTGATAGGGTGATGTCGATCTGGGAGTGGAGAAATTTTTGATAATTCTGTTGTCATGAGATTTAGACTGGTTCTGTTGCCATGAGATTTAGACTTGCTGGGACTCGGAATCCTTGCAGGGGTGGGGACTAATTACGGTGGTCTGCCCCAGGTGGCTTACGGAACTAAAAGGCTTCCCAATGGCCCTTGGAGAGTTTCCTACTGCCTTGGCTGTTGAGGTTTTGGTTGATCTCTGAAATGGAGAAATATCAAGAACAGTATTATTTGTTTATTAAAATAGTTATATCCTTCCCTTTACCTGAAAATCTCAGGGTGGCTTATGATAAAATCAGCTTGCAACAATAAATAAGTACAAGAGTTTAAAAGATTAAAAACTGTATTAAATTGTTCCTGGTCCACGAGAGGGGGAATGCAGACCACTTAACAGCCCCTTGTGAACAACTTTCCTTGCGCTCCACAGATAAAATTTCTCAGATCTGCTCCAATATGGATGCTGCAATCAATGCAGATCCAGTGGGTTTAACTTTGGCTCCTGCTTGCCCAGTGGTAATGGACAGTTTTCAACTGATACAGCCCAAGGCCATGGACAAGAGTCTTGGCGAGCTGAGAACTACCATATATATTAGACCCTTGCCATTCCTAGCTCATTAAAAAGGTCACAGGGGGACTGGCAGAATGGGTGGAGAGCGTGGTCAATGCCTCATTAAAAGCAGAGTTCCATCGTGACCAAAGGAAACAGTTTTAAGACCACTGTTGAAAATGCCCCCTAGAAGCCATAGAATCGTCTATGGCCATTTCTGCACTAGACTGTTATAGTGCTATTATTCCACTTTCATGAAGCCCCTCCCTGAACTGCAAACCCCAGGATTCCATAGGATGTTGAAAGTGGAATAATAGCACTATAACAGTCTAGTGCAGAAGTGGCCAGAGTCTCTCCTTTCTTGCCTAAGTACTGTAGAGGATACTCCTCCTGCTACTCTGCTTTTAGTCACACAGCTATTAAAAGTACAGAATCCCTACTGGAGCAACTGGCTGGAAATCCAAGACATCTGTCTTTGGGATCCAATGGATCCCAGATGTAGTAGTGTGAACACCATTACTCTGCTGCATGTATTTTCCATGTGGTTGCTAATGTAGCACACAACAAAACCAAAATAAAAAATAAAACAGCACAGAGATCTAAAAATGTAAAAACAGTTTTTTTCATGCCTAGTGAAATGAAAAGGACTTCAGCTAGCACCAAAAGGCCATAATATAGACACCATGCAAGTGTACTATTTCTACTATAAAGGCTGAACCCTTGTCTGACCAGGAACAGGGCTGTGAATCAAGGTAATTCAGATAAGCGGTGGAATTGTCCAGCAGGAAACACAGGAAAAGGAACCTATTGTTTCAGCAATGGTTTGGGCTCAACTGAGCTACTTGATAGCTGAGGTTGATGCCCCAGCTGTCATTATATCCTTGATCCTTACAAGTGGAAGTTAGGGGCTAGAATCCAGTTGGTGACTTAAACTAGCATAAGGCTCACTTACATTGGCATAAGTTACTTTTGGGGACAATGTAGCAGCAGCAGGGGGACACAGAGCAAGCCAAACCAGGCAGCTCAGGAGATGACAGGACAGCCTTACTTTTATTTCCTGGTGCGAACAGCTTTCACTACTGTTCCCCTGTAGCTGCAGTACCTGTGGCCAGTGCTACCAAGCTGCCACCTCCTCCCTGCCACTGGTGTAGCTATACTGTGAGATAGGACCTTGTCTGGTTGGTTGCTAGAGGAAAGGTGTGTATCATCACCCTGCTGTCATCCTGGTGTTCTGTAATAGTTAGTGTTTGGGTTCTTCCAACATTCCTTCAGAGAGATATTATCTAATATGGTAGTCTCAGGTGGCCTTTTAGTATCCTCCAGCTCTCCTTGGTGTCATGAACACCAGGGCTAGCAGTGGGATGTTCCCTCCTCCCCTTCCTCCTCCTCCTCTTCTGAGGTTTTCAAGAAATGTTATCAGGGCTACTGCCATTTTTGCATCACTTTTGTATTGTCCCTCCCCAGCCTGGGCTGACTGCCATCTGCATGCAGTGACCATTCAGATATGGAGCAAAAACATGTCTCCAGTTTCAGTGCAACATGAATATTGACTGTCTCTACCTGTGTTTGATTAAGCTTTTAACAACATGAAGATGGGCCAACTTTGGACAGTGCTTTTGGGATTTATTATGCCTTTAACACAAGTCAGCAAATGCCCGCAGCAGCAGGCTGGGATGTAGGAGTAGTCAACTAGTCAGTCCAGTCCAGGTCAGTCACAGGTTATCTGAGCAAGATATAGGGAGAAGCACAAGGGTGGTCTTTAACCAGTCTGAGAGTTGTATCAGAAGATCAGAAGTCCAGGTAGATGAGCCAGCAAAAGGTAAGCAGAATAGATCAAATTGTAGTCAGTCCAAGGTCAAGACAAAACTGGAACATGAGAGAGTACTGCTAGGCAACCAGGTAAGACAATTCCCAGTACTAAGGCTGGGGAGGAACTGCCACAGTATTTATGACCGGCTCCTTCAAAGCCACAGGTGTCTCATTCATGCAATGAGGTCAGCATTTGCAACTTAAACCACACTGGGCTCAGTGTTTTTCTCTCTCTCTCTCAATGAAGGACTGGAACATGTCACCTTCATTGTCTGTAGCCTCTGCCATGACCTGCTAGGAAAAAGGATCCTCTACTGCCTCAACCCTCATCTCCTCAGAGGGAACTGCAGTCTGGTGGCAGTCTGCTTCCTCTTGTCCCAGAATTTGGCCCCACATTTGTTAAGCAATGCATGATAATCAAGAAACACCACTGATAGGAAATGTCATGTTTGACACAAGGATGTTCAGCTTAACACTTCTGTGATGTTTTTCTTAAGTGAGTGCTTGTCTGAGACATGAATATCTTTGGATAAACTGAGTATTGGGGTAATCTGTCTCAGGAACTTCAGCTGGACACCCTGTAAGAATTTCTTTCGTTTCAGAGAACTTCATAATGTCATGATGATTTTCACACCTGAGATACTTTAAAATAATTCCAAATTCAAAGGGTGGTGTCTACCTGAAGCATCACCTAAGTGTTCAAGCTACCAATCACTGCCTAGCTTAGGCCTTGCTCCTTTTAAATCATTCTTTCAGACTCTCAGGCCATTTCCACACTACACTGATATAGTGCTATTATTCCACTTTCAACATCCTGTGGAATTCTGCAGTTTGTAGTTTACTGAGGCTAAAGAGCTCTCTGGCTAAGAATTCTAAATGCTTCTCCCTAAACTGCAAACCCCAGGATTCCATAGGATGTTGAAAGTGGAATAATAGCACTAGAAGAGCATAGTACAGAAATAGCCTCAGACTCCAGGTTTTTGGTCAGAGAATCTTATTAGCTCATCATCTTTCTTAAAGTTCGAGCTGTTGTAGGTCTTACTTCATCTCCTTTTCTTTACACTGTCACCAGCCAGAAATGTCACCACATCTCTAAAATTTATCTTTTGGGGGTACTTACCTTGCATGTTGCAGCTCCCAAATTGCCCCGTCTTTCTCTGGTATGTTTGTATGTATGTGTGGCTTAGAGGAAGTGTTATATTGTCCTTACTTTTGAACCCTTTTCTTTTTCTCATCTTCCCCTTCAATTATCAACACCTACAGCTTCACATTGCTTAATTGCAAACCCTCACAGCCTTGCAAATTTGCTCATTTTGAATTAATATTTCACATTGTAAAGGAACTGTGCTCTATTAGGTACTATTTTGTATTTTGCATGTGCTTTTTGCCATTTACAGAGCTCTACCATAACTTTGCTTTTCCCCAATGCTGAGAGTTCAATAAAATCCTACCTTTTAGAGGACTTGTGTGAACACATTTTATTGAATCCAATGTGTCTAACATGCACCAATGCCAAGGACACACGATCTCTCATAAGCATTTGCATGCAGAATATGTTTGAGTTCATCTGTGGGCTCTGAGGGCATACTTGGTAATAACTTTTTAGGTCACCTTGGAACATTGTCCAAATGCAGACTATGAGACTTCTGAATCAGAACCACAGTGTTCTCCTTAGACTGCTGTGCCTCCCATGCTGGTTGGGAAAATGTGGAAGTTGTCCTCCAAAAAAGTAACTTTTCTATGCTCTGAGTTAGACCACTGAAAGCACAGGTGCATGCAGGTTTACCTCTTACTAAGCAACTGGATCAAAGAATACCCACTTCTTTCCTCTTAGATTTTTATATTTAATAGTGTGAGAGCCTTAGCTTTTTAGTGAAAATGGAAAGCTCAGAGAAAGAAATTGCAAATTAGGCAGCTGCTCTTCCCCCTGCATTTCTGGAGAAATTTGGGGCAAGAAAAGAGCACATGTCCTAGTCAATATCTCTGAGCAGGAGATAGTGTAAAGCTTGATGCTGTATGCCTGTTGACCAAAGACAAAATAGGACCACCGCTACAAGTGCCATCAAGTGTTTCCAACAGTGACAAGGTCAGGTTTGGTATAGCCCTTGAGCCTTGAGTTCCTAACACATGGTTTACAGGACTTTGGAAAATAACAGAAAAATTGCCAAATACAGATTAGCTTAGTTCTTCCATCTACTCTTAATTGGGAATGTGTTTTTTTTTTAAAAAAAAAGCATATCGATTGTATTACAGCACACAGAGATATCTTAAAACAGTACTTGAGTGATGAATGGCAGCAGTGGCAGAATCAAATACCTGACGTTCTTTTGAAGCATGCAGTTTTATGAGCTCAGGGTCCTCAAAAGCTTCAGAAGTTGCAAGAGACAAATGGAGATCGTTCTGGCTTTAATGCACCCGCTTGCTTCAAACATCAGTGAGTGACTGCCGTAAAATTGGAGTGGCCATTAAAACTTCAAAAGTAGAAAAGATATCTGACCTGGATTTCACTTCCCATAGGTCTGTCAAGAACATGTTCCTAAAACAGCTCATCAGCTGTATTAATGATACTGTTTCAAGTCTAATTTGAAAATGTGTCCTCAATAAACTTTCTTTTTTTACACTGAACTTTTAAAAAAATCAGATAAAAGTTTGGCATTAACTTTTTGCTGTTGCAACCAGCTTATGATCACAATTCTGAAGACAGAAATAACTGGAACACTGAACACAGTGGGACTTTTTTCTTTTAATAAGCAATGAGACACAAGGAATATTGGTAGTGACTATGGTACAACTAAACAACTGTATGAGGGTATCTAGGGCCCTAGCAGTAATGATCTAAGATATGTATTCATATGTATGTGTATGTATACATATGTATGCATTTGTATATGTGCATTTATGCATGATTGCATACCACCATTAATATGAAGAGTGCTTTACAATGTATAAAAGAACAAGCCCCTGCTCCAAGGTTATAATCTATAATTCAACAAAGAGAAGATAATAAAAGGAGAAGAAAATGGAGGCCAGAGAAAAACAATAAAAGAAACTGACTTTGTTTTTGGTTGTATGGATTTAGGCTTAATAAAACTGTGTATGGAGTTTGAGGGGTTACCCCAAGGCTTTCATAGAAAAGGTGCAATTTGAGAAGGGATTTGAATGAAGTAAGAGAACATGGAGACATGGTTTTGAAGAAAGGAAGAAAACTTTCCGGATCAGACCAAAAGCCCGCCTCTACCAGCATTCTACACAGTAGTTTTGTATAAGGATATTCCAGTATGAGCAGATTTATTTTCAGTCTTTTCCTTCATCATTACTATCAAGTAATTTGCTTCTTTCACAGTGTGCCAAATTTGGAAAATGCTAATACTCCTGCAGAGCAGGGTTGAAAGTCATGCAGCACTCCAGATGTTGTTGAATGGCAACTACCCTAGCTAGCCTAGCCAATAGTGCAGAATATTTGGAGTTGAATTTGACTTTGAATATCTGGAGGGCCACATCATCTCACTTTTGTTGTATACCTTTTAATAGTGAGTCATAGACCACAAGCAGTCCAGTATGTACCAAGCAAACAATGTGGATAAGCAAGTGAATAGAGTCCATCTTCAGAAACAGGGCTTTGCCACAGTGGGGGAAATCAACTGAGAGAGTAGACTTACTGCAGGAGCAGGGGCTGTGCACTTTCTAAGAACCAGAACAATGATCCATCTGTGTACTATACATGCACTGGATTCTATTACTTCTGCTGATAGAACTGAGATTTTCTTCCCTTTCCCTTTGCAGCTCTCCATGGTGCTAAAAAAAAAAAGCACAGCTTCATAGAGTTTCCTAGACCTCTGGACCAGCTTTTGTTGGCTGACAACCTGCTGTGATGACAAAAGTCCAACTTTTCCCTGCTTTAGTCATTTTTTGGCCGCTACAGAGGTTGGACTTCTTTACCAATCCATGCGCATAGACCAAACTCCCCCTCCCCCAGCCTGCTTTTTGGCTGCTGCAGCTCCCCCCTCCGTAACAATGTATTGGACAGTAGTGAGTGGAGGAGAGCATAGAAGTGTCCAGCATGTTTCAGCATTGATGACATCCTCCAACATCTCTGGAGGACCACCCAGAGGATGCTTCATTGGCCAGTAAATTAGTGGAGGTCTTTTTGGGGGCTGTAGCAGCTAAAAGGTGGATTTGGGGCAAGTGAGAGGGGAGACATTTCTTCATTCTGCCTCTATAAAAAGTTAGATGCATGCCCCAATTACAGGTTGCCAGAGGGAAAAATGCCCCTGTAACTTTAATGCTGGTGTAGAAGAGGGAATTTCAGTAGGTGTTGCTTGTTACCTGGTTGCATGATATGCAACACCTGCTCAATTCCCTCTTCTACTACATAGATATTGAAGATGCAGGGGCCATCTCCAGTTCTTACTCTGGCAAACTGACTTCTGATCAAGGATTCCAGCCTGTGTCAGATGGGGGTTGCCCATCTCAATTCCACTGGCAGAAGTGGCAGAATTCAGTATCCTGGGGTGGGAATCATGTCACTCTTCTGATGTTGTTGGACTTCAAGACCCAGTGGCCCTAGCCATCATAGTTAATGGTGAAGAATGCAGGAAGCTGTGGTCTAAGCATACTGGGAGTGCCACAATTCCCACCTTGAAATATACTGTTGGAGGCTGGCTCAGGCCACACCTTCAGGCCCTACATAGGTTGGAGTGGGTTGGAGTTACCTGGGTAGGGAGCTATAGAAGACAAGAATAGGCTAGTCTAATTGCTCAGGCTTATGGGAGGAGATACAGAGAAGAAGAATGGGAGAAGAGACAATTGAAATCTAGAGATTTGCAGCTGTTTATCTGGGCTCAAGCAGAGCATTGGGGCTGTTTCCTCAAAAACAAGCACGGTGGTATAACAGAGATGAGTAAGCAAACCAAACACATTCAGCAACTAGAAGAAGAAAAGGATTAATAATTTCTCTTCAGCATTCAGAGGGCTCAGTAGGAAAGAAGAGAAAGTGGTGGAGGCTACACTTTTTAGGGAAAGGACCCAAAATATACATCAGGGCTGAAACCTTTTCTTTATCTCAGTGGATCATTATTGAAGAAATGCTTGGGTGCATGGAAACACTTAGGGTGCTGCAAAGAAGAAAGTGTGGAGGAGGCCTCAAGCTAATCCATAAGGGGACCCTTGGGAAAAAAATTCAGTTCAGCATTCAAGGTAAAAAAAGAGAGAGAGAGAGAGTTGATGTGGTTCTCTGGCAAACTTCCTAGGCATAATTTCAGCAAGGAAGAGAGCCAGTTAAGGGCATCCTAGGTCCTGGACCATGCCAAAACAAGAAACGAGGAACAAGTGACTGGAGAAGTCCTGGGTTTCCACAGAAGAGGAGAGCTGTGCTAATCTCACAATTTTTTTTCCTTATCAAATCTAAAAATGTGTGAAGAACAAACAAAAAGCTGCTAGGTAACAGTTGCAGGAGGGCCAAAGGCAGCTGGTTTCTCAGCAGACGTGATGGAATAGCCCCGTTTCTCTACCCTCCTTCTCTTGTGGGGCCCAGGGCCCTTTTATACTATAAAGTTATAGCAGTATGATTCCACTTTAACTGCAATGGCTCCATCTTATGGAATTCTGGGGTTTGCAGGTTAGGGGCAAGTATTTAGATTCTCAGGCAGAATGCTCTAGTGCCTCCTAGATATTCCCCAGGATGCAGGCAAGAAAGTTCTAGAGGAATCATAGTGTTATAACTGTGTAATGTGGAAAGGAACCTGATGAAAATGCTGCCACAGGTGACATTTTATAGCGCAATAGAAACCACACACATCCCCAGAAAGTATAAATTAAATGTTTTTAGAATTAAAATGACAGCACCTAAGATGACATCTGTCCAAAAGAACAAGACTTCAGCTTTCCACCATATTGGTAAAATGAAACTTCATTTTTCTAGCAATTTTCAGAAAACAGCCACATTAATCTGCCTCACTACAAAATGGAGTTCTATGGCACCTTAAAGACCAACCAATCTATTTCAGCACTAACCAATTTGTTTTCATGGACTACAGTCCACATCAGGCCATGAAAACTTGCACCAAAATAAATTGGTTAATCTTCAAGGTGCCGCAGGATTCCTTTTTATCCAATTTTCTATCAGTTACCATTTTTGTGAAAACAGCCTGTGTCCTATATATTTTATGGCAGATACATTAGTTTTAGCAATCGTATTAAAGAAAACTCTTTTTCTCTCATGGGTTACAGAGAGAAATGTGAAAGCCTCCATCACATTAAGTCAATTTTCCCACTTTAGGGTAAGTTAAGGTCACAGTTAAATTGTACAGAATATTCTGGATTATCTTCACAAAGAGAGCTATTTTTTTAGAGAGCTATTTTTTTCTATATATTTTTTCCTTCCAAAAATTTTTTATAAATATTTTGAGACACTTTTGAGCCAAGAACTGCATAGTATCAAAAACAGAAGTGTGAAAACTGATGGATAATGGCATTCTAAGGTACATGTTAGCCCTAACGATGAAGAAGAAGGTAAGATCAGTTCCCCAAGAGAAATCTGTGAGCAACCCCAGTTTCAGAAACATACTACAGTCATCCCTCCGCATTCGTTACGGTTAGGAGCTTACTACCACCTCCATTGCTGCCCCACACCATTTTTAATAGAGAGTTACTAGCCTCATTCACAGTTTCTCAGTCTCATGAGGCTTGCAGTCCCCATTAAAAATGGCAGAGAGAGGCAGCAGAGGTGACAGCAAATGATCAGTGAATAATCAAATCCGCAAAACTGAAACATGCAAATGTGGAGGGCTGACTGTACTTCCCCTACATCAGAGGTAGGCAACTGTGGGAGATATATATGGCCCCAGGGGATCTTGGAGGGGTGCCCCACACTCCCCTCCTAAAATTGAAAAAAAAAACCTCTCCAAATGTTCCCAAGCACTCTATAACTGGGGAACATTTTCACCATTTTAAAGACCACTCTGGGCTCATTTTAAGCCCAAGAGAGGCCAAATTTAACAACAGGAAATGAGAAGAAGTCACTTTCTGATCACTTCCTGTTTTTAAAAAGCCTTCGCTTGGACTTAAAATGAGTTAAGGGGATCCCCAAAATATGGTAAAAATGCCTCCTACTCCCATTATGGGGGGCTTTTTAGACTCCTGGGATGCCCTGAGGAACCATATGTAGCTTGTGGGCTGCACTTTGCCCACTCTGACCTATATGAAAAACCCATTTAATAATGATGGCTAATAGCTGTTGATAGACCTCCATGAATGTATCCAGTCTTTTGTGTTGAAGCCCCAGCTAAACTAGTGCCTCTTTCCCTGACTTGGTGGGAGATGACATGTAAAATTATTTAGCCACAATTGTTTCCTCCAAAGAACTATTGTAGCTCAATGACTGGCAAACTCTCTTACAAGCAAATTAAAGCTTGGGTTTAATAATTTAAAAGTAACTATTTATTCAGTTTGATAATATGAGAATAAGAACCTCACATTTAAAAATGACAAAATAAAAAATGACATACAAGTTACGAATAACGTTTTCTAGATACTTTTTAACTTAAAGGGTTTTTTTTCCCTGTGGCATTTTTACTGGAATTTTTTATGATTTTACACAATTCTCATTCAGTGGAAGCTAGTGTTTCCGATGTCAATGGGGTGAATGGTGTTACCCCAAAATATGGATGCCACAAGGGCCAACCCACAATTCCAGTACCTCTGTCTGAAAGTGGGGAATAATTAGCTCAAAGTTGGGAGTCCTACGAGAGGGGAATAACTTAATGAGATCTTTCCTACCAACGTTTATGGAATCATGCAGGGGGGAAAAACAGCTGGAGAGTAAAAATATAAACTAAAAATGTGTTTTATTGACAAGATTCACGCAAGCATGCAAAGGCTCAAACACTCACATACTCACACAAGGACTAACTGAAGGAAAGGGAGGAAAGTGGGACAGAGGACGTTGAGGGATTCGGGTGATATTTACCGGTCCAGGGAGAAGTGGAGAAAGCAGCAACGTGGCTTAGGCAAGAACCTAAGGACAGTTCTCCTTCGGAAATCAGACCAAGTGGTGTTTGGAATGGCAAGAGACTGCATTAGACAGCCTAAAATCAGGTATTTGTACCTAAAAAATATCCTGTGGGTATGATTGTGACTCGCACTCCCAGCTAAGCAGGCAATGGGAGTTGCAACACAAACAAGCCAAATGGAGGTAATGGTCTTAGTGTTTAGGTGACAAGAGGATAATGGTTGTCAAAATAGCTGAGTATTGTGAAGAGGTGAGGAGACAATAGGGAAACATCCAGTTGTACAGGGACTAGTGTTGAAATGATCACGATTTGGTGGAAACTTCCCCAGTTCGGCTCTGGGAGTCTGGCTCAGTGTTTTACGCCTCTTGTATTCAGGGCAGCCACACTATTATCTTGAAACTGACCGGGTCCCTTGCCTAAGAGGTGGGTGTGGCTGACCTGCCTTGCTATGTCATGTTTACAGTCAGTAATTTGCCTCTTCCAGAGTGACCTTGCTGTCACCTCATGTATCATTTATATCAATGCCAATTAATATAATGCCAATCTAATATTATTTGCCAATTAAACCATGCCAATTATGGGGGGTGGGTGCTGTAACAGAATGTGCTTCCATTTTTAGTCTGAATGTTCAAGAAACTATCTGAAGTGCTGAACTTTTTCCTGAAAATAGGACCACAACCCTTGGATATCGCCCTCAAAATTGAGACCAAAGGCCAAAACAGATTCACTATCCCACTGACATTGGGACATATTTTTAAAAAACTAACCTTCATTAAAATATAAAATACTAATAAACAGAATAAAGAAAAAAAAACAAATAGGTATAAACAGAAAAAGATAAAAGAAAACAACAAGAAAGAGTACTAAATACTGACAGGAGTTAAGTAAAAACAGTAAAAAAAATAAGTAGAAAGTTGTTTTCCAACTTTCCTAATGCAGACTATGAATAACTCTGCATAAAAACAACTTATCAAGCTGTGAATACCCTTCAAACACTTCTACTGCTACTTTTCCAATAGTACTAATTCTCAAATCCTGCTGTACTCCTACTGTATCTTTTTCTTGCAAAAAACATATTAATAATTCTCAGTCTTTTGTAAAGGTCGCCAATGATTTTTCTCTTATCAATATAATCAGTTTGTCCATTTCAACTACATCCAGCAATTCAATCAACCAATCTTCTTCTGTTGATATCTCAGTATTCTTTCAATTTATGTGCATATAGTAGTTGTACTGCTGTGGCCATATTTTGTAATATCTTGCCATATTTCTTTTCCAATTGATCTTCCACTAATCCCAGCAAATACAATTCAGATTTTAATTGGACATTCACTTTCAAAATCTTATGCACCATGTAATGTATTTGATTCTAGAATTTTTTGGCCTTTTCATCTGTCCACCACGTATGATGAAAAGCTCCCACTTGTTCACATTTCCAACATCTATTAGAAACCTCTTTATGCGTGTTGGCCAATTTTTCTCTTGTCAAATACCCATGATACATCATCTTATAAGAATTCTCTTTAGGATCATAACACAGAGTAAATTTAATTCTTCCCAACCACATTTTCCCAGCTGTATATTATATCCAACATTTTGTGCCCACTTTATCATACAGTGTTTAACCAACTCTTCTTACCACTCAAGTTTCAGCAAAAGTTTATATATCTTTCCTGTCAAATGTTCTTCATTTGAATACAGCTATTTCTCAAAGTCTGATTTAATCAATGCAAAGTCGTACAGTTTTTAAATCCAATTTATACCTCTCTACTTTCTGTCTCTAAGAAAACAATTGAAAACTGTAACCTTTAATCAACCTTCAGTTGACTTGGTTCTGTGATGTTCTTGTTCAATTTCTAAAAGAAGTCTTCTAAAAGAATTTAGATTCAAGTTCTAAAAAGAAGTCAGCCATTTTTCTCTTGCTGTTATCTCCTTCCTCTAAAATGCCTTGTGTGATGACACCCGTAAGTGTGTTTTGGAATATAGCTTTAATTTCTATCTATTCCAAATTCTCTCAAAAGAATTTTGAAGTTCTTTTCACATAATGATTTCACATAATGATCTGCATTAATTTTAAGTTTCTCGTACCATAGATATCCTTGCCACCCAAACTTCAGTTCATGTCCTTCTAAATCCAACAGTCTTTCTCTCTCCCACACTCTTTTTTAAAAACAAAGTCCATTCTTCCAAACCAGACAGCATGAAGAGAAATATCAAATCTGGCAATCCTAATCTCCCTCTTAGTTTGGCATCTTGCAAAACATTATGTTGTACTCTAGGGCCATTTCCGTACTACATTCTTATAGCGCTATCATTCCACTTTCAACATCCTATGGAATCCTGGGGTTTGTAGTTTAGGGAAGGGCCTTTGAGTCCCCTCTCTAAACTGCAAACCCTAAGATTCCATAGGTTGTTGAAAGTGGAAAAATGGCCTAGGTTTCCTCCCTTGCTATAAGACCTTTGATATTTCTCTCTACTATTGCCTGAATTAACCATATTAGTTATAATTGGTATTATTGGGAACAGAAACAGCATTCTCTGTAAAACATTTGTTTTAATCATAGATATTCTACCCAGTAGTGATAATTTAAGTTCTTTCCGTCTCTGCCAATTTTTCTTGATATCACTCTGTGTTTTAATATAATTATTTTCCAACAACGTAACAGTTTATGTTTGTCAGAGACAGGCCAAAATATTTCACTTGGGGCAATTTTTTAAAGTAATGAGTAACAGAATGAATAATTGTAACATATTGCAATGTTAATAAGCTATGGGGCCATACACTTTGTAATGAGCTACACAATTAATTATAATATTTAAATTTCAAGGAAAGCATTTAAAATTAAAATCTGGAGAAATCTCAACAACTGCTCAAAGCCACAATTGTCCAGGCTTTTTGGAAGAAACCACATCAATTGAATCACTGATGACTGTGATATTCAAACTCCCTAACGTGGTTTACAATCACAATGTGAATAATTTCATTTACATTTCAGTGGCATCAAGGCTGAGTACAGTTCAGATCAAAGGGCTTTTGGGGAAGGCTTGTTACCTCTCCATCACTGCAAAGCCTCAGTTCAGTATTCATGTTTTGTGACTAGTGTGGAATGTAAGGGTGAGAAGTTGTCAAAAAAAAAATGACAATCATGCACAGTTAGTGGTTTTGAATATACAAACCAGGAAGTTGTCGTAATTTGAAGAAATCAATTCTACTTGAACAGAAGTGTAATCTGTGAATGAGTTCTCCAGAAGGAGAAGGATCTTTTGAAGCTATGAAGGGATGTTGAGTTGGTTGGTTAGTTAGTACAGTTGTGTCTTGGAAATCCTGATGCAAAGCAGACAAACAAGGATCAGTCATGAGCCTCCAGTTGATGTTGTCCCTATTACAGCTGTGCACGAAACATTCTTCAAGCCTATCATTCTTGTGTGTCCTTTTGCTGAATGCCTGGAAAAAGATTTCCTTCAGATATTTTGCTGAGATATATTCTTTGCCACTTGTTCACGGATGTAGATGAACAGCTGTAACTGAACACGAATACGTTCATAACCTACCCTTTCACTTTATGTTTTTTAAAGAAAGGCTTCTCATGTGTTCACTTGGGTTTCTGTATAATGAAGTACTACTAGACCGAAAATCACTTGTGGCAGGTAGCATGGAAATTTCAATAAAGTAAACTCTCAGTATTATCAAAATTATACATTTGGGGCTGTTAGTATGGCCTAGAAAAAGATGAGGACAGGCTCATCTCATTAAATGAGAAGAAATAGTAGAATTAGCTTGAATCTAATTACAAACCACACTATCTAATGTAAAAACATGACTGTTTTTTCACTCCCATTCATTTTGGCTAGTAATTAGTTTTGGCCTCTAAAATGCCACCCTTTAATCATCCAAACACAGATGTGATTTGCCGTGCAATTTAATCTTGCTTTAATGAAGAACTAATGGACGCATCGCAAATTACTTTCCCTGTTGGAGAAAAATTCTATTTCCTTCTTTTCAAAAGATCAAGAGTATCTTGTGATAATAGCCCAAGCGGCCCTGGCAGCCTCCTTGCGCAGAGCAAACAAGCTCTTTTACTCAACTCCCAATTCAATGGAGAAAAAGAGGCTACAATTAGCAACAAAGCAGGGGAAACGCGGCATTACAGCCGAATCACTTTCTGTAGCTCAACCCCCGGCAACCACTGCCTTGTTAGAGCCAGGTCTAAAGTGTCAGGAGCGAACAATGCACCGTGATAAATTACTCTCTTCAAACAGCTGCACTGCTAATTTTCAATTATACACACAAATGGCTCTCAGATTGGAAGAAAATGGAGTGCATGGGGAGAACGGTTGTAGATTTCTGTGTTTGTTTGGTGGGGAGAGTGAAGGTGGGAGAGTGGTATCCCCCCAAAAGAAAACTGGTGCATGTAAGATCCATGTTTCCAATGCCAGCTGATGAGCCATCTTATACCATATCCTATGGAAATGTGTTCTCTCTCACTCACCCTCTCTGCCTTATTATGGGTGTGCGCAGGTGACAATTCTTCAAGGACTTGGAGGTGTGATGAGTGTGGTTACATCCAAGGTTAGTTTATCGATGGTTCAATTGATCCTCCAGTCTTCTCACTGACTAGAGCCCTAACTCTAAAGGGAAGGGTGTTGCTTACTTCCTCCTTTTTCCCAGCCACTTCCTTAATCTTCTGATTTTTCTGTTACCATTAACATTCTGCATATTTCTTGAGCAGTTGAGTAAAAATGCATGCAATTGGGCTGTTGGTTGAAGTTGCAGCGCTGACAATGGGTTCACACATTATAATTTTTGTTCTGCTATCCATGATAGCTTGAATTTCATTAATTTATTAATCTATTCATATATTTTCTGTGACACTGTAAGCTCTACGGGTATTGATTTGGCCCAGTGGGTGAGGAAACCCCAGGGAAGGGGCTGTACTTGCTAGCTGAATTCAGAAAGGGAGGGATTGCTGGAGCTGGAGAGGAGCTGCTGTTGCCAGCGGCTAAAGAGTAGATCTTTTTCACCTTGAATAAGTTGGTGGGCTTTTCAGCTATGTATTTAGCAGGGATATAATTTCTCTATTGGATTTGCATCTATTTCAAGACTGCATCAAATAATGCAATACACTAAGCAACACAAGCAGAAGAGTTCTGCATTGGTGCCTCACTGGATGCGAGGTGTTTTGGGCACAGTACATCTGTGTCAAATTTAATATACAGTAGATCCCCCATCACCGCATTGCTGGTATCCACAATTTCACTTACCTGCAGTCTGCTCCTGGTTCATGGCTGCAACTGGTGGCTAAGGTCCTTGCTCGGTGCAGGTGGGCCAAGAGAGGTGCACAGAGAAGCACAGCTGGGCTTCCTACACCTCTCTCAGCTAAAGGAGACATTTCTTGGCCAAGAGAAGCATAGCTCTGAGCAGCCAGGCCTCCCACTGGATTTGGCTCCCATAGAGGGGCTGCTTGCCAAGTCCTGCTGGGAAGGAAGGAAGGAAGGAAGGAAGGAAGGAATGGGGTGGTGGAGCTGCCTCCCTCCCTCACTGCCTTTCCAGACCTCATAGTCAAAATATAGTATTTTGCCATCCACATTAAGTCTGGGAACTAGGGATGGGACGAATCCAGAATTTTCCGAATTTGAATCCGGATCTGGATCCCTGGAAGGTTCTGGTAATCCACGAATCTCGAATCTTTCAAATCCTTTTTTTAAAAAGAGTTTAAAAAGCAAGGGAAAGAAGGATAATCTTGGGCAAGACATACTCTCTCAGCCTTAGCAAAAGCCTAGGTAAAGGCAAACCTCCCTCTGAAGAAATCTGGCCAGGACTATTGTCATAGTTTTGCCCCAGGATCTCCCTAGTTTGAAAATGACTTGAAGTCCCTTTGTACACAGGGAGGAAAATGTGGATTAACCCCACATTTTCCTGCCAGTGTAAACAGGACCACTACAGTACAGAGATAATCTAGGTCAAAACTGGATTTTCTTTGCTTAGCTCCTTATGGCATCCTGGGGTTTGTAGTTTGCTGATGCACCAGCACACTTTGTCAGAGAAGGCTGTGACAGCTTGTAAAAGTACAAACCCCAGAATTGTGTCTGAAAGAGGTTTGCAAGGGAAATATGCAAAGGAATCTTTCAGCTGCCCTTGAAATCTCAAGCCTGTACCTTCCAGTCAAATGCTGAACTTAAATATTAAATGTTCAATTTAAATATCTTAGAATACAACCCAGGTGTAATTTCTGAAATTGTTAGCAAAGGCCATTATTACCCCAAGGGAAAGACTCACCTACTTGCTATCTCCCCTTGTGTGTCTGGTCGCCCAGATTTTCAAGTGTCCTGGTCTCCAACAAAATATTTGGCTGGTGTATTCAAAAGATTCAGTTTGCCTATTTTGGCACAGGGATTCAAATTCGATGATTCAGCTGACCCATCTCTACTGGGAACATATCTCTTGTGGATATGGGAGAAGTACTGTATAATCCATTGCATATGTATACACACATACACATATATATACACACACTGAAGAACTGTATAGAGGAGATGAAAGGATGACAGATTCATTCAAGAAACAGCAATTGAAGATGAACCTACAGTTTTAGAAAATGAAGTGAAAGCTGCATGCAGAGCACTTGAGAAAAACAAATCACCAGGAACAGATGGCATACCAATACAGATGCCTCAAATTACAGGGACAGAATCTACTCCAGTTCTAACTAAAATCTGTCAACAAATATGAAAAAAAAAAAAAGGAATGGCCTACAGATTGGATACACATTCGATATACGTTCCAATCTCTAAGAAAGGGGACAGTAGGAATTGAAGTAACCACAAGACCATTGCATTAATTTTCCATGCAAGCAAAATAATGCTCAAAATTCTACAGCAAAGACTTTCACCGCACATGGAGTGAAAAAGCTGGAATCAGGAAAAGTAAAGGCACTACGGATCATATTGCAAAGTACTTTGGATAATGAAGCTCATCAAATTTCAGAATTTCAGAAGAAAATCAGCTTGGGCTTTGTAGGTTATAGCTAACCCTTTGACTGTGTAGAACATGAAAACCATGAATTGCTCTTAAAGAAATGTACCACAACTTTTGATTGCCGTGATGAGTAAACTGTATTCAGGACAAGAGGCCACTGTCAGGACAGAATATGGAGAAACAGAACCACTTCCAGTTGGATAAGGTGTCAGGCAAGCCTGCATTTTATCAAACTTTCTGTTTAACTTCTATGCTGAATTTATCATCAGCAGGATTGAACACAGAGGAAGCAGGTGTGAAGGTTGGAGGAAGGAGTATTCACAGTTTAAGATATGCAGACAACACCATACTATTAGCAGAAAATAGCAAAGACTTGGATTGACTACTAAAGGAATTCAAGGAAGAAAGTGCAAATGGCCAGATAGTTTGCACTCAGTGAACTCCGTGGTGGGATGAGTGGGGGCAAAATATTTTCTTTCTCAGTAAGAATGCTTTTGAACATTAAGAAAACAAAAATAGTAACCACAGGTTATTTATATAACTTTAAAGGAAATTATGAAGATACTGAAATATTAAAAAAAAAATTGCATAATTTGGCTCAACTATTAATCAGAATGGAGAGTGCAATCTAGAAATCAGAAGAAAACTAAGGCCATTTCCGCACTACACTGTTATAGTGCTATTATTCCACTTTCAACATCCTATGGAATCCTGGGGTTTGCAGTTTAGGGCGGGGCCTTTAGAATTCTCAGCCAGAGAGCTCTTTGGCCTCAGTAAACTACAAACCCCAGAATTCCACAGGATGTTGAAAATGGAATACTAGCAATATGACTGTATAGTGCAGAAATGGCCTAGAACTTGCAAGGGCAGCTATGAAGGAACTAGACAAGATCCTCAGGTGCAAAGACATATTATTGAAGTTAGGATCACCCATGCTATCATATTTCCACTTTCTAGGTATTGTTGTGAAAGCTGGGCAGTGAAGAAAGCTGATAGGAAGAAAATCAATTCATTTGAAATGTGGTGCTGGAGAAGAGTTTTACAGATACCATGGACTGCTAAAGAGACAAATAAAAGGGCCCTAGAGCAAATCAAGCCTGGACTTTCTTTAGAAGCCAAGATGACTAAACATAGGCCATTTCCACACGGGGATTTTTAAACGGGGCAGAGTGTCCTCCAGGGAGGACGTCTGCACCTGGGACCGGACTGGGTCAGACCTATTGAATGTAGATCCGCAGTCCAGCCCGCTCCTGAACGACCCCAAGTGGTGTCCAGAGCGCTTTTGAAAGACCATTAAAAACAGGTCTTTCAAAAGCATGGAGCCCGCCATTGAGAGCCTGCTCCCATATGCAGATTCGCAGGCTCACGTTAGTGTGAGCCTGCAATCTGCCAGGGGCGGGCTTTAGGTTGGCGAGCTTCAGCGGTTCGTCAAGACCCTTAACCAACCGGAAGCCGCCATTTTCGTTCCCGGAGCAGTGCGGAGTGGTGGCCACGGACTGCTCCAGAGAAGCGTGGACCGGACCGGGGAGCCCAAAAGTCCGGTGAGTAGCGTCATGGGGCGATTCCCTCGCCCCATGCGGAAATGTCCATATAGGCCATTTCCGCACTGGACTGTTATAGTGCTGTTATTCCACTTTCAACATCCTATGGAATCCTGGGGTTTGCAGTTTAGGGAGGGGCCTCAAAAGTGATTGTGTTTGCAATATTCAATTACAGTTGGCCCCACAGAACCCAAAAAGAGGAACTCCACCATGCATATAATACGTCACACATGTTCATAAAGGAGGTTCTCTTTTAGGAACTCTTCAAGACCTCCAGCCACTCTAATCCAGCCCTGGATATGGTACAGGCATCCATGATCAGTGGCTTAGGGATGGAGGGGTGAGGAAAGCAGTGCACCCTGGGCAGCACTTTTGTGGGGGGGGTGATGCCGCTCCTTGCCTGCCCCCCCCACGTGCCATTGCCCTGCCCACAAGTGCCATAGCCCCTCCCATGTGTGCCATAGCTCTGCCCATACATGCCATAGCCCCTCCCCCATGCTGTAGCCCCCCATGCATGTCATAGCCCCCCCACGCCTCCACCCTTGCCCCTACCCCGCTCTCACTAAGCTATGCCACTGTCCATGATTATTTTTTGTCCTTATCACAGATTCTGGTGATGGATTTTGTAGATTTTTTTGTAACACTTCTGGCAGTATGTGATTGAAACCAGTTTCCAGCAGCCCAAAGTGTGCAAGATATCCAGGTGCAGTAAACAGCATAGGTTCCCTTCTGATTTATGAGCATGTATTTTGTCATCTGTCTGTTAGCAAAATGGTTGATTTTAGCATTAAAAGGATGTGTGCACACCTGCTTATCACTACAGCCAGATTGCCTTTACTCCTTTCTTCTCTTATATTTGTACAGTTATCGAGGATCACAGTAATGACTATCTACATCCACCGGCTCTGTGCTGACACCTACAACATTAATCAATTGTTTCACACAATGGTTGCTGAGAGAAAGAATGAGGCCTGTTGATTCCCCGGTTGCTGCTGCTGTTGTTTTTGTTTTTCTGAGCTGTAATTGAAACAACCTGGGTAACAAAAACACTTGAAACACCTTTTCTTGACTTGAATTTACTTAAAACTAGCATATATACCCGGCATTGCCTGAGATTTTATTTTCTCATAAGTAATACTTGTTAGAAATACCTTAGGAATTACCTTACCTTACCTTACCTTAGGAATTAGATGAGGTTGAAATATACAGATTTGAGATCCTGTTGTCCAGTACCTGTAACTTTTGCCCATATTCCCCAATCTTGTCTGTATTCAGAGTTGTTAACATACAGAGGTTGGTTTCCTGAGGGAATACAGTGGCCTTCTCCTTGCTGCTAGGCCTTGTCTCCACAGCAACCGGCCTGAAGCCCCAGAGCTCTCTGGCTGAGAATTCTAAAGGCCCCTCCCTAGATTGCCAACCCCGGGATTCCATAGAGTCTTCACAGGCAGCCAATCCTATGAGGTCTTCTCATCTGATACCGCCAATCCTATGAGGTCTTCGCCTGCCTGACACAGACAAACTCACAAACTCACAAAATCACAAACTTTGACTTTTATATATAAGATAATTCATATTTATTAATAAATCCCCCTTCCAAATTACAGCTTTTGTTTTCAACAAGCAAGGTATAAAAGTATGATTCCCTCCTTTCCTCCCCCACCCCCACTGAGCTGAGTGTAAACTACAGTTCTCCCTCAACATTTGCAGGTTAGACCCTCACAAATTTGATTGTTTGCAAGGTGCCCGCTTTCCTCCTCCCTATTCTTCCTCTCCTTTCCAGTTTGCCTAGATACACTGCATCTCTCTTCTCCACACCCAGGCAAAAGGCAGAGAAGGAAAGTGCACACAAACCCTCCCCTCCATTATTTTGCCTTTTGCCCAGGCGCTTGGAAGGAAGGAACATACACCTGGTCAAAAGGCAAGAGGATGGGAGAGTGAGAATGGAGCGAGGCGTGCATGCGCTTTCTCTGCTTGCGGGGCTCCCCCTCCCATTTTCTTGCTTTTTGCCCAAGCTTGGAGAAGGAAGCACACATGCCAAAGCAAAAGGCAAGGGAAGGGGAAGGAGAAGGAGAAGCTCCCAATGGGAAATGGGACGGGGAGTGCTCACTCAGACAGGAGAGTAGTTATTTGTGGGGTTTTTACTTTTGTGAGGGTTCTGTGGCCCAAACCCTCACAAAAGCCAAGGGGCCACTGCACTTTTTTGCACTTTGAACTCAGTGTGGAACAACTGAAGTAAGGCCATTTCCGCACTAGACTGTTACAGCGCTATGATTCCACTTTCAACATCCTATGGCATCCTGGGATTTGCAGTTTTGGGAGGGGCCGAACAACGTGCTTTCCCACATTTCCCACACACATACACACTGCAATTGTCCTCGCCAAATAAAGTGCCAGACTCTATGGTGTCTTTTCCCAAGGCATCTTCTTGTATTCATCTTTTTAAAGAAAGTGTGTTCAGTGTGCATTTTGCGGCCCTCCTAAATTGCCGAGCAAGATCATTTTCTGAAGTGCAACTTGGAAAGGTGACCTTTCAGGACCACAGTTCCCAGAATCCTCCTACCAGATTTGGAGAATTAAAATCCAAAAGGTGAAAGCACATTGTTCACCACTTAGGCCATTTCTGCACTAGACTGTTATAGTACTATGATTCCACTTTCAACATCATATGGAATCCTGGGGTTTGCAGTTTTCCAAGCTCTGGTCTATACCCTCCAATTGTCCCAATTTGGCAGAGACAGTCTAGTTAATTCTTTGTCATCCCACTTTTTCAGCTACTTTTTAAAATGTTCTAGTTTTACTTCCCTTCTCCCACTTCTTCCCCTTCTCCCCTTTGTCCTGACTTCTTGCAGTGGTTGCAAAGTCAGTTCAAAATGCAAAAGTTGCTTGCACACAGTTAACCTAGCAGAGAGGAAAGCGGGCAGAATCTTTCCCTTTCCTCCAGACTAAGGCAAAGCAGATTGTTACAGCTTCTCCTAGCTTGCCTCTTCTTCCTTGTTAATAGTTGTGCCTGTTCTGTTCTTTCTCTTTTGCCATCTTGATCACACTCTGATGTTGCTGTGCCACATGTGTCTCAGGCCGTTTCTGTACTACACTGCTATAGTGCTATTATTCCACTTTCAACATCCTGTGGAATTCTGGGGTTTGTAGTTTACTGAGGCCAAAGAGCCCTCTGTCTGAGAATTCTAAATGCCCCTCCTGCAAATCCCAGGATTCCATAGGATGTTGAAAGTGGAATAGTAGCACTGTAACCTGCGTAGTATGGAAATGGCCTCAGTTTCCATCTGTAAAATTCTGGAGACTATGCATTCCAGAATTGCATAGCCCAGAACTATTGGAGGAAGAAGAACAGTTGCTTTTACACAGTTTTTAACATTGCAATATATTATTTGCATTGCTGTGTAAAACTGCTATTTAAAGTAAAATTTGGCACCAAATAAAGTTGTATTTCCTTTTGTTTTCATTCTCCAAGGCAAGGGAATATACTGATGGAGCAGTAGTGAAAGAAAAAAAATAAGTGCAAAGATACCTTAAAAATAGCTGTATTACTGGGCACCAAAAAGCCAGTTTTTAAAAGAGAAGTTCTGAATACAGGTATGCCTCAGTTAATGAAGTAGATGTGCTAGGCGTTGGTTCTTTAACAGAAATGTTGATGCCAGAGGCAGAAATAATATGGAAAAAAGAGGAATATGTTCCTGGTGGAGGCTGCTGGTGAGGCACCACAATCTGCTCTCCCCTTTTCTCTGTCTTTTGCTGTTCGTGCATGCTCAGTAAAGGATTTTAGATGCCACTGCTGTTTGGCTTCCCTGTTGTAAGGAAGCATACACAACTACAGTAAGGTAAGCTATAATGGAATCCCACTTTTTGCAGCTCAGTATTCACTGCAGTTTTTTTTTTTTTTACTGCACATACAGTGCTGCAACCTGACACCAAAGTTTTGTGTTTCTTCAGTCCTTCTTCACCATTCTCCCAAAGCTGATGCTGCTAAAAACTTCCAACTAGGTAGACAACGAAACAGAAAAGGGTGGGCTGTGTGGGTATTAAAAGACTTTGTAAAAAAGGAGCTTCACTCTCCGAGGTTTTGTTAACTGAGATATACCTGCATGTTTCTAATACGTATGAGCATAAGAAGAGTCTACTTAAGTCCTATTCACTTGATTAGTTTCCTGTTCTGTTTCAGATAGGTGCTCCCCAGATAGGTGCAACCCCACATGGGGTTGTCAGGTCAGCAACTTTCCATTCCTGGAGATTTTGGTGTGTAACCTGAAGCCAGGGGCAAGTCCTTGTGATATCAAAGGAGAAACCCTTTTAATAACATGCAGTGGCTCCTTGGAACATCACAGGGTGAGGCAGACGAGGGTTGGAAAATGGGCCAGAAGTGCTTCTGGGTCAGTTGACTGTGGAAATGGGAATGTGGATAACCCCGGTAAATGGGCTCCAAACTGGGATGAAATCCAGCTAACTCAGAAATATGGCACTCCAAAGCATAGACACTTTTTAAAAAGAACTTTTGATATCCAGACAGGCTGCAAAATACACTCCGTAACTGCAGCAATTGCGGTCATTCTTGCTTGTTCTTGTTTCTCACCTACGGCACAAGTAATACATGGAAGCTTTTTCAGGTGCTGCACTGCTGCTGGGGCATCTGGAGAACCCACAAAGTAGGAGAGGCGGCAGCACTTTGCTTTTGCCTAAGCTCACTGAGAAGGAAGAGACTCTGTCCCCACCTGTTCCACCACTGAGTTCAATGAACGCAGACTACTTTTGCACGTTGAACTCAGTTTGCAGCGACTGATGTGAGCTTAGGACAAAGAAGGAAAGTGGGAGGAGGAGAAAGAAAATTGTATATTTGAAAAGCAGCTGAAAACATGGGATGGCTATGGATTAATTATGACTGTCCTTGCCAAATCAGGGCAGTTGGAGGGTGCGGAGGGATTTCCCCCCATGCTACCATGGCTCTAAGTTTTACAATTCATGACATCATTGGAAGTTGCAGAACTCATGACATCATTGCTGCACTCCCTGCCTTTTCTGAATGGCACCATGGATTCAAATGCATGTATTCCTCATCTCTCTCTCCAGTCCCTTGGTCATGGCTCTTTTGGCAGCGCAAGTGTTGCACATGTGCAACGAAACATACAAATCCTTATGTGCTGAGCCAGAGAGCCCTGACATAAGATGACAGAAATGGGTACCCAGGCTTTAAAGTTATCTCACATAAGAAAATTGGTTTTTCTCTCCCTCCAGCGCCACTTGCCCTGAGATTTGTCTCCTGCCTAGGGACTACAGGAAACACAGATTCTTGGAAATGCCAGCCATTATATCGACACCTTGGGCCCTTTCACACTACACAATTAGAGAGCGATGATTCCACTCCAACTGCCATGGCAACTTTCTCTGGAATCTTGAGATTTGCAGCTTAAGGATGGGTATTTAGCATTCTTAGCCAGGGAGATTTAATGTCTCATAGGCTCATAGAATCTTAAAATTGGAAGGGACCACAAGGGCCATTTAGTCCAACACCCTGCCATACAGGATTGTACAACTAAAGCACTCCTAAAAGATGTCCATCCAGCCTCTGTTTAAAGACTTCCAGAGATGGAGAGTCCACTACACTCAGAGGCAGTCCTCTTACAGTCAAGTTCTTCCTAATGTTTAGGTGGAATCTCTTTTTGTGTAATTTGAATCCATATTTTAGTTCCTGAAGCTACAGAAAACAAGTTTTCTCCATCTTCTTCATGACATCCCTTCAGATATTTAAAGATAACTATCACATCTCCTTCTAGTCTTCTCTTCTCCAGGATAAACATACACAGGTCTCTCAGTCATTCCTCAGGAGGCTTGATTTCCGGACGTTTGATCATATTGTTGGCCCTTTTCTGGAAATGTTCCACTTTGTTGATATCCTTCTTGAACTGTGGTACCCAGAACTGGACACTGTATCCCAGGAGGTCTGACCAAAGCAGAATAGAATAGCAGCAATACTTCCCTCAGTCTGGACACTATGATTTTGTTGATGCAGCCCAGTATTGCATTGGCTTTTTTGGCCACTGCATTGCACAGTTGGCTTACATTTACTTGTGATCAACTAAGTCCTCTACATTCTTTCCACATATCTTGCTTTCAAATGAGGTGTCACTCATCTTATATTTGTACATTTCATTTTTCCTGACTAAGGCCATTTCCGCACTACACTGTTACAGTGCTATTATTCCACTTTCAACACCCTGTGAAATTCTGGAATTTGTAGTTTACTGAGGCCAGGGAGCTCTCTGGCTCAGAATTCTAAATGCCCTTACCTACACTACAAACCCCAGGATTCCATAGGATCTTGAAAGTGGAATAATAGCACTATAACAGTATAATACAGAAACAGCCTAAATGTAGCACATTTATCACTGTTGAAATTCATTTTGTTGCTTTTGGCCCAGCTCTCCAATCTGTCAAGGTCATGTTGAATTGGCGTCACCAGACTACAAATGCCAGGATTCCACAGGATGCAACCATGACAATTAAAGTGGAATCATAGTGCCGTAATTGTGTAGTGTGAAAGGGGCCCTGGTAACAGGAGACAGAAGATGGTTTCATGTTCAGACTCATTGCTGTTCATGGAAGAGATGGAGAGATGGCGTAGCGTGATCTTCTCATTACATGTTGATTGAACACATTCTATCAATGAGTGGATAAGGTTCTATTCCAGCGTCCTGTTCCCGACAAGGTGCCTATGGGAAAAGCCACAAGCAGGACATGAGTACAACAGCACCCTCATGCTTGTTTCCCTTACCAAGTGATACACAGAACCATACAGCTTGTGATATTGGAAAGAATATATAATAATCCACTGTGGCTGGTAAGTGTAGAAGCAAAACAAACTATAACGTTTACAAGTAGCAAAACACGGAACGTTTTACTGTTGCTTCCATATTTATTTGCTACCAGAAATCAAGTACTTTCATTGTATTCTTAAAAAGTAGAAGTGTTTGTTTGTTGTTGGTTTTTTTAAAAAAACAACAACCCACAAACCTCCCAAAATCTTCAGCTTAAAAAATGTAACAGGATATTTTCTGATGAGTGTCAGAAAGTCTGTCTATAAGTTTTTCATGTTGATTTGCAGCTGACGGCTAAAAACAGCTTAGACTGATTTTGTTTGTTTGGAGGGTAGATGCTAAAACGTTCCACCCAAATTAGTAATGACAATTTTTGTCTCCAGAAATGTACATGCAAATGGAATGGTGTTTGTTGTCATTTCAACATCTCTGCCATTATTGAAACAGAAGAGCCAGTACTAATTCTTGCTGTCATATTTCTTAAAAATGAAAATAAGGCTTTTACGGAGTCGTCAGGGTTTTCAAGTGTTGTTCATTCTTTGCTGCAACGCTTTTGGGAGAACACCCTCAGCAAAACAGCTAAACAAAAGCTAACGAGGGTTCTGGTTTCTAATCCTTTTAGGAAACATACTCTGTGACATTTCTGTCTTGAGAGCTTCTCTGAAACTTAAGCATGGGGATGTATGTGAGAGAGATGTAGAAGCAGATGGAAAGCAATCTGAGTGTTTCCAGTTGTAACACTGATCTGAACCTACATCTTAAGACCAGCTGTGTATGCAGAGAACCTTTCCAACAGAGATATGTGTGAATACTGTGCACAAGGGATATCAGACATCTGTGATGTTGAGTAGAGCTACTTGACATGGGCCGCACTCCCAATTCATGTGTCAATTAATCTGCATGCTCTAAAGTGGAATATTTTATACTCCTAGAGTCAAACTTGGTTGCAGAATTCTTACCAAACCAGACCTGCAGTATAGGCATTCTGCATCATTATTACCTCAAGAATTGCCAAATGTCCATATTTGCATAACATTCCTACCAACAGGTGCATGTGTGTGAGCATGCATACCACATGTGTGGTATGTGGAAGTTGCTAGTTTTCTTCTTTTTCTTCTCACTGAACCCTGAACCTCAGGTTGCTTAGACTGAAGCTTTGCCACCTCCTGTAGCTTGAATTCAGCACTCTGTGACAATTCCAGGTGTTATACTGCCATCCTGGATGTAAAGTCCTTTTAGCTTTATATCTGGTTTCCTTATTTTAATCGATGTTTCCCCATTCTGAAGAAACTTGTATCATTAACTATTTTTTTGTGATATTTATTTACTGTTTGCTAGTTGTGAAGCTCCATCATAATAACTGCTGTTTTCCAGTGCAGCCATTGTATACATTTTGATTCTGGTGGATTTTTTAAAAAAATCTCCTTTAAATAGCTCAGTGTGGATATGGGTTCGATCCGCCTAAGACATGTTACAGCAAAGGCCCTAAGATATCTGAAGATACGTATGTTCAGAACATATATGACTTCATGCGTGCACTCTGAGAACAACCTGGTAACAGAACAATTTTCCCACATTTCCACCCCTTGCCATGTATAGTTCTAGTTTAAAACAAATAAAACAGCTAGGAAAAAAATCCCAATAAAAATAATAAATGTACTTCTGGTAGAAGTAGGCCATAGACTCATATCGAAGGACCTAGCAATGCCTTCAGAAGTGTTCTGTCTAGGAATCTCTAGGTTCTTCAGCACAGCACTATGGCCCTTTCCGCACGGCATGTGCCATGATAAAGGGCGCCTGGAGCGTCGCGTGATTGTGAGGAGTGATCTGCATGATGCACTCACAATCGTGTGATGCTCCAGGGGCTGGCAGGCGCCAATCGCGCACCTTTTCACTTTTGGCTGGAAGCCGAAAATGGTGCGTGATCGCGCATTGCTCCTGGCCCTGCATGCACTTGCCTGGTATGCGGAGCCTCCGGAGCCGCGCCAGTCATGCTTCCCGCCGCAGCACAGCCTGGGAAACTCCCAGGCTGTGCTGCGGAAGGAAGAGGCGGGGCTCTCGCGCAAGCAGGCAGCTCGTGCGGAGCTGAAGCAGTGGGGACGTGAGAGCCTCTCGCCAGAGGCTGCTCGCACAATCCCCGTGCACCAGCACTGGAAAAAGGTAAGGTGCAGAAAGGGCCTATGATCCACTTCCAGCAGACTCGGACCATAGAATCATGCTGGAGGACCTAAAGATTCCTAGAGAGAACATATTTTTTCTGTAGCAGGAGCAAATAGAGTTTTAAAAATTAAATAAATAAAATAGCACACGAATAATCAAATCCGTGAGTGCTAAGCCCATGAAAGTGGAGGGCCCCCTGTATGTGTATGTTGAAAGTATGTGTATGTGTAAAGTTATATAATGATATAGAATTAAGGCCTTTATCTTTAAACCAGACTCTGAATGCACCCACACTACACAGCTATAACAGTTTCACCCCACTTTAACTGATATGACTTCATTGTACAGAACCCTGGGATTTGCAGTTTTAGTTCAGTATTTTGAGTCTTCTGCTAGAGGAACTCTTGTCCACTTCCCTGAACTGGACCACAAGAGCGGTCTAGCTACCATGGTCCTCAAACTCTCATCCTCTGATATTTGGGACTTCAGCTTGCAGAATTCCTGAGCACTGGCCAACTTGGTGAGATTTCTGGGATTTGAAGTCCAAAACATCAGAAGAAACAGAGATTGAGAACAACAGCTCTAGCAGATTATTCTATGTGCCTCACCAAACTACAGCTCTCATGATTATCACAGAATGGAGCCATGATACCTGAACTATTATATTTGTGTAATGAAGTTACCCTGTTAACACTGGCAACCCTTTAGACAATCACCTTCAAACAGAGCACTGGTCTCTTAATATACAGGATGTAAATAAAATAATAACTTTTGTCTCTCCATCCCCACCCCATGGCCAGCACTGAGACACAATCCAAAACCACTTCCTAAAGAGCAGGTCTTGCAAAATTCTATATAAGAGCAATAGAATAATAAAATCTTAAAGCTGGAATGGGTCACAAAGACCATCTCATTTAACCCTCTGCCATTCAGGACCGCTGTGCTGAAGCCATTCCTTTAGGGATTGCTTCAGCATACTGTTATAGTCATTTGCTGGAATACTGTTGGGACCTCACATCTTCATAAGTGGACTCACTCTGTTGGAATTAGAATTGTGCGGTTGTGTAATGTCCATATCGAGTAGAGGGCTGCTGTCATGTTACTATATAGCAGAGCTGGCAAAGTGCCCCATGTGCATTGCTATGCAATGCAACTCAGTGCGCAGTGCACATCATTGAAGAGTGTACATCAGTCCCAGTGCACAACAGGCACTCTCACCAGTGTCCTGTTATGCACCTTCTCAGTGCATTAAAGGGATTTCATAGCACCCCTGCTATGTAGCTAAGTAATATATATGTAAAGTTATATAATGTAACAAGTCATATTGAAATCCAGCAATTGTTCTTAAACAGACATTTCCAAGCTCTGCTAGGGCACAAGCTTTACTGGACACTGGGGGACGTACCTCTGAGTAAACATCATAGGATTGCTTTGTATCTCCCTTAATTAAAAGCCCTGCTATTAAACGATTCTAACTTGCCAGCCAGCACTTATTCAGCAAAATCTATGGGGCCTGCTGGCCTTGTTTGCATTTAGCTGGCAGTCTTTGCAGAAGGATTAACGCCTCTTCTGCAATTATCAGGCTGGTGTATTAGAGACACGCTGAAGATTTTTGGTATGTTCAATTTACATTTGCTAAGAATTTCCATTTTGTTTTCTTCGCACAAATATATTGCTTGTTCTGATTTCAAAGACAATCCTATCCACTGTTGTTAAGTCTTGGGATTCCATCTGAACCCCCTTCAGTTTAAGTCAGTAATTTAAAAACTGTGCAAGGGCCTGGTATTTGAGAGGATATGCAAACTCAGCCTCTGTTCACCCTGCTGTGAGCAACTAGCTTTTTATTTTTTTATTTTTTTAAAAAACATTTGTATTGCTATTCTGCATTTTGACTGGATTTAATGGGTGCTTTTCATTTCAGCAGTTCATATATACTTTGTAGGGAAATCTTGAATCGTCTCTTGACTGTAGTAGTCCAGAAGTAGTCCAGATAGTAGTCCAGAAAAAATAGCAACAGTGTAACCTTCTTGGGTCCCATGCTGGGAGAAAGGCGGCATACAAATATAATAAAATAAAATTGCCTTTTGAAATGGATTCTGTTTTCTCAGTGTTGCCACCATAAAGTTAAATTATTCCTGCATAACTTCCAACAGCCCTTTGGGTGGGCCTCTAATGGACCACTTTGGAGACATATTTCTTTCCAGCCAGGATCCAAGAGCCCTCTCACACTACGCAGTTATAGCAGTATGATTCTACTTTAACTGCCATGGTTCTCTCCCATGATATCCTGCTTTGTTATCATTGAGGGGCGGGTGTCCTGGAAGCAAACCCTAGTAGATACCAGGGGCCGCCAACTGTACTAGTTGTGAGCACTGGTTATCTATCTATCTGTCTATCTGTCTATCTACCTACCTATGGCCCTTTGTTACCACTGCGAACTAGCCTAGTTTTAGCGAGATATAGATAACATTTTGATATCATAATTCGGTCTTACTCGGCCCTCAGCCACGTGTTTGGAAAAAGCCTCGCCGGACAAGCGCTGAGCTAGGCATGGTCATTCAAAAATTCCGTAGATAGCCAGTTCTGCTTTAGGGGAGAACACTAATACAAACACCCCAATCAAAAATGCAAAGTAAAACAAAAAGGACTCTCTGCCTGAGGGGACACCCTAGCGAGATAGCCACTTAACGGCTGGGCTAGCCCATCTACATACCGACTATACCATTGTCAATTCGGTTCACAATTCAATCATGTAAATTCTGACCTTTCGGAGGCTTTGTCTCCAGTCCAAAACTCATTGTTCTCATTCAAAACCAGACTAGCCTGTGGTCGTCTTTCACCCTATAAAAATGCCTTGTTTTTGAGAGCTCTTCGGAACTCTCGCTGGGCCCTGCTGAAATCATTTGGGCCAACGGAACTTTCATTGGATCACTGATCTGAAATCACTTTACCTGTCCGGAACTCTTGCTGGACCACCTTGCTGCCACTTGGCCCTCCAGATTCCCCTCGGTCTCCACGTCGGGTTTCTTCATCTTCAATTTGGCTGCTCCAGGACTTCGGACAGGTGGTGTATGGTTTATTTTCCCCCAACCTCTTTCTCTCTTCTCCTTTCTTAGTTAGGCGTGTGCTTGTATTTTTATTATTTTTCTTGCTTAATAAATGTTGTTATTGTTTGAACTGCTTGCCTCCTCACTGACCTGAACCGGTATACATAGGATAAAAGATCTCACTGCGTTACCCTGCCTCTCGTTAGCCATGAGTGTGCTCAAGCTAATTTCCCCAACTTTTGCTTATTTGGTCTGGTATTTGGGTGTCCCTACCAGGACCCCCAGTTTACAGGGTAACACCTTTCTGCAGGATGATGCTCTCCTGGGTTGTCCCATCGCAATCCCAGCAGTGCCAGACCAGCTGCCTGCAGAAGGGAGCAAAGGGACACACTATCTCCTTCCGCACTACAGCCAGCCTTCTTCCCATGCTGCAGTGGGGAAGGAAGTGCATGATCGTGCTTCCAGCCCTTTTGCATGGTCAGCTGCGACGGAAAGCTTGCATGATCGGGGGCCACTGATGGAGTTTTTCCATCAATGATATACCCTGCAATCATGCTGGCTGGGGATGCAGGAAGGGCGGAACCATGATGACGTCATGCAGAAGCATCATCGCAGTTCTGCTCCTCTCGCGTCCCTATGCCAGGACGCTGCCATCCTGCGGAAAGGGCCTATGTATTTTTATATACAAAAGAAAATTATTGGATTTCAATAAGAATAGAGGAGAGCAATTGCTATGGCCATGGAAGGAAGGAGGACTGGAATGAAGTAATAATATATTTACTTTAAATGTTACAGTATTAGAATGTATTCTAGAGAGGTACTACCACTAGCTGTAGTTAAATAGATAAGATAAAAGACATCCTTGGTCAATACAACTGCCATGAAGATCAGGAAAATGGCACTGAAGGTCAGAGGCTGACTTTCACTTCCTGTGGCCTCCTGATCTAAATCCATTGCCTGGAGAAGTTACTTTTCCGGGCTACGATTTCCAGAATGGTCAGGAATTTTGGAAGTTGTACAAAAAGTAATGTTTCCAATCTAAAAGTAATGTTTCCACAGTGTAACTAAACCTTTCTCTCTCTCTCTCTCTCTCTTCCTCACACACACACGTATCTAAACCTGTTATAAGCTGCTGTTGTTGTGTGCCTTCAAATCATTTCCAACTGATGGTGATCCTAAGGCAAACTTAGCACAGGGCTTTCTGGGACTCAGAGTGCGTGACCCACCTAAGGTCACCCAGTGGCATTCCATGGAAATTGAGCCCTGGTCTCGGGGTCATAGTCCAATGCTCAAACCACTACACCACTTAAAAACTCATCAAGATCAAGAAGAACATAAGGTACAATGCTTTTGTCTTCAGTGGAGCTAAGAGCAGCTGGGAGAGAGGTGGGGTGATATACCACAGGGAAATAGTGTATCACCCCACCTCTCCCATCATGATTTCCCTGAACTGCAAAGTCAAAAAATGAAGCTGCAAATTACTGTATAAGAAGCTCTCCTTAAAATAACCATGGTAGATTCTATTTATGTGCACCATGCCTAGTTTGGCCCTGATCTCATTCAGCGTGTTTGGTTTGGTTCACAGTGGGTGGTTTGCTCTTCCACTTCATGCTGATCCTGCTTGTTAATTTCAGGTTCGTGAGTAACCTGGCACCCAGTCACACTATAAATTACCTACACAATTACATAAATTACCTAAATGCAGAAAGCAACTTCATTGCACTGAGTTCAAGATGACATGAAGCAAATTATCTGTCTTTGGTGTTGTAATGTTGATAGTCCATTTGATACATTTGGGCCTTTAAAAGCCATTCAGGGCTTTAAAAGTTTAAACCACCACTTTACATTGGGCCTGAAAATTGGCTAGCATGGTTGTTGTGGAGTCTTCTTTCTTTTGGATTTATAAACAATAGTGGTTGCTGATGTTGTTGTATACTTTCATTTTGGACTGATGGTGACACTAAGGTGAATTTGTCATGGGCCCTTTTTGCACGGCACTTGCCATGCAAAAGGGCGCCTGGAGCGTTGAGCAGTTGTGAGGAACGATCTGCACAATGCACTCACAATTGCGGGATGCTCCAGGGTAGGGCAGGCGCTGCTCGTGCAGTTTTTCATTTTTGGCTTTCAGCCGAAAATGTTGTGCAATCGCACATTGCTCCAGGGCCCCGTGCACACTTGCCACACGTGCGGAGCCTCCGGAGCTGCGGCAGTCGCACTTCCTGCCCCAGTGCAGCCTGGGAAACTCCCAGGCTGCACTGCGGAAGGAAGAGGTGGGACTCTCACGCTACCTGCTCGGGAGCAGGCAGCTTGTGCGGAGCTGAAGCAGCGGGGACACGAGAGCCTCTCGCTGGAGGCTGCTTAAGCGATCCCCACACCCCAGTGCCGAAAAAGGTAAGGTGCAGAAAGGGCCATGGTGTTTTCTTGGCAAGATTTGTCCAGAGGGGATTTGTCTTTGTCTTTCTTTGAGGCTCAGAGAGTGTGACTTGCCCAGGGTCACTCAGTGGGTTTCCACAATTGAGCAGGGAACCCTGGTTTCCAGAGTCACAATGCAGCACTCAAACCACTACACCACACTGGTTCTAGACAATAGTGGACCAACCTCCATATCTAAGAATCCCAGGGCAAAGGGTTCTTCTAGCCCCTTTGAGACCAACTGAGAGAAGGACAGTTGTGGCAGAAGCTTTCATACACTGGATTTACTTCATCAGATGGGTGGATGTAGTCGAAAAAAGCTGAAGCAATAAACTTCTTTCTCTCAGTTAATCTCAAAAGCACTACAAAATGCCTTTCCCTACCAATACAGACTAATATGTCTATGGCCATTTCCGCACTACACTCTTATAGTGTGATTATTCCACTTTCAACATCCTGGCCCCTCCCGAAACTGCAAACCCCAGGATTCCATAGGATATTGAAAGTGCAATATTGCGCTATAAGAGTGTAGTGCGGAAATGGCCTATGTCTTTGAATAAGAATCCCAAAACATCCTTGGAGACCTAGAGTTCACACTATTACTTCAATTGCTTTTGGGCCTTTAAACACTGCACAAGAACTGCAACTCTCAACCTAGGGCAAGGTTGGACACAATGGAGCCCATGGGCTGCATGCAGTTGCCCAGCATCATTTTTATGATCCCCAGGGCCCTCAAGGAGTCAAAACTACCTTTTTTGTAAAAGAATTGTTGTTGCTCTAGAATACCTATAGGCAATTCCTGGGGGGTATAGAGGTCATTTCCACATGTTTGGAACCCTCCTGAGGTCAAAATGAAATTTTGTGAATTAAAAAAAAAATTGCCTAAGAATACCTTAAAATGCCTTCTAGGGGTCTGGGAAGGCCCAAAAACATGCTCATATGTCCCATAGAGGATGTCCTAGGGGCATTTTTTTATTTTGGCAGGGGTACATGCAGCCCTCTAAGGTTTTCTGGAGGGCTAATGGGGCCCCCTAGTCTTCCACAGTTGCCCTGCCCTAAGGCATTGATACCCCATGCCATGCTATTCCCATCCGTTTCTCTCTGCCAGTAGCTGTTCAAATAACAGTTGCTATCACTGGGTTAGGAGCTGGAAATCCCAATTCTAGAGCGGGGCACAGAGCAATGGCTGAGCTTAAAGACCCTTCATATGTCTTTCCATTCCCAAGTAAGTAGCTATGACTCTGAACGCAATGTGCAATTTAAAATAAAAATTACAAACTCATCCAGATTATTTTAATACTTTCCAGGCTAGCGGTGTCTCCTCAGCGAGAAGTTGTGCTTCCTAATTAGGAAGTGCAATTATCATACAAAAGGATTATGTTTGTGTTTCAAATAAAATGCCATCCCAGCTTCAGATGTCTTCCCACCTCCCTCAGCACGCTGTGGCAACATGAAAAAAAGGCAGAGAAGGAAACGAGAGATGCAGTTCTGAATTGTAACGTGCCACCTCTCTCTCTCTCTCTCTCTCTCTCTCTCTCTCTCTCTCCCTTTTTGCTGAAGTGGGATTTTGCTCCTTCTAGTTTATAATCGTTACAGAAATTTAAACCTCAAGCCATTTCAGTCCAAGCTTATACTAAGCTTGTTAGTGGTTTCTGATGCTGCATACGATAGTGCTCCAGCATTACCATAAATCAGCAGAATTAACTATGATCTTCAGAAGCATGCTTGAAAGTGGGTGACAGAAGTCTGCAATTTGGTGCTCTGAATATTATGATAACATTCTATATTAAATGTTTATAATCTACTTATGGCTGAGCTTCAAATATATTTTATATATTTGCGCTTCGCCCAATATTGGAAATCAGAGGCTATTACGGCTTTCCAGGCTGACGATAGTAGCAACCCCCCATCTTTATTTTTATTTTTTTAAAAAAAAACAAAACAAAACAGTAGGGAAACAAAAAGGCAAGTTGAAAGTTTATTTCTTTCTGGTTCTGTAAAAATTATAGAAAGGCAGTCAGGACTCCACTGCTGGTTTATTTACACAACCAGATGCTAGAAACAACAGAGCAAATTAGTGCAATTTACTAATTCTCCTAGTTACTCAGGGTTTTTGCCTCACCTCTCTCTCTCTCATTCTTTCTCTATTGTTAATTTAGACTGTAAATTCCTCGGGGCAGAGGACATTTTTGATTTGTGTCCCCCCACTTTATAATGCACTATGTACACTGATTGTAGTATACAAGCACTTTAGCTTCTCTTCCTCTTTCCCTCAATATCCATTATGTTTTGCAGAATTAAACAAACTCTTTCCCTGATAACACTATAATGTATTAGAGCTTAGCACTAGCACTACCGTGTGCTCTCCATATATGCAGGGGTTGCATTCCATTCCCTTCAGCAAAAAACAAAACAAACAAACAAAAAAACCCCATGAATGCTCCATCCCGTTATCATCAATGGATGCAACATGCTTGCACCCATGCCAGCACATCCATTGACAATAATGAGACATGTGGCTTTGTGTGATCTTGTATTTGTGTGTGCGGAGGTCAAGCAAGCAGAGAGTACATTGTACTTCCTAACCTTGGATTATTTATCAGTTTCGAAAGCATATGAAACAACAATTTGGATCAATCAAGACTGAAATCTATAGAATCATGCTATCTAGACAAGTGCCTCTCAGGCTATCAGATATAAGGGACCGGGATTTTTTCTCCTATCTTTCCAAGAGTCAATACTATATTTGTGTCCCTTGCCTACAACTGTTTATTTCTTTCCTGGGAACACTCCTTGGATTGACCTCTCATAGACGGACCTCAGACCAGGGATCAACACAATACAACAAAATCCAGATTTCCTGACTGGAGATCTCTGAGGAATACGGTGGACACTATGGACTGCCTTCAGTTCTTTAGGAGACTTGTTATTCCTCCCCAAATCATTCCAATTGTTTATAGGGTGGTTTTGAAAAAAGGCTGGTCTTAGGCCAAACATTGCCTAAAGGCCACTTTGGCCACCCAGCAAAATATAGCAAAATCCGAAAAAGAAAATCCGAAAAGGACATACTGCAGTGAAATCTTTATTAGGTCAACCAAAAGGCCCCAAGCTTTAAAAATTTGCAGGGATCTTCATTAGGTATGGGTGTTAAAAGCTGGTTTAGGGGAAGAAGTGTATCAGTGAGGGGTCACAGACTTGCATCTTTCTTGAGACGTTAAAAGTGAGTTTAAAAAGGTCGGGGGGGGGAGTCTGATGCAGGTAAAGGCAACGCTCTTTGCTGGCCCTGAAGTATTTGGGACACAAATGTGAGACAAAGCACTAAACACTTTTTCTGTTGTTTGAAACAAAGGTAGTTCCTTTGATACCTAGCCCTTATCTGTCTTGTGCAAAGCAACAAGCCTCTTTGTAGACAGACTCACATCTGCAGATAACATTTTATAAAAGATGAAACATGCCAATGGTAGCCAATTTCAATTTTTGTGTGTGTGTGATATTCTACTTCATTTGTTCAACTTTTGAAGACCTGATTTTTAATTGCTTCCACAGCTCATTTAGTGATTTGGATGCACAGTCTGCAAGCCTGATTTATCCCTTTACGGTACAAGACAATTGATTTGCATCCATTAATCTGACTGTAATCACACATCTGCCCCATTGGTTGAATAGCTACAACTGATCTTGTACATCCCTCCTGCTCCAAAAAAATTAACCAACAAAACCAATGAGGAGAAAACACATTTCCTATCACATAGATTTCAAGGGGCCAATGATGCCAGCTTTACAAATGAAAATGAAAATGAAAATGTTTCTACTCTTTGAGTACACTGCCTACTGTAGGTCTCCTCACCCTGGTGCACGAACCAGCTGTTTGCCTCTACATCAAGTCCTGCCTTTGGCCATTTCCACACTAGCCTGTTATAGCACGATGATTACACTTTCAACATCCTCTGGAATCCTGGGGTTTGCAGTTTCAGGAGGGGACGGCCGTTGAAAGAGGAATCATCGCGCTATAACAGGCTAGTGCGGAAACGGCCTTTGACTTCTGAATTGGAATTGAGTTTATTGACAACCAAGAGAATCAGGATTAATTTTAAAATGTTGTTAGCTCCCTTGGGTCCCATTGTTGGGAGAAAGACAAGTCACAAATGAATAAGAACAAAATCAATATCAGTATCAACAATAATAATAATAATGGTAACATTGAAAGTAAATGGCTGATTTATAAAGTTATGTGGGTTCTTTTCCATTTTTTGTGGGGCTTTGTTTCAAATTTATCTGGCTGGCAGTATATTATACATTTTTTTAAAACTGATATGTTATCTCACTTTTATATTCTGCCATCTCTAGTCATTGTTTTTTTATAATTTTAATATGCATTTTACCATCCAGAAAGCTTGGATGGGTGGCTAGTTTAAAAATGCAATATATAAATACTAATAGGTTCCAAATTAGAAATCAATAAATAAAATTTAGACCATCTGTATTATCTAGGACTCTGGTCCTTATCATATGATGCGCCAATTGCGCAATATCCAGGTCCCATCACGACAGGGCCATTGCTGGGATGGGATTGGGACCTGAGCGCTCCCCACCACATCTGGTTGGCTGCCAGCGGATGGGCAGCATTAGGGACACTCTTCTCCCTTGTGCAGTACAGTCTGCCTCTTCCTGCACTGTACTGCGGAAGGAAGCACTTGATAGCGCTTCTGCCCTTACCGCCCGCCCGCGGCCGACAGGATCATTGAGAGAAAGGGAGCCATTACCAGATTTTTTCCAGTAATGGTATATGGCATGACAGCAGCAGATGGGGACACGACAGCAGCAGGACCACAACGACATCATGCAATGGCATACGTCCCGGGACTGGCAGCAAAGCGTCACCATGCCAGGATGGCAACGTTGGGCGGTAAGGGCCTCTGCCTTCACCTGTCTGATTTCAGCTTGACCACAGTTTGTACCAGCTGAAGTAATGTGAGAACAAAGTGGGAAGGTAGGAGGGGGAGAGAGAAACCGGGATATTTTAAAAACAGCAGAAAAAGTGAGATGGCAGAAGATTAATCTGAATTGTCCTTGCCAATTTGGGATAATTGAGATGTATGATACACAGAGCCATCAAGTTCTGTTCTGAGCCCTCAATAGAGTTCAAGAGGTAAAGCCAGCCATATTGATCCCATTATCCCACCACTACTTTCATGTATTTATATCCACTGATACATTACCAGTGTAGCAGAGGTGGGGAACTTGTGGCTTCCAGATGTTATTGCTCTGTGGCTTCTAGCCAGGATAGCCAAAGGTGAAGGATGATAGGATTTGCAGCCTAGCAACATCTGGAGGGTCACATATTCCCCATTCCTGCCTTTGAGCAACAGGACAAAGACATCTTGTTCAGAATACCTTTTGGTGGCCACATCCAGAGAAGAAAAAGGATGGGATTTGATTTCATATGTGAGGAACTTATAGTAAAACCAAATATTAATATTGCTTTTTTCCTCTGGGATGAAAGTTTCTGGGCTATCAAGTGAATAAAAATAAATACAAGCAAGTAGCAGTCTTACCAAACAGGAGTCATGCGAAACTGTAATTAATCACAAAGGGACCCAGTGCAGCGGCTGAAAGGAATGAAGCTAATTTATTAAAACAGAAGCAGCTCAGTGCTTGAGATAGCTCACAAAGATTCAAAACTGTCTGCTAGGTCATCCAGAAGTTTCCATTATGCCTCAGGAACGGGCAATTGAATCCCTTTGTAAGTGTCAGCATCTTTGTGAAATTGTGTGATGCTGCCAATCTGGATGCACATTAGGAATACATCCTTAAATACAGCCCAAAATCCTATAGCATTGTGTTATACACTAATTGGGCTAAGTCAGCTCTTGTATTGGATGGTAAAACTGTATAAGAAAATGCCCAGCTGAAATAGCTTTCACATTGAAGAATCATGGCACTTCAATACCACTTTAACTTCCACAGCTGCATCCTGTGGAATCCTGGGATTTGTAGTATTGTGAGATATTTAGAATTCTCTGCCACAGAGCTGTCACCAAACTACAAATCCCAGGATGCCAGAGGAGGCAGCCATGGCAGTTAATGCACAACTGCACACTCATCCTTTTGCATAACTCTGCTTTGGCAACCTTATTCTGAAAGCAGATGCTCTGTATTGGACAAAAAACGTCCAATTGCTTCCACAGGGTAAGACACCCATCAGGATTTTGGTATTATGGTAGATAACAGTGCAGAACTGGAACAGTGGGTTTGGTTAAAACAAAAAAGCAATCAGCATTTTTTGCGTTTGTTGAATATTTTGTACTCTTTGGGACTCCTGGCTTCTAAATAAAATACTACTTCACAAATACTAGCTGACCTGTGCCCTATTTCATGTATGTACTGAATTTATCACTTGCATTTTCTGTCTACCACAGGCACAGGGCAATACAGAATAAAAAATATTAAGGCCAGAAATGTGATGGCACACTATGCCAGCAGGAGGGGGAAACTGGCACAGCAGCTCTAAAGGAAACAAGGCTGAATGAAATAGATGGCTTGGATCTGGGAGGTTTTGGTAGTCACCACTGTGCAACCATAGGAAAAGTGCAACGTCTTTTTTTAGTGTGTCAACAGGATTCCAGCTACTAAAACTTCATTTAAAAAATAAAACAGAGAAGCACAGAAACAAAATTAACAAAAACACAAAATTTAAGAGTGGCATTGCAATTAAAATTAAAAGTTTAATTAGGCCAGAGCTCTTCTTCCTGAAAGAGCTCTTGGGAGGTACACTCTGGTGAAAATTTAACGTGAGATTGGGAATCATGAAGCCCTCCAAATGTTGTTGGACTGCAGCTTCCAGCATTCTTCATCTTGGCTATGCTGAATAGGACCAATGGGACTTGTAGTTCAACAACATCTAGAGGGCCACATGACTCCCATCCCTGTTTTAAAGGCTGGTGAAGACTAGTTTGGCATTCTGCTTACCAAAGCAGTCTTTGAAGAAGAGTTAGAAAAAGCAATCATGCCACCTGTTGGCAGTCTTAAAAAACAAACACACAGTGAAACAGCCTGCTCCTACATACTTTTGTATATGTACGTGCCTTCAAGTTGTCTGTTGACTTATGGTGACTATGAATTTCATAGGGTTTTGTTAGGCAAGGAATATTCAGAGGTGGTTTTTCCAGTTTCGTTCCCTGAAATATAGCCTACAACACCTGGTATTCAATGGTGGTCTCTCATCCAAGTATTAACCAGGACTGATCCTGCTTAGCTTCCGAGATCAGGCAGGATCTGGTGCCATTAGGATACTTTGACCTTATGTATTTTTACTTGGAAGCAAATCTAATTAAAGAGGGAAGAGTTTAAGTTTAATAGGCTTCTGTACACAGAATTGCTGCCTTCTCAATTACCTGCAATGTATTTGTGTTAATATCAGTACTTTATTTGCCCATTGATGTTGCTGATCCCATCATTTGAAACACCTTATCTAACTAGAGCTGAGATTCTGGATACAACAGGAATCCTTTTGAACCTTCCAGGGATTACCTCATTGCTCATTGCTTTGCCTTAAGTTATACGGACATTGCTGGACACTTCTCTGCCCTCCTGTTGTCCACCTACCAGTGAATGTCAAAGTTTGGATTAAAGTGCAGAGTGGATTTACAGACCCATTGACACTGGAGTTGCCACAGGACAGGGTTTTACAAAATGTAATAAATCATGATATTGCTCAATATTGTATGTGGAGAATGTCGTACCCACCAAGGAAAGTACATTTGAGATGCACTCACATTGATTGGTTCCAGTCATGGCCAACAAGACGAAAGATGGGACTTAGAGCTCTCCAGTAAGGAAGAGCGGAGTCTCGTGCCCTGGGGCTTTGTTTTGGCAGGAGAGAAGTCTCCTGTCAAGGAAAGGATTCCCTGAACGACAGGGAAAGGAATTCCAGGGACCAGGGGAAGCCACTGAAAAGACCCTGTTGTATCTCCCCATTAATTGTGCCTGTGAAGGTAGTGAGATTCAAAGAAGGGGCTCTCCAGAGGATCTCAGATCACTGCCATTCTAACATGGGAAAATAGATTCTATCAGATGGCCTGGACCTGGCCAGGCTGAGAGGGAGTCACTGGTCCAAGTTACTCACTGAGTTTCTTGACTCAGCGGACATTGGAGCTGGGATTTCCCAAGTCCAGTACAACACTCTAAAAGTAACAACATCACATGGATTCTCCAGCTTACCTCATTACTATCTAATGTTAGCCAGCTGTAGCAAAGCCAGCCAAGAATTCCTCCTGAATCTTGTCAACAAGCACTAACCAGACGCAAATAGCCCTTTTTCCCCCCTAGCTTTAATTTTTGCCAACAGAAAAACATTTGGCATCTTCAACAAGGCTCTCCTAAAAAGCAAACACCTTCCAAATAAGTTAAATAATCTCTTGAGCCCATGTAGCTCCTTTCCTCATCCATAGACATCTATGTTATTTAGGGATGGAAAGAATATTTGAAAATATTCAGAAAATGGTCAATACATATGTTTTTTGAGTGGTGAGAAACTCTGATGGGAAGAATCCTGGCCTGGGGAGAATTTTCACAGTTCAGGACTTATTTCATGCAAAATCAACATACAGTTGTTCTACACAGAAAATAACATTTTATGCACAGCAAGCAGCATTTTTCTGCATGGAAAATAATCTTTCAATGCAGAAATGAATATGCATTCTATTCTGCATAGAAAATATTGTTTTTCTGTGCAGAAAAAAACTGTAATTGGGGATTTATTCTGCATAAAATTTACACGTGGTTGATTTGCATGGAAGATAACATTTTCTGCACAAAAAACAGCATTTTCTTTGCAGGAATTAATATTTCTATGTTGAAATATTTTACATGCAGAAAATCCTGTTCTCTTTGCAGAAAATGCTGTTTTCTGCACAAGGCAGTATGTGAGAATTTTGCACAGAGTAAGTCCCAAATTGCAAATAGCCTTCAAACACTGTGTGATTTTGGAAGACTTTCTAGCAGTGGGAAGAAAATTGCTGAAACTACTCATTGCTATCTTCTAGAAGAAACCTAATGAAGAATTACACCCCTAGTTATGATTTCAGTTTTCTTCCATCTGCATAATGGTGTTAGCCAAAAGTGAAAGGTTTAATCTAAGATCTGCCAGTTCTCACCTCTTGGCTGGCAAAATAAGACTTACATCACAAACCTTGGCATCTTTACTCAAAAGTCCCATTATGTTTATTGGTCCTTACTTTAAAGAGCATGTGCTTAGAATTGTGGCCTTATTCATTGATTAATTAATTCAATCAATTGAATGAACTGATTTTTTAAGGAATCTTGTCCAGTCAAAAAGATATCTGCAATTAAAATTAGGCAAATTTCTTTATTTAAAAAAACTCTGAAATATTTATAATAGGTAGGATCCATACTTGAGAATGCTTAGAGTTAATCCACTAAAATCAAAGGAGCATAGGTTAGCCATGGCTAGAGATGGTAAAGAATAATCTCCTGTTTTCTCATCCTTAATGAAAAAGGGGTGCCGTTATTGCCGTTAATAGCATATCATTTTTCTGACATCATTGCAGATTGAATTTTTAGAACAGTTAATGAAGATTCTTTCCTCAACAGAAAACAGAAAAGTTAGTACTGGAGGCAGAAGTAAGATAAAAATAATGGGAATAGGTTCCTACACCACAAAAAAAGAATAGTTCAACATGTTTCAGTAAATCTTTATTCAGTACAAAAATATGCATATGTGAAATGAAGAATCTAGGTCAAGTAAGCTATGCAAAAATAAACATTTTGACCCTTCTAGAGACCAACTGAAGTCCTCTTTCAAAATGCATCCAGGGATGACATTTTATTTCATCAGTTTCTACTTTTCTTATGATTTCCATTTTGGTGGCCAACCTTGCAGATCTTGGGTCTCATGTTGGGTATAAATAAAATAAATAAACATATTAAAATCTGATGCCAATATTTTACATTGCCTACTTAATTATGAAAGTATGACTAAGTAACATCTCCTGGTCTAACCCTCCAAATAGCCAGCAGTCGCCGAGAGTGATGGAGCTCTGTTCAGCTGGTAGTTGGGGCACTGCAGGATACTCCCAACCTCCTCCCACCAGGCGGCAAGGCTCGGATGGGGAATTGTTCTTGCAACCTCCTATCTTCCTCCTGCACCTCAATTGCTGGATATTAAAGTAGGTTGGGGAGTTGTTCACAATTGTGGCAATAGTGCCACGTTTGTGACTACAGTCATCCCTCCACATTTGCTAGAGTTAGGGGCACTGAACCCCCATGAAAGTAGGAAAACTGTGAATAACTCCAGGTCCTCCCAAACCATATTTAACACACAAAAAAGTATGATCACCATACTCAATCTACCATGGATTCCTTTGAGACCTTGGAGTTCCTTCACAAGGCAGAAGTGGGTGGCTGGTGGAGCTTACTGCCACCCCCACTGCTGCCCCACACCATTTTTAATAGGGACTTACAAGCCTTGTTTATAGTTTCTCAGTCTAACTAGGCTTGCAGTCCCTATTAAAAATGGCATAGGGAGGCAGCAGAGGTGACAGCAAATAATCCGTGAATAATCAAATCCGCAAAAGTGAAACCCGCAAATGTGGAGGGCTGACTGTACTTCATGTTACTGAAGATAGCATGGTTACAAATCTATAATTGCAATACCGAATGCTAGCCTGGATCTATATTTCTTGAGTAAATACCAGTCAGATGAAGGTGAGACTTCAGATATATTATAATAGTAGTAATAGTAGTAGTAGTAGTAGTAGTAAATTATAGTAAATAATTAAATAATTTAATGTTTATATTATATTATATTTATTTTATTTATTATTTAAATGATGAAGAAGGAGAAGGAGAAATGCTGTTGAAGGAAAGTACCAACAAATTGCTTTAAAAAAACTCATAAATGAATAGAGATTTCTTCAATTAAGCAACAGCCCTAAGAATTAAGTATGTTCAGGAGAAATGTGGTTGAACTGGTATATTTAAAAAGAAATGTAAAATGCTAAGGGATAGCATGCAATTTGGCTTACCTTATATAATTTTGATTTTGTCTAAAGTACATGAGGCGCATTCATTTGTAATTGCCATCCACAGCAATAAAGGGCATAGTCTCAGTTCTATACCATTCTACCCAGGCACTGACACCAGAAAAAGTTAAGCATGTTTGTGAACTTTTAATGGAACTGATGCCAAGATCTCATGTTCTCACCACTCAGGTAAACTGTTCATGCAGATTAACTTGGTGTGCAAAAAGATTGCTGATTACTGTCCTCTGTGTTATTTCGATCCTTTTTTCCCCCGCTTGTTCACTCACAAGGCCAGTGAAAAGCAAAAACTATGCCAGTGTGCTTATTCCTCTACCCTCACACAAAGCATCTGAGCATGAGGGCCAAAAGTTATTTCCACGTTTATTTATTTAAAAATGTACAACTGGCTTACCACTCCAAACGGAGACTGCAAAAATTGTTCATGATCATTTGTAGAAACATCATAAAATATCAACAAACATTAACCAAAAACCAAAGTGAAACCTGAAACAGAACAAATCCTATTAAAATCCTATTGCATAACAGGAACTGGAAAGCTTGGCTACTAATAAAACAAAATAACTTCACAGATAGGCCCTTTCTGCAGGATGATGGCATCCCAGCATGGGAGCATGACAGTGGGACCGCGACAATACTTCTGCATGATGTCATTATAGTTCTGTCCTTCCTGCATCACCAGCCAGCATGATCATAGGCGATATCATTAATGGAGTTTCTCCATCAATGACTCGCACCACACCAGCCTCCGGTTGCAGCCAGCCATGCAGAAGGGCCAGAAGGGCGATCTATGCACTTCCTCCCCTACTGCAGCCTGGGAAGACGACTGGTTACAGTCCAGAAGGACTGGCTGTGTCTCTTGTGCTCCCTTCCACAGGCAGCCAGTTGCATGCAGAGGGGAGTGTTTGGGACACACGCCTATCCTGGCAGAGGCACTGCCGGGATCATGCCCGGAAGATGACAGAGCAAGGTAATATGAGGAAAGGGACATAGTAGATATATCGAAAGCTTCCTCAGACAAAAATGCTTAGCAATGTCAGCAGAGCACCATGAAAAAGATGAGATATTCAAACATGAGAGTGTGAATCATGCGGCTCTTCAGATGCTGCACTGCAAGTCCAAAGAGCCAGTGGTGCCGATGTTGAGGAAACCTGGGAGTTCCACTATAGCCATTTCCGCACTAGACAGTTATAGTGCTATTATCCCACTTTAGCCATTTCCACACTATGTTATAGTGCTATTATTCCACTTTCAATATCTTCTGGAATCTTGGGATTTGCAGTTTAGGGAGAGGCCTCAAAGGCATAGATGAATAACATGCAACCTCAAAGGCCTCTCCCTAACCTGCAAACCCCAAGATTCCAGAAAATGTTGAAAGTGGAATAATAGCACTATAACAGTGTAGTGCAGAAATGGCCTTTGGCAACATTTGAGAGGTCACATGATTCATTTCCCTGTGTGGTCTCCGTGGTGGGGCACAGCTTCCACACAGTGCCAAATTCACCTTTAGAGAAATTCCCAGGGGTCAGGTTCTAGTGACAGAACCAAGAAGAAATGTGTGAGATGAGGGCCCATTCACACAACAGAGGAATAAGTGCTCTTATTCCACTTTAACTGCTGTTCTTCTGTCCAGTGGAACTCTGGGATTTGCAGTTTACATTTAAAATTCTCAGCCAGAGTGATCTTGTGTGTCACCAAACTACACACCCCAGGATTCCGTAGGATGTTGCCATGGCAAGTTGAAACTCTGTAATTCTGTAGTGTGAATGGGGCCCAGCTTGTTTTTACCTTTAATCTCTTAGGCAATTTCCACACTACACTGTTCCACTGCTATTATTCCACTTTCAACATCTAGTGGAATTCTGGGATTTGTCGTTCACCGAGGCCAAAGAGCTCTCTGGCTGGGAATTCTAAAGGCCCCTCTCTCAACGGCAAACCCCTGGATTCCATAGTTCTCTTAATACCCTTGGATGTAGTTCATCTGGTCCTGGACACTTGAATTCATTTAGAGTAGCCAGGCATTCCCATACTATCTCTTTACCTCTGCTATGCTGCATTTCCCCTAGGGCATCATCTGTTCCGTCTTGTCCAGGTACAGCACTGTTTTCCTTTTTGGGAGAAGACTGAAGCAAAGAAGGTGTTGAGTAGTTCTGCCTTTTCTCTGTCCCCTGTTAGCATTTCAATATCTTCTTCACACAGAAGCCCTATCATTTCCTTGTTCTTCTTTTTGCTACTGATATAACCAAAAAAGCCTTTCTTATTGCTTTTTACCTCTTTATGAAGCCTTAGCTTATTCTATGCTGACTTTCTCCATGCACTTGATGCCTATTTGTTTGAATTCCTCTGGTGATTTTTTCCTTTTCCCATTTCTTGTTCTCTTTTATCTTACTTCTATTGAAAGTTTTTAGACATCCATCCCAGACTTTTTAGACACCTCCCATTTTTTCCTACTCACTTGAATTGTTTTAAATTGTGCCTTCAATATCTCACTTTTTAAAAATTCCCATCCATCAAGAACATCTTTCTCTTTTAGTATTCTTGACCATGAGATCACTCCCAGTATTTCCTTAAGTTTACTGAAATCAGCTTTTTAAAATGTGTGCTGGACCACACTTGGCTTCCCCTTTCCACTCTATAATAAACTCCAGGAGAACATGGTCACTTCCACCTAAGGATCTTCCACCTGTACCTGCAGATGTCCAATCTCCTGCATATTCAGATATACACTCTGTGGCTCTTGTTCAAGTATTTTTGCACAATTGTTTTGCACAGTTAAAATCCAGTTCAATTCCACTAGTGGGAATTTTCACTCAGGTAGCATTAAGCTAGGTTTATACTGAACACATTTTACCAAGCATAAAGTTTTATTTAGCTAGTTAGTTATTGCTAAATTTATATCAGGCCTTACTAATGGCACAGGAACCCAAGCTAGCAAGATGGTGCTTAGTTACAAATGCATAACTACATAGGTGATGCAGGATATAGGCAAAGATTTTTAGTTACTCAGAATCACCTACTTAAGGCCTCCCCGCACTGCACTGTTATAGTGTTATTATTCCACTTTCAACATCATACGGAATCTTGGGATTTGCAGTTTAGGGAGGGGCATTTAGAATTCTCAGTTAGAGAGCTCTTTGGCCTCAGTAAACTGCAAACCCCAGAAATCCACAGGATTTTGAAAATGGAATAATAGTACGATAACACTGCAGTGCAGAAAGGCCCTTAGTTGTGCATTTGTAACTAAGTACCATCTACCAATCCAGCTCAACAAACCTACTTGAACAGCCAGCAGCCACATCTAGCAAATGAGATCTATCCACCCAGCAACCAGGGCAGTGCAGGATGTTTCCAGCTCCCTTCCACCAGCAAGTGAGGCAGCAAAGAGGAATTGCAACAGGGGTCCTGCTTCTGATTGTCATAGTCACTTCATGGTGGGTGGAGTTTGGAAATGTTATCCACCTGGGCCCAAATAACCATCTGAGATCTCTGTTGCTCAGTGTGGCTTCTGGCTGTTAAGGTAGGTTTTGAAGGTCACTTACAATTCTGGCAATAGGGCCACAATTGTGCCTATGCAGTATTACTGAATATGGAAGATTTACAGATCCATAACTCTGGGTGACAAGCTGCAACTGTAATGCAGAATGTCAGCTGTTATTAACACAAAAATTTAAAAACAGTTAAACAAACAATTCTATTTAAAGCACAACATTAAAACAGTTTAACACACATTTAAAATATTTTTAAAAAGATAAAAAGCACAGCACAGTCCATTAAAAGACTCTTCTGCCCTCTTACACTCCACAAAAGATTATGCCAAATAAATCTGTTAGTATTTAATGTTGCACAAGGCAATAAAAAAACTATTTTTTTCCTAATTAGATTAAGCCCTCCATACAACGCTTTTTAAAAATCCAGATTGTTAATCTCTCTAGGCAAAAATAGGTCCAGGTGGCAGGATTTTCAACAAGGCACAGAAATGTCTTAAAGACTTAGCTCGCATATGAGATTCTTTGAAAAAGTTAGGGGTGGGTAGAAGAAGATTTTAAGGTAGGAAAAGATTTTTCTAAGAAAACAATAATTTTCTCATCAGGGGAAAAGAAAGAATCATCCAAAGAACATCAAAATGTGGAAAACAATTTACTCGGGACAGTCTCCTTAAGTGTCACAAAACTCTTCTCCGGCTGCTGCGACATTCTCTAATGACATTACAGCTTGTGGCCGCATCTCATCTCATCTGTTAGCAAAATCCGAAAGTCACTTATGTCAGTCTCTAATGCAAGCTAAATGAGTCTTCCTAGTAATAAGGAGCTTCGCAGAATTAGTTTTCGTTCTGCAGAAAATTGCCATTGGGGCCGGCACTTTTATCTAAAAATTTCACTTGTGCATAAGCAAAAAACTCATATATTATTTGGTTACATTCCATCAGTATGAGAAATAACATTGTGAGAATTCAATGCATGCTAATGATATATAGAAATCCACCTGCTTTCCGATAAAATGAGTTTAATTTTCTGTTTCCCACTGCCTGGTTGGCCTTTCATAAATTACTTATGCACAGCTATTATTAAAATAGAGGAAAAGCAAATTAGAAAGTCCGCATATCTCTCTACTGGATTTAACCAAGGCAGGGCTGTGACAGCTAGAGTCAGCGTTTTTGAAAAAAAAAATTCTGCTCTCTTGAAAAATTTTGCATCTCTATACAATTCTGGGCCACTGTTGTAAACGTTCTGACCTGCCTTCTTACCAAATTAACCTAAATCCTTTCTATTTTTCAACATTAATGGAATCCTCTAGAGTCCTGCTGATATATATTAAAATATATTTATTGGTTAATTTGAATTCCAGCCATTTTTGTACCTCATTTTCCAGCACTTGTGTTATATCTCAGCAGTTTGGAGCTCTAGCATTTGAAACCTTACAAATTAAGATAAATGCATCTGACAATTATCAGATCAAAAACAACTTAACTTTCATTGGAATATATGATTGCAAATTTCCCTTCCTGATGAAAGAGAAAAATGAGGACTTTCTCCTTGAAACAGTTAATTGGATTTTGAAGCACTGTACATTTCAGGCAATTGGTGCAGCTTTGGGCTGGTCTGTGACTATGTGACCCCTTGGCTTTACCACAGACAATGGCTTTTCATTTTCTTGCAGGTCTTTCAAGTCCATAGTTCACGGTGACTTTAACTTTAATTTCTGTTAATGATATTATTTTTCTCTTTTTAGGATCAAACTTTCATATGATGGGTTTGAGCTGCAGTGGCAATCCCATTAGCTTCTCAAATTACACTCCTTTTAATGCTGCTTGGAGCATTATTTCATTTTAAAATGTCTTTTCGTGCACACGCACACATACGCGCACACACAAAGAATTGAAAACTAACTTATTCTGCAAGACACAGAGTAAAGGCAAAAGAAAACTAATTTATGTTTAAACATGAAATCTTTTGTTTGGGTGAAGCTGATATTATCAATGCCAGAAACACTCCCAGGTGTGTTTAAGAATTTTATCAGAGAAAATCCACCTAAGACATTCTGCTGTCTGAGGCAAAAGCCAAGATAAATGTATCCATACTATATACAGTAATTATAGCAGTTTGATACCACTTTAACTACCATGTCTTCATCTTATGGTATCCTTAGATTCATAGTTTTAAGTATTTAGCATTCTCGGCTATAGAACTCCAGTGCTATAGTTCAAGGAAGGGCTCTAGAGCAGCATTTCCCAGGCTATCTGATGATGGGGGGGGTGGTGGTGCAGAATCAGCAATTATTATTTTGCATTGTGCATAAATTTCAGTGAATGGCACTAAAATTGTGCCCACTGGGAACAAATGTTTCTCTTTTCCCTGTAAACTTGCACGGGTCCAGCAGCTGATGGCTCAGGCACCAGCACTAGTCCGGGGAACACTGCTGTGAGTAGCACTGCTCTAGAGCATCCTAAGCTGAAAATACTAGTATCTCACCCAACCCAAATTATGGACCCACAGCACTTAAAACAGTATGAAATTTGTTATAATTATGCAGTGTAGATCATAGAATCATAGAATCATAGAAATGTAGAGTTGGAAGAGACCACAAGGGCCATCCAGTCCAACCCCCTGCCATGCAGGAAAACCCTCAAAGCACGCCCGACAAGTGGCCATCCAGCCTCCGCTTAAAAACCTCCAATGAAGGAGACTCCACCACACTCTGTGGCAGCACATTCCGCTGCCAGACAGTCCTGACCGTCAGGAAATTCTTCCTGAGGTTCAGGTGGAATCTCCCCTCCTGCAGCTTGTATCCATTGCTCCTTGTCCTGGTCTCAAGAGCAGGAGAAAACAAGCCCACTCCCCCCTCGACATGACATCCCTTCAAATATTTAAACATGGCTATCATGTCCCCTCTCAATGTAGCACAGACAACAGAAAGGCAATCCCATACACAGAAGCTGATCAGTCTGATAGCTGAATCTTATTTTTGACACTGTTGATAGCATACCATCCTCCCAAGGGCAGATAACTAGCTTAGCAGGCATAGGGAGGACTACCCAGCCCATTTAATTCTGTCCTTCCTACCATTTCCCACCCTTCCGCATCAGCCACCTGAGGCACCTGCCTCACCATTCCTTATGGGAAGGCCACCCTTGAAAAAGACACTTCCTTCCTCTCTAATTTGATAAGTCAGATAGGGCAGAAAGCACCCTGGGTTTGTATGCAGCTCTCCAAGACTGTCTTTACAAGCCATTGAACCTTCCACACTCCCTGCAGTGCCCTTGATCTAGCCAAAATGGAGGAGAAGGTGAATCGCCTCTCTGGAAGAGTCCAAGAACATCAAAACTATTTTATTTTATTTATTTTCACCCCACCTTTCTCCGTTGGCACAGGACCCAAAGTATCTTACAAAACAAGTCAAAACACAGTTCAGTTAAAAGCTTATTTTGCCAGAAGTTAAAGAAAGCAATTAAATACAATTCTGTTTTAAAAAGCATGAGATTAAAAAAAAAGCATAAAGACATTTAAAACATAATTTTAAAAAGATAAAAACACAGGGCAACAATTCCAAAGCACCCTCCTCCCAAATGCCTGCGGGAGGAAAGAGAGCAGATAGGGGGCCAATTGGGCCTCCTGTGGAAGAGAGTTCCACAGTCTGGGAGCAACCAACTAGAAGGCTCTCTCGCACATTCGCACAAAAGGTGCATGTAGTAATGGTGGCACCAAGAGAAAAGCCTTCTCTGAAGATCTTAAAACCTGGGCACTTAAATACCTTTTAAATAGGCTGCAAAACAGGCCATTTCCGCACTAGTCTGTTATAGCGCTATGATTCCACTTGCAACATCCTATGGAATCCTGGGGTTTGCAGTTTCGGGAGGGGCTGGACAGATTCCATAGGATGTTGCAAGCGCTATAACAGTCTAGTGCAGAAATGGTCACAGACTGCATTGGTTAACACTTTAAAAACCCAATCTTTCCAACCAAAATGTAACTTGTGGCCTTTTGTGGGGTTTATTGTTTGTTTAGGGTATGGCCTGTGGGTTCCATGGAAACTTTGGTGGGTACATTCCTTGGGACCTCCACGGACGTCCTCCCATTCCCTGTCACTCATCAAAATATTTTGGCCAAAAGTTCCAATCTGGGCTTTAAAAACACCCCAAATACATCTTAAATGCACCATCTCCTCCCGAAAAATCCATTCCACATTTTTTGGGAAAGGGGATTTTTTTTTTGTGGGGGGGAGGGTTCTTGTTGTTTGGGAGTGGAGTCACCCTGTTTGGAGGGGCTCTACCCTAAAACAGCAAGAACTGTCCATTACAAAAAAACCTTCCCAAAAGATGACTGGGAATAATAAAGCATCACTTCCAGTTGCCCCAAATGCTAGAAAGCTGCAGTCGTGCAGAACTTCAGAGGACATGACAATTGTCTGGTGCACTCTTCTTGGCTCCAGAACCTGCTTATTCCTTTTTAAATCTGGACTTGGAAGGAGACACAGTATCTAAGGTGCTGGATCCTATCCACAAAATAGATTTAAGATGGTAAATAACTCCTCTAAAATACAGACTTTACCATTTGACTTATGGAGTCAATTTGAAAATCACAAGACAATCTTTTTCATGGGAGAAATGGGCTGATTATGGGATCTATACTTTAAATCAATGGGCCTTTCTGCACTACAGTGTTATAGTGCTATTATTCCACTTTCAACATCCTATGGAATCCTGGGGGTTGCAGTTTAGGGAGGGGCACTTAGAAGTCTCAGCCAGAGAGCTCTTTGGCCTCAGTAAACTACAAACCCCAGAATCCCACAGGATGTTGAAAGTGGAATAATAGCACTATAAGTGTGTAGGGCAGAAATAGCCTGAAACAGGCTGTGTGTGTGTGTGTGTGTGTGTGTAGGCTTGCCTCACTCTACCAGCCAGTCTTGAGCAGCCAGGCAATCAAGAGAACTGTCTTCTTACTTGGTGTGTGAAAAATCTAGTAGCCAAGTATGTCCCATTCTCATGGTGAGAACTGAGAAAATTGATCAAAAACCAATGTTATTTGTTATTTTAATTTACATCACGTGAATGGGACTGGAAGCAACTTATAATTAAATCATACAAACACATCTGAGATATAAAATAAATAAGAGTATGCAAAATTTAAAACACAGAAAGAAAATACAGTGTGCACCAAATTAAAATTCCCTTCTGCAGGAGGCAAGGTTGGTTTCCAAAAGGCTCACCTTATATCTCGTGGGTATTCTTGTTGTCATGTTTGACTATACAGACATATCCTCTAACTATCCTGATTTGGCAGGGACATTCCCAAATAATCCTCTATTGTCCCACTTTTTCAGCTGCTTTTAAAATGTCCCAGGTTCTCTCTCTCAGATTGCTTCAGTTGATGCAAACAGTTCAAAGTTCAAAATAGTTTGCATTCAGCTCCAGAGGGAGGAGAGGATGGTGCAGAATCTTGGCCTTCCCTGTAGTCTCAGACAAAAGCAAGCTGCTGCAACCTCTCCTAGCCTGTGTGTGCTTCCTTGCTAATAACATTTGTCATCTTGACAAATCTTTGATGTTGCCTAAGCACCTGTGTCCCAGTTTTCATCTGCTAAATGTTGGAGGGTATGTACAACTGTTGTCATTACTCACTTGTTACTTAGTGGCACAGCATATATTTTGCACGTAAAACATCTCACTTTCAATCCTTCCAGTCTCTAGTCAGGGATATCACGTAGCAGCTGATGGCAAAGAACCTGATAATGCTGGAAAGTGAGAATTTGGAAACAGTAGACCAAACTAGATGAAATAAACAAATATTGTGACCTTGTATGAAACAGCTTCCTGTTGTCTTCAGCCAGTATGGGGGTTGTTTAAAACAAAACAAAATGTAATTTTGAAAACCAACAACATAATATTTGGAAAACATGTAATACAAAAAGAAGCCTATGTTCAACAGCTCCAATCATTTTTCTCCATGTTTTAATATAGTTGATATTTTTGATGTATTTCTGCCATTGTAAGAGTAATATATAATTGAAATAAAATTTATTTCCAAAGGGAAAACAATAATCTCTAGCAATTTAAAATATTTATGATTATTCATTAATGTATCAATAGATTTTTTTTTAAAAAAAATTAGGGTCTTCAGGGCATGCAAACTTTGAAGCTAAACATCTTAAATTGCTCAAATGTTACAGAGTAGCATCTGCTAATTTTTGAATACACACTCTGAGTATCAGAATATTTATAAATAGTGCTAAATTTCATATGATGTTAGGAAATGCAAATTACAGTTCAAATATTATTGGCCAAAAATGAAAGCAGCATCTTAAGTAACAGCGGACTGGAAAAAATATGGCATACACTATATGCTATACAGTAATATAAATGTCTATACGGCCCTTTCCGCACACAGTTATTAAGGCGGGCCAATGCGTCTTGCCACGGAGGTCTTCTGTACGTTGGAGCAGACTAGGTTCAGTTTATTTATCTTTGTTCTGCACGTAATTCCGACTAAATGCACCCACATGTGGTGGTAAAGCATGCTATTTGAAAACCAGAAGAAATCAGTTTTCCAATTTTCCAGATTGGTCCGATTCATACTTTCACAGTGGTGCAGACACGTACGTTCACGCCAATGCGAATTGGTGGTCGGGGAGGGCTCATGGGAGGGGCCAGGGGGTAGCATGGACTTACGCACATATGCAATGACGTACTAAACCATGCCAAAAAAAAAGGGGGCCAATCACAGACGGGGGGATGAGGGGAATAGCAGGAGTGGCCACAGTAGAGGCAGTGTGGATTCATGAACTCGCACTCCTCTGAATCAGAATGGAACATACTCAGTAGCTGTGTGGATGGAAATGAGAGAAAGTCTGCCTTGTTTCGAGCCCAGAAAATCCAGTAAGAAACGGCACGAACCGATTCACCAGCCTCGTGCGGAAAGGGCCTATAAGGAAATTCGGAATATTTGGAGAACTGAGAAAGACAGTAAAAAAAATTTTTTAATTAGAAAATAGAAATAGAATTAAAATATGAAATGAATGAAAGGATAAATATTAAAATGCAATTAAAAAAATTAAAAGGAAAATAAAGTTATCTACCGAATTAGAAGCCCTTTCCATAGAAAGTGAAGTCAGCAGCTAGAATGAAGGAACTAATTATCAAAATGCTGGAATTAAGTTTATTTATATGAATATTGGAAAACTGGTTATATATTTATTGGATTAATTGTTAAGCAGTGATAGATAAGACAAGTTTTATATAATGATTTGTTGTTGTTACGAACCTTCAAGTCACTTCTGACTTATGGCAAATCTGTTACATGGGCCCTTTCCGAAACTCACCTTTTCTCGGCGGTGGGGTACGGTGCTCGCGTAAGCAGCCTCTTGTGAGAGGCCCTCACGTCCGGGTTTCTTCAGCTCCGCACGAGCTTCTTGCTCACGCGAGAACCCTGCCTCTTCCTTTCGCAGTGCAGCCTGGGACCTTCCCAGGCTGCACTGAGACAGGAAGTGCGACCGGCCCGGCTCCCGAGGTTCTGCACACACGGCAAGTGCGCGCGGGGCCCCAGAGCAATGCGCGACCGCACACCATTTTCAGATTAAAGCTGAAAATGACAAAGTGGGTGAGCAGTGCCTGCCAGGCCCTGGAGCATCGCACAAATGTGAGTGGGTCGTGTGGATTGCCTCTCACATGTGTGTGATGTTAGAGAGGCCCTTTCGCATGGCAAATGCCGTGCGAAAATGTCAATGGTTTTCTTGGCAAGGGTTGGTCTGATGGGGGGGTAGTGTTCTTTGCCTTCCTCTAAGGCTAAGTGTGACTTGCCTAAGACCAACCAATGGGTTTCCAAAGGGGAATTTGGACATTGATCTCCCAAGTCATAGTCCAACGCTCAAACCACTATAACCCACTGAACAAATCTTGCCAATAAAACCCTGTGATATGTTCACTTTGTTGTTGTGTGCCTTCTAGTCATTGCTGACTTATGGCAACCCTAAGGTGACCCTATCATGGGGTTTTCTGGGGGGCTGAGAGCATGTGATGCACCCAAGATCACCCAGTGGGTTTCCATGGCCAAACAGGGAATTGAACACTGGTCTCTAGGGTCATAGTCTAACACACAAATCACTACACCACACTGGCTCTAGGGTTGTTTAAGTCAGAAACAACTTGGAGGCACACAACAAAACAGAGCCATAGAGTCCATAGGATGTATGCATTGACTCATTGTTCCCAAAACTGATTCAATACTTCTACTATAGCTGGACTTAGGCCCTTTCCACAACTGGCTTGTGTCCCGGCATGGGGAATGGGAGAGGAGCACGACTGTGAGGACACTTCTGCATGATGTTGTGGTTCCATCCTCCCATTGCCAGCCAGCATGATCCCAGAATATATCATTGACAGGATTTCCTCATCAGCTACCCCTGGCTGTGCAACCATCCTGCACTTACCTGGCCTGCGGAAGCGCCAGAAGCACGATGGAGGCGCTTTCTGCTTCCAGCACAGCCTAGGAAAGAGCCCAGCTGTGAAAGGAAGAGGTGTGTCCATCGTGCTTCCTTTGGCAGGGAACCAGCCAGTGTGGAGGAAAGAGTTTGTGTCTGCACTCTCATCCTGGCAAAGCCACTGCTAGGATAACACTGGGATGACACTGGAGAAAGGTAAGCTGTGGAAAGGGCCTTAACCAACAGGTTTTCTGCCAATATCTCCTTTCCCCACTTTGGCTATTGTAGCATCATTGTCCACACATTCATGGAAGTATCTTTGCCAAAGCTAATCAAATAAGACAAGATAGGTTTCCCGAGAGGTTTAGGAACAATCTTTTCTGGTCCTTCTGGATGCTGGGAAACAAGACTCTTGTGTGTACCTTGGAAGTTTTTACTTTTGGCAGAGTGAAGGCTCTCCAATAATCGGCTCATTGCAGCTTTAGCTCTAAAGCCATTGTCAAACAAAAACTGGAAATATTCAAGACATTTGACAAAGCAGTGCACTTTGAGCATAATATACCCGAAAACAACACCCGAGTCTTGTTTGTATAAGCATGTGAATTAGCCAGATTAAAGATGAGGAAAAAGGCAGCATTCCCTTATGATGACTTGTTTTTTTAAAAAAAAAAGAAAGCTCACTCTACTGTGTTTGTTTGATAATGGATTTGTTTCTATTGTCCTGCACTTCACTCCTCATCAACAAGAACACTTCAGTGTAGAGAAATATGATTTTACTGCAAATGAACAAAAGCAAATGGTACAAAGGGAGAAAAAGAAATGAAAAGTACAGCAGATGGAATATTATTTGCATCTGTGCAAATAGTGTATTGCAACACAAAATATGCTGCTTTATTACAAGATAAAGTGAGCAGATGTGTCTGGAGTACATCTAACATATGGAGCAGGAGTGGTTTTGTTTGATGCAAAGTTCTTAACCTTCATGTATATTCCTCCTTGTACATCCATTAGCTTTCTTTCTTTTTTTTTAATTATTACATGTACGCTGTTCATTTGCATATGACTGCATTACCTTCAGAGGCTATGTTCTTTTAATGAATGACACTCAGGTTTCTGCTTTCAGATAGTCACATATCTGAACTTTTCTGCTTTTCCAGATGCACAGATAATTGCAGGTTTGTATTTTGTTTTAGAAAGCCAGCGTAGTGCAGTGGTTCAACTATGACCCTTGAGACCAGAATTCAATTTCCTGCTTGGTCATGGGAGCCCACTGGGTGACTTTGGGTAGCTCACACACAGCTCCAGATGCCCCATGATAGGGTTACTTTAGGGATGTCATAAGTTGGATATGGCTTGAAGGCACACAACAACAGTTTTGTTTTAAAAATGCGTTCAGACGTTTATTCCCATTTGACTATGCTTTAACTCCTGTTTTGACTGAGCAGAACTGGCAAATTTTTATTATAAACACACTCAGATGTAGAGCTTGGAAAATTACATTTAAATTTAAAGTAAGATCAAAGTCTGTTAGTGAAATACTGGCCATTTCCACACTAGCCTCTTATAGTGCTGTTATTCTGCTTTCAACATCCTATGGAATCCTGGGGTTTGCAGTTTAGGGAGGGGCCAATCGGCCAAACCCCAGGATTCCATAGGATATTGAAAGTGGAATAATAGCACTATAACGGGCTAGTGCAGAAATGGCCACTGTTAGAGTTAACGTTTTTGGAGTAATACTTCTTTCCCCTGTTTCCTGTACTTTTAGCTACTATTTTTAAGAATCTGAATGCTATAGCCAGGTAGTTCAAAACACATTCTCCTCCCATCCATCTTGTTGCTGCCTCAACACCCACAATAGATCTTGAAGCAGCTCCACAAGGCAAAGTGCAAGCCAGCACTAGAACAATGTGACATTCCTGCCCCATTTTTTTAGGGAAGTATACCCCCAGAACTGTAATATTAAAAAGTTGCTGCGTTACCACCAAAGTTGTGGATTTATCCCTCACTAAGATACAATCATATTGCAACATAGTGGTGATAATCTTCATTAGTGGGAAATGAATTATTTATAAATAAGATGTTATTTGCAAATAGGTACTTCCAACTTCTGTATTGACTAGCAGGTCATGGAGAAAGCCTGATTAGAATCTCCTGGCTTTTCAATTCCTTTTACTTGTCACCTGACAGAATATACTTTCAGTGATGGAAGAAGTAACATACTGTCTGTTTGGCAATCCTAATAAACAGAGCCATTAAAAACCTAATTCTGATACTCTTGGGACCACCACCACGTCTGAGTGGAGCTTGAGCAAAGGTGATGTCGGTATGGCCGCTATGTCGTGATCCATGACATTCACCTTCCAATGAAAATACAGAATTTAGGGCCAGTGGGTGTAATTCTTTCCCCACTACAGCCCTGGTTAACCACGATGGCTGTATTTTGGATCAATGCACGTGTGGTGACATGCTGTTGGTCAGTCCAAGATATTTTCCTAAGAGATGTGAAGGATAAAGTGGCACTTCTGTTATCAGGCCATACACTCCCTCCCCGCTCCATTATATGGTTTAATTGCCAAATATTAATTGGCATGAAATATAAATTATATCCTGCTATGGCTGGGAAGCCTGCTGGCAAAGAGGAACTGGCTGCACATGTGCATTGTAAAATTAGGTCAGATTGGGACCTCAGACCATGGCTAGGTCATAGTCAGGGAAGCCCTGGACAATGGACTTGCAAATGTCCCTCAATGTCTTGACCTTTAGAAACAATAGTGCTCAAAATTGCTTCCACAGAACAAAGGATTGTCTTCGACCCTTTGCCCACCAAAACTTTCCTTTTGTCCCCTCACCTGTCTCACCATCAAGGAGCTATCCCGATTCCCATCAGTCCTAATGGCCAAGTCCATTAGCTCATTCTGGACCCATTGTTTACAGTGTCCCTCAGGGCAGAAAAAGAGTATTTAAACCCTGGCTCTGAGCCAGACAACTTGTACTGTAATCCTCTGGACATAGGCTGCCACTCTGGTGCTCTGATTCCCATTCTGGTACTACTCTTGGACTCTTATTCTGGGCCACATTGCCTGCTCTCTTCTCTTCGAATAGGTAAATACCACCTACCACACCCTAACTTCTTACTATCCAATTTTTCCTCCCTTTCCTTCAGTTAATCTTGTGTGATTGCAGGACTGTTTGGATATTGTATGTGCATAGTTATTAATTCTCTCAATGAAAAACAAATATTCTTTGAATCTCCAGCTGGTGTCCCTGCGTTATTACTGGTATACACAGATGTAAAAGATCCTGCTAGGTTATCTCCCTCTCGCAGGCCTTCCCTTTGAGCTAATATTCTCCACTGTTGCACAGAGGCACTGCCGTCACAGGCGGATCCCTGAGTCACCCACGTTTTAGGGTAACACTTCCCTCCACCATTTCACATGGAAAAACTTGCGAGAATGATAGCTTGTTCACTATTAGACAATTTTACCATTATGATTCACTTTAACAGCCATGGTGACATCCTGCGGAATCCTAGAATTTGCTGTTCATGGAAGGCATTTAGAATTCTCTGAGAACTCTAGTGCCTTATCAAACTACAATCCCTATGATCCCTAGTAAACAGCCATAACTGTTAAAATGGAATGATAGTGTTATAATTGTGTAGTGTGAAATGGTCCCAAATACTGTTTTGATAATCCTAATGGTACAGTGTCCTCCATCTGGTGCAACAAACTGGTTTAGAGCGCACAGAACAGGCTACCCAAAATCACATTTCTGTACTCCAACAGATCACGGCTGCCCTCCAGCCCTTTCCAGAATCTGCTACCTGTTGTGGCCACCTCCCTCTACCTCATGGTTGGCCTAGCCTTGGATGGCCTGGCTAGCTCCGTCCCCTCTCATCCACATGCACAATACAGGAGTATGTAATGGACTCTGTGGCTGGTATTAACGCATCAGTTCACCATTGGCAAAAATAACTAGTTCTCCCACAGTGCCTCAGCCATGACTACCAAGGATTTGGTTTCCTATGACCCAAGAAGCTTTTCTTCCTTTTCTGAAACTTCTGATAAGACTCTGATTTCATCCCAAGTGAAAAGGAGAGTTTTAACAAGGTATTTTGGCTGGCAGCAGAGGGGAGGGGTTGAGGACATGTATTTCTAATCAGAAGCACATCAAACCCTTGCCTCTCACGTTGTGTACTTAACCAGATCTTTAGTTATCTTTCAACTGACCAATAACCTTGATAATAATGATACTTCTTTATTTTATTTTGAAAGCACTGAAAGCTAAAGGTGAATAACTTCTACACACATGCACACCTCTAACGGCTGAACATCTCCAAAGGGCTTCAAGTCTTTTGGAGTAGTAATGAATACGGATTTTTGTCTTGTGCACTGCATGGGAGAGGAACTTTTCAGGCTTTTCCCCATATAGCTGCCATGAAAATTGGACCCTAAGCAAGGGTGTGAGTCACTGATGAATACAGCTCCAAGACTTCATGCTGTGTGCTGCGAGAACAGTAAAAGATATTAGAAGAATGCAGGAGGAAGAGAATGAAGACAGAATGTCTGTTTGGAGGCTGGTAACAAAAATCAAAATGTGATTTAATGGGATGGTAGCTGTGTTGAAAACAAACAAATTAATACATGTGTTTTAAACACCTCTCTACAATGGCCATCTGTGTGCCACCCTTATTCTCATGTTGTCTATAATATGATTATATATCTCTATATCTCTATCTATAATCAAAATTGTGTATAATGAACTACTACTTTCTTGCCAAGCATGCCCTAAACCTGGCTAAACTACAAGCAAAATCCAGTCAATTACCTGAAGGTAATTGAGATTACTGAAATGCAATTTTTGGTTCAGTGTTCTGATATTTGTATCTCACTGTGTGATGAGGTCATCAAACAATGTATTCTAAGAACATTTCTCGTGTGACGAACCTGAACTTTTTCCAGCAGAGAGTCAGAGAAAAGAAGAGCCCTTCATAAGGTAGTTATTGGTATCATACAACAAACCTGTGGTAAGTAATCTGAGTATGGCAGTTAAAAAGCTAGCCTGGAACAGAGAAACCTAGATTCAAACATTTACTCAGCCATTAAGGCTTGCTAGGCGACAATGGACCAGTCACTGTCCCTCAGTCTAGTTTCCTTCACAGTGTTCTTGTTACCCTGTTTACTGGGGGTCCCGTGAGGGACTCCAAACGTGCTCAAATATTGGTGGGGAAAATTAGCTCAGAGCACAAGTTAGCAAAACGAGAGGCAGGGCAATGCAGCAGAATCTTTAACCCAATGTCTACGGGGTCAGGTCTCAAGTAGTCAGACAGTTTTAGAATAGCAAAAATGATGTTTTATTAAGGACAGACAAATACTTAAGACAACACAACCACACAGCTAACTAAGAAATAGGAAATAAGGGTTTTTTGGGGGGAAATGGGTGATACGACACCTTTCTCGTAGTCCTGAAGAAGTAGGAGATGGAGAGAAGAAACTCAGCGTGGCTCGCTGAGGGGAGCTCGCTGGCCAAACGGCAGCAAGGCGATCTGGAACTTGGGAGTGATCTGAGGAAGCTCTTGGAGCTGGGGGGTTTTATAGGGAAAGTATGACCGTAGGCTACTTTGGGAAGAACAATGAGGTTTGGGCATGAGACAATGTCTCCGAAAGGTCAGAATTTAGCATGATTGAATTAAGTCCGAGTCGACAATGGAATGGCCAGTATGCAGATGCAGCTTGCCTGGGCGGTTAAGCATTGAGCTCGTCAAGTTACCTGCTTGGGGCAGGGGGCTCTTTATATTAGCGTGCATCTTTAACGAGGTGTTTGTCTAGGGAGGTCTCCTAAAGCGAAGATCTGGCTGAGTTCGGCCTGCCTAGGTGGAGAATGGAATGTTCAGCAGCTAGTGGCCATGCCTAGCTCTGTGCTTGTTCGGGGGCCTCACAAACACTTGGCTGAGTTTGGCAAAATGGGGCCGAATTGTGATATCCAAACGATATCTAATATCTTCTAAAGTAAGGCTAGTAAACGGTGATAACATTCTTGTGAGGATAAAATTGTGATGGGAAAGATATGCACAGTATGCATCTCAACCTTGGATGAAGGATTGTATAGAAATAAAATTCAGTTAATAAAATGCCCTCCTGTTTAACATGTTGTGTTAAAGGCTTTTCATGTTCACGTGAGGTTTATAAAGCAAGGAAATTGCAACAGTTAAGGACTACACATTTAATAGGCACATTATTTAGACAATGTGGATTTGTTATAACGTTCTATGCTTTGGTTAGTTCCAGCTTCACCACTAACATTGCAGAGCACACGTAAGTACCAGCTGTGCTTGTTCACCGGAACAGTCATGTAAAAGCCGTGCCATCGTGTAACTGAAGTTACTGTTCCATGCTGCAAGTGCCTGGTGCCAAACAGTACCGTCCACACAGCTGGATTCAGATTCTACTTCAAGGAGAAGCAATTCTACCTCATTAATGAATTACAGTGTTGCACAAGTAAATACATATGTGTAATTTGAAATGTGCATCTTTAGGCATAATGTGCAATTGGACTACATATGAATATTGCAGAAATGTGAATATGGCTGGGCTGGATATAGGTGTTCCGCCTCAAACAAAAATGTCCAACCACTTGGGTAAAGCAACTTACATATGCACAAGCTACCAAAAGTAATGCAGCCATGGATAGAAGAAATACCACTATCTGCACTTCCACTTTAATACTATGGCCATTTCTGCACTAGCCTGTTATAGTGCTATTATTCCACTTTCAACATCCTATGGAATCCTGGGGTTCGCAAACCCCAGGATTCCATAGGATGTTGCAAGTGGAATAATAGCACTATAACAGGCTAGTGTGGAAATAACCTATGTGTCAAACAATGTGAGAGCAATTGTAACATACTTATTTCTTGTTTTTTTCCCAACAGCTACCCAAAGGGAACTTGCCTAATCTTCATTACCTACTTATTTCAGGATATCTTGTTATGTTATTGTCTTCTGCTTTATCTTGTTGCTGTTTTTCTTTTTTATGTGCTAACCTTAGCTCTTTGGTTGCTCTAGGAAAAAGTGGGTGCTATTTTTCAAACATTTATTTTAAAAGAAAGAAAACAATTGCTATTTTAAAAGTCCTGAGAACCTTGATAAACTGCATATTAGAGAGATCTATTCCTTCAAAGCAACAACCAAGTTTTTGTTAAAATTCTCCAAGAAAAGAGATTCCATGGCTTCCTCTGGTAAGCTTTGATACTCATACAACCAGGAAAGTTTTTCTGTTCAGCAGAATTCAGCCTTCCTGTCATGTACAACCACTGCTTCTTGTCCTGCTCTCACTTGCCAATTGTCACCCGTTCATTCCAACATTCTTCTGAATGTCTGCAAACAGTCAACACATTTCCACTTAATCTTTTCACTAAATCCCTTTGCCCTTTTCCTCACATTATTATCTTCAAAACTCTTTATTATCCTCACAGCTTTTAACTGAATCTCTTCCAACTTAACTTAGCTTCTTGAACTGTGATGCCTGGAACTTGGAACTCAGATGAGATCGTACTAGGGCTCCACAAAGTGTACACTTCCTTTCCTTTTCTTGGAAATGAAGTTCTCCTTCAATGAAGGGGAGCAAAACAGGCCCTGGAGAGAAGCTCCTCAGACTTTATTGGTTGTTCAATGATGCAGAGGTTATGAGTACATTAGATATATGCGCGTTTCAAATGTTCTTCAAGGATTTCAAGGGTTTTACTCCTCACAAGTAGGTGCCTCAGCTAACTATGTATCTGATTCTTTAACAGGTAACAAGAAAACCCTATGAGATGATTGTCGTAATTCAGAGTCAACTTGAAAGACCTAAGTTATCTCTGTCTCTACACACACACACACAGATATAAAATATTTTGAATTAATGGAGTTGAGAGTACCAGACACTGGGCTCTATTGCAAATACTTGTTGCTGGTTTTTGAAAAGTGGAGTTTAGTTCAAGATCAACTTAGTAAGGCCCACTGTTTAGCCACCTAACCCTATCTATATTTATTCAGGCTTAGTTTTGTCACATTCAAATGGGATCTGTTTCCAATTAAATACATATAGCATTGCAACCAATCACCTGTTGATCCACCACTGCCTTCATCTGGAGGTGGGTGGCACAGCAGAGCTCTGGATTTCATCACCTACTTATGATGATGATGAGGAATCCCTGAAAATGCCCCAAAACTGGATGAAATTATACTGCCTATCTGGTACCGCCCACTTGTATCTTGGACATAGCAATCCTAAACCTCCTTGGCTCATGCCTACTTCCTCAGCCCACTCACTTGTCCTTGTCTGATTCCTTCCTTCCCACTGATAGTCCCTCCTGTCTCTAGATCCTTGATGTAGCTTTCCTAGTCACAGCCAGGAGAAACAGATGTTGGTAGCCTCTGATGCCCATCAATCCAAGCAAGTGAGGCCAAGGGTGTATAAGATGGGAACTGTTGACCATCGACATCTAGAATGCCACAGATTCCTTTCCACATGTTAAAGGCACAGGAATGCTTAGGAGAAAAAGGCATCAGATCCTAAGTCTATCTTCTATAACCCAGATTCATTGCAGAGGGAGATTAAACTGCGATTTATTATGACCTGTGTTCAATTTTTCTTTTTCTTTTGTTTTCTTATTGAACTAATATAGATATTATGCCATTAAAGAATTTTGGATTGCATGTTTTTAGCATGAGGAGGCTTTTCCAGAAACAAACATATACATTTTTGTGTATTTGTTACAAATCAAATCCATTGAAATATACAGACATGCAGCACCATCTACTGGAATAATGGCATCTTGTATAAATTAACATGGAGCATGTCAGGAATAAAATGTATTCATTTGTCAAGATGGCAAGGAGATACAAACCAAACTTATTTGTATAATTTCCCAGGTAGGGTGAGGCAGGAGTCTTCAAACTAGCATTTTAGGATGAAATTGTTATAAGTTCTCAATTAGCAAAAAGTGCTATCAAAGAGTAACTCCACATTTTATGTGACAACTGTGTCCTACAAATATTAGTACTGCATATGAAGCAAACATGTGCACATAGATTATTAGGCACATGAGTTGTTGTGCACATAGATTATTAGGCACATGAGTTGTTGCTTACATTTCACATGTTTATTCCAGGAAATACCAGTATCTCCTGAGTAAATAGGGTTGCTGTCATCTTACATAAGTCAAGTACCAACATGGAATATACACAAATGTAGTGAAGAACTCAGAAGTCAGCATGGTGTAGTACTGGCTTGACTATGACTCTGGAGATCAGGGTTGAAATCCCCTCTTGGCCATGGAAACCCATTGGGTAACCTTGGAGAAGCACACTCTCTCAGCCTCAGAGGAAGGCTTTAAAGGCGAACTACCTCTGAACAAATCTTGCCCAGAAAACCCTGTGATAGGTTCATCTTAGAGTCACCATAAGACAGAAATTCCTTGAAGGCACACAACAACAAAATGAGGAACGTCTGTTTCATACCACTTGTTAAGTTTTCACATATCTTTGTACAGAGTGTTTTGACACCTTAAAGATGGATAAGTTTTATTTGGCATAGGTTTTTGTTGACTGCAGCCCAATTCATCAAACGCAACTGATGCCAAATAAAACTTGTCCGTTGTTAAGGCTTTTCAAGTTGTTATTTTTCTCCACATGGTTTCCAAAGGGGTAGCAGAGTTAAGCCTCTCGCAGCAAGAAATAACAAATGCCCATCCGTCCCACCTTTAAGGCACCCTACTGAGGCAAGTCACACTCTCTCAGCCTCAGAGGAAGGCAAAGGCAGACTCCCTCTGCACAACTGAACAAATCTTGCCAAGAAAATGCCATGAGTGGGTCTCCTCAGGGTTGCCATAAGTCACAAATCACTTGAAAGAACACAACAACCACCCCAAAATTAGGATTTCTCACTGAAAGCTGCTTATACCTCTTGCCATTAATGACAGTGATCGAGAGGGAATTTCGGCAGCTCTTGTTTGCTACCAAGGCTTGCAGGAATTCCAGCTTCCAGCTGAAGATAAACGGAGCAGGTCCAGAGGAGGGCAACCAAAATGGTGAGGGGCCTGGAAGCCATGCCCTATGAGGACAGACTTAGAGAGCTGGGTATGTTTAGTCTGCAGAAGAGAAGGTTGAGAGGGGACATGATAGCCATGTTTAAATATTTGAAGGGGTGTCATGTCGAGGAGGGAGTGGGCTTGCTTTCTCCTGCTCTAGAGACTAGGACAAGGAGCAATGGATGCAAGCTGCAGGAGGGGAGATTCCGCCTGAACCTCAGGAGGAATTTCCTGACAGTCAGGGCTGTCCGACAGTGGAATGTGCTGCCACAGAGTGTGGTGGAGTCTCCTTCTTTGGAGGTTTTTAAGAGGAGGCTGGATGGCCACTTGTTGGGAGTGCTTTGAGGGTTTTCCTGCATGGCAGGGGGTTGGACTGGATGGCCCTTGTGGTCTCTTCCAACTCTACATTTCTATGATTCTATGATTCTATAAAAAGGCCCTCTCCAGTTTTCAATCTGGACAAGAGTAACAAAATCATTGCATGAACTTTGGCATGCGTTGCGCACTGGCCTACAGCCCACCAAAGCCCATGCTAAAAATGATTAAGTCTTTAAGGTGCCACAAGGTTCTGAGTTGTTGTTTGTCCCAGACACGGTTTCCTAAACCTGTACATATGCATTATCAAGAGGCGCTTGCTCACATTACTTAGGGGAGAAGGAGGGACTGGGGCCATTTCTGCACTAGGCTGTTATAGGGCTATGATTCCACTTTCCACCTTCTATGGAATCCTGGGGTTTGCAGTTTAGGGAGGGGCCCCAACTGCAAACCCCAGGATTCCATAGGAGGTGGAAAGTGGAATCATAGCCCTATAACAGTCTAGAGCAGAAAAGGCCACAGCGCGACCCACCAACTGCGCCTGCGCGCAATAAAGCCTGAGCCGCGGTTGCCAAGGCCTCGCACCGGCCGTTGCCGTGGGAACCGAGGCGCCGCTTCTCCCGCTGCGGGCCAGGCCCGGAGCCGCGAAGGCCGAGGCGGCTGGCGACCGGCCACCATGAGCGCCGAGAGCAGCCCCGCCAGCAGCACCTCCGCCGCCTCGGTTCTGGCCGAGCTCGACTGGGACGATGGGTTCGCCATCCCCGTGGCCAACGTGGAAAACAAGGCTCTGGAGGAAGAGGCAAGCGCGGGCGGGGGGGAGAGCGAGCGAGCGAGCGAAAAGGACGCGCCCGCCTTCTTCCCTCTGCACTAGCCGGGCAAGCGGGGAAAGGAAAGCCGCCCCTCCTCCCCGCCGCCGCCGCCTCCTTTCCCCGTCCCCCGTGGCTGCCCCTTGGTCCCGCCCAGGAGGAGAAGCAACGGGCGTCAGCATCAGCCTCGTGGGCGCCAGCCTCCCCCTGATTTCGGGGGTGGAGGAGGAGGAGGAGGAGTCGCGTCTCCTTCCTCCCGCAAAAGGGGGATGGGGGACAGGTTGTCTGGGAAATTCCCCCAGGCATGGGCTCACTAGGTAGGGTGCCAGGGCAAATCTTGTCTGCGCTCCGGGGCAAAGCATCTCTCTCTCAAAAGAGGCAGCTCTTTATGGCCAGTTCCGCACTAGACTGTCATAGTGCTATTATTCCACTTTCAGCATCCTGTGGAATCCCGGGGTTTGCGGTTTCTGCAATAGACTGTTTTAGTGCTATTGTTCCGCTTTCAACGTCCTATGGAGTCCTGGGGTTTGCTGTTTAGGCCCCTCCCTAAACTGCAAATCCCAGGATTCCGTAGGAGGTTGAAAGCGGAATAATAGCACTATAACAGTCTAGTGTGGAAATGGCCTATGTCTTTGCATAGTCCCCCCCCACACACACACACCTTTGTCTCTGTCTTGCCTTCTTGCAGGTGATTCCCTTTGGCTGATGGCGATTCTGCATAGAGGGGGTTGGGATCCTCAGTCATGTTCCTTTGGAGTACAGAGAGGCTGCAGCAGATTTTTCCCTGAGGATAAATTAAGGAGAATCAGATTCAGTATCCATCTGAACCAGCATCCTGTCTCTAAACAGGACACACTTGCTGTATTGTTTGCCCCGGGAGTAACTTTGCTGTTCCAGGGCAGACTGCCTTGGTATATGAAGGTAGCATTTAGCTCACTGGCCCCGTTAGGCAGGATGCTTTCCGGTCAGGAAAAGATGACTGGAGCACAGCATGTTAAGTCTAAGACAGATCTGTAAATGCACTGTCAGCTTTTCTTAGGGGGAAAAATGTGTGCCTCTGCTTATTTGACATTTGGGAAGCATTGACCCAGTGCACAATAATGTTTCATAAGAGCTGTCGGCTGTTCATAGTTTTTGAGGAACTTCGTATTGCCAGACTTCTGACCATAATTATGAAATGTGCCTAAAAGAGGCTGTGCAGGACCAAAATAATGACCAGCCTAGTCTCGGAGTGGAGACCTTGTGGCTAGACTACAATTCATCTTACTTATTACTCTTGGCTTTACTGGCTGGGGCAGATGGGAGTTGGAGTCCAAATGAGGCCCATAATCCCCCCCCGCAACATTCTGTTTCCAGGAGTTATCAACTACATGCTTTTGGAAGATATAGGAATAAAGTGTGATGGGAGCAGCCCTCTGTTGCTTGTCTGCACTATACTTTACTTAGAGATATATTACCATTGGACATGGAGGTTCTAAATCAATAGCCATAGCGAATAGGTATTGATAGGCCCATTCTCCATGAATTTGTTAAAAACTTTAAAAGCTGTTTGGGCTCTTGGCCATCCCCATATCTTTGGCATGGGTGGACAACTGTAGTCCTCCAGATGTTGGACTTCAGCTACGTCCATCTCCAACCAGCACAGCCAAGGATGAGGGATTAGAGGAGCTGTAGTTGAGCAACATCTGGAAGGCCAGGTTAGCCCATTCCTGATATAAGCATTATGGTTGACATTGGTGCTTGTTTTCCTCCATTGCGTATATAAACCAGTTTCACCCATCCTGTATTTACATAAGATTGGGCTGCATGTATTGGTTAAAACAGGGCAAGATAGAATGAGAAGGAGGAAATGGAGTGGATTGATTTGTCTTTAAAAATATGTAATATTATGTGGACAGAGTGAAAAATATTTTTATTCCAAGGAATTATTGGGAATGTTTTAAGTTTGAAAGATCTGTGGTATATTTTTACTGTACCATGCCTCTAAATGCAGTGGTGTTCTAAAGGCTTATCGTAAAGAATACTCTGGTTTCTGTAGTGTTTTATTGTTGTCATGTGCCTGCAAGCTGTTTCTGACTTATGTCGACCCTGAGGTGAACCTCTCGCAGGATTTTCTGGGACTGACAGTATGTGATGTGCCCAGTGTCACCCAGTGTATTTCCATGGCTGAGAGAGAATGGTTTCCAGGGTTATAGCTCAAACCACTGGCTGACTCTCTTCTGTAGTGCCAGCTACTTCTAATATTTTGCAACATTAAGGTATACCAAATTTTTGTTTACAGCTGCAAAAGATGCAAAAAGAAAAGGCAAATCTGCAGAATCAGTTGACTGACTATGAAGACCGTATTGCAGCAATGACATCACATTTAAAGAATGTCAGACAGGAGTTTAATTTGACACAGGTAAATGGCTAAGATCTCTTTTCTAAAAAAAGGGACAGTATAATTCTATTCACATTAATTCTGAAGTAAAATCCTCTGTGCTCGTCTGGTCTTACTTCCTGGTAAATGTGCTTAAGTGTAGTTTATTATTTTATTTTAATAGGTAATATTATTTTACATTATTTTACTTTATAATATCTTGCCATTCTTTGATTACAGAAGTTGGCAGCATACCTGTATTTTCCACAGGGGATCTCTTACTCATTCACTGACTAGAGTCAGATCTACTTAGTTGCAGCAGGGTTGTTGTATCATCTCCCTTTATGCTATGATCTATGATCTATATCATTGATTGGATGATTGTATATGGAACATGTCCAGAGGAGGGTGACCAAAATGGTATAGGGTCTGGAAGCCATTCCCTATGAGGAATGGGTATGTTCAGTTTGCAGAAGAGAAGATTAAGAGGGTCGTGATAGCCATGTTTAAATATTTGAAGGGATGCCATGTCGGGGGGGAGTGGGCTTGTTTTCTGTTGCTCCAGAGACTAGGACAAGGAGCAGTGAATTCAGGCTACAGGAAAGGAGATTCCACTTGAACCTCAGGAAGAACTTCCTGATGGTCAAGAGCTGTCCAGCAGTGGAATGTGCTGCCTCGGAGTGTGGTGGTGTCTCCTTCTTTGGAGGTTTTTAAGTAGAGGCTGGATGGCCATCTGTTGGGAATGCTTTGATGGGTGTTCCTGCATAGCAGGGGGTTGGGCTCGATGGCCCCTGTGGTCTCTTCCAACTCTATGATTCTATGATTCTGTGAAATGTTCTTTTTAAAAATAAGCTGAAGGCATTCTGAAATGGTTCTTAGTAATTTGTTAAATTTAATATGCTAGTTCCAGATAAATATACTTGGCTGAGTGTCTAGCAAGTAAGAAAAAGGATGTCTTTCCTAGAGAACAGTGGGGTACACTTATAATGGACAGATGGACAAACCACAAACATGTCAATTAATTCATACAGCAGTGTAGAATGTCTTCATTGTAATAATGCTTTCTGAATAGAACAGGCTCTAAACTGGAGAAAGAGATTCAGCTGTATATAATTAACTCCACCCTTGTTCTGCTCTGGGCTACAGAAAAAAGTAAAATAATAGATTTAAAGTCTCATCTGAAAGTTTGTGTCACTAGGATACCTAATAATAGAAAAGTGATCTGAGAGAGAAGTCTTGTTCTTTTGTTACATAAAGTCCATACTTTTGTAGCGTAAATGCCTATCAGTTGGATTGTTTGTGTGTTTTATAAATTAATGTCTATTTATCTTTGTCATTAAAAAAAACCCCAAATATTGTTAAGTGCTTGTGAAGCATCAGATCTCATTAACCCTGCAAAATAATTAACCGCCTTTCTCTTTAGTCTCTTTTCAGAGCCAGACAGAATGAAATTGAAACCGAGCTGCATTTTAAAGCCCTCGCAGAAAGAGAAGTGGGCCGCCTGAAAAGTGAGATTCAAAGGCTGGAGAATGAGATGGTTTCATTGAGAGAGAAGAAAAATAGTCAAGAAGTATGTTTCAAGTATCTGAAAAAATATCACGCCAAAGGCATAAGCTTTCTCTGCTACTGTGCCTTCAATGTATAGTATTGCTTCCTCAAAGGATGTAATACAGCAATGGTTTTGATATTTGTACTTTTTCTTCTTTTTAGACTATATTTTAATGATGGAAGGATTAAAGGTTTCCATGTCAGAAGGCAATATAATATAAAAATAGTTATCTGAACTCTTCTTTCAGTTGGTCTATAGTACCTGTCTGATTTTATCACCCTTATTTATTTATTTATTTGTAACACTTATGTGTGAGCATGTGCCTTCAAGTTGTATGTCGACTTATGATGACCCAGTGCCTTTCATAGGCTTGTCTTAGGCAAGGAGCACTCTGGGGTGGTTTTGCTAGTTCCTTCCTCTGAAATATAGCCTACAGCACTTGGTATTCTTTGGCAGTTTCCCATCCAAGTATCAACCTGGGCTGACCCTGCTTAACTTCCAAGATCAGAAGGAATCTGGTGTCTTCAGGGTATATCCCACCCTTTAGCCAAAAAAGCTCCCACTGAGGCTTATAAGATATGTAAGTAAGATAGTTCTTCCCTTGGGGAAAAATAAGTTGTACTGTACGATTGAATGGAATCATCATGCAAGTTTATATCATCTGTGCATGTGCACCCATATGTGTATTGATTGTGTATTGCATGCACATCATATACACAGTGGCACCACAAGCACAACTCTGATTCTACAACCTTGAATTGAATATGGACATTTTACAATGGACATTTTACAGCAGACAAAAATATCTCAGCTTTTCTATAGGGGAAATTACACATGTGTCAGAAATGGTAGGATTCTGGCCGGTGACAGCTGCAAAGTATACTGTAATGCTCAAATGCCTACTTGTTGTCCTGCTTTTTCTTCTGTGGCCAGAGTAATGTCAATTAGAAGCTGCACAACAGGGCTGTGAGGAGCATCTGAGCCTTGGGGAAATGGAGAATTGCCTGTTAATTACCAGTAGTTGTTTATATAGGGCTAAACTACATCTAATATGTCCAGACTACATGAATGATAGAAGCTGACTATTTGAGCCAGATTGTAGGTCCATATATAACCCTTAGAGAGAGGGTTTTCCTGTCATCTGCTACCCGATCATTCTACTTGGAGATGCCGAGAGTTTTAAACCTGTATGTTGTGCATAAAGATCATGTATTCTATTAGTGAACTATCACTAATGGGAGCACACATTTGAAACCCCATGTAGAGAAAAACTCACCAAAGAAAGTGCAGGTATATAAAATGTTAATTATGTGCCTCTCCTTGCTGGGTGGTGGTATTATTTGGTCATTCATTGTTAAATGTTCCATAAGCAGTTATTTCTCTCTTTCATTCTCTGTATAGTGCAGATGAGCAATCCACAGTTGAATGGGTTGTGTTCACTTATGCCAGTTCCAGAGGCAGAAGTCTTTGTGGTTTTGGCTGCTGGATCCTCTCTCTCTCTGCTGCTCAGTTTTTTGTTTCCTGCCTTGCTATTTAGAGAGATTACAGATCTCTCCCTTCATTTCTAAAACTTCATCTTTTTCTCTGAATACTGGTTTATTCTAGTTAAGCTTTCTTTCCAGGTGATAATATTCCATATTTCCTTCTTCTTTAAAAATCACTTCCTATCCCTTCTTTCCACCTTCTTTTTTTTTCTTTACTAATGAGTTAGAATGACATCAGAGGTTATAGATCAATTAAAAAAAAAGGTGTTTACTGTAAGAAGCAAGGGAAAAGAAGTAAAGCATTTTTTTTCTCCCCCCCCTTTTTGGTAGTTTCCTACAGCTTCATTTAAAGGACGCTATTCTGCCTCAGGTTTTTATTCTTTCCTGCATTGGGTCAGCACAGACATAACACCACCTGATCTTGTAATCACATTTAGTAGATTGGCAGTGTTGTGTAGGTTCGTGGTCTCCTTCCTCTTTTCTCTGGCACAAATGTACCCTTTTTCAGATTTGGAGTAACAATAGTTAGTGCTGACTCTGCACTGGCATTTTTTTGCTAGCCAAAGTTAGTGCCAAATTGCTATTTGCAATCATAGATATAAGTATTTTACAGGCAGTCTTTTTTTTCCTGCACATTTTGAAATGGAATCATGTGCATGATTAAATCTCTGAAAAGCTTTCTAATTTGGACAGCATCTGATATTTGGTGTTTGGCATGGGTTTGTAGAAAAAGGGGTTTTATGCTTATAATTGGTATACCATACTGCTGATTTATCTGTAGATGTTTGCTGTGGGGTTGCTCTTGATTTTTTTATTCCATTTGCATTGCACCTGGGTAGTGAGAAAATTAATTGAAGCATCAGAACAGAGTGAAGTAAAGGTGGAGAAGGGAATAACTTTGCTCGCCTTCTCCATACACTCTTTTTTTTTAATGATAGAACATGCCATTCTGATAATATGTGAACTGGCCAGAGCCATGTATAAAATGCATTTGACCACCCCATCACATCTATGCTGGACTAAACCCAATGGTGAGACAAACACACAGGGGAGTTTGCTGATTTCTTTATCTTTCTTGGAAGCAGTTCTGTGTATTAAAAGCATTCCAACATGGTTAACACCCATCGTTATCAATCCTAGCTGCTTTTCCTTACTGGAGCCTATTGCTCTGTATTATATCTCACTGCATATATTTATGCATCACTCTCAGCCATTATTTATGGCTTAATAAAGCAGAATAAAGCAGAATGAGCTGTGTGTTGGTGCTATTCCCATCATCTGAAGTAAGCAAGTCAAGAAAGTGAAGGCTTTGCATGATTCCCAAAGATAGGATTATGACTTAATATACCCAAACAAGCCAGTATCATAAGCCAGCTTCAAACCAGGGTTTCTTGTTGGCTTAGAGATCTTGTCTTGTTTAGATGCAATGTGCTGTAATCCTAACTTTGAATATCATGTATCTCATTCTTAGTTTATTTTCCTGCTTGCACAAACTGAGAGTACATGGGCATGCTACTTATTCACATTCAGGCTTATTAAGCCATGATTCATGATTTAAATCAGGGTGGGCAACTTCAGAAGGTCTGGGAGTATTTTCTACTGCAACTCCACATCCTTTGGCTGCACCAGTCTCTCCTGAAAATTGCTTCTGTTTTTCTTTTTCTTTTAAAAACAGGTGGACATGCCTTGTTTTAGAGGAGAACGGCTCCTTCTGGATGCTTCTGAATGTGTGATTCTCCAGGGATGGATGGATGGATGGATGGATGGACGGACAGATAGATAGATTTGCCATTTTTCTCTTTTGGAGACAGTAGGGGGCTCAAAAGCCATAAAGTCAAACCTAAAGGGCTGTATGTAGCCTCCGGTTTGCCTTATTGGCATCCTTGTGTTAAAGTGAGGTTTGAGTGCAGAATTACTGCTGGTGAAAAAAAGAGGCTGTCAAATTAATGGTAGAATTTCTAAAATGAAGAAGTTTGCTGGTTATTACATTTAGGTGAGTAATAATGTAATTACTGAGAGTGAAGAGGCTTTTTGGTCTCATGAATGTAATCCTGTACAAATACTGTAACATATGCCTTTATCTTCCTTTGTTCAACTTTTTTTAGAATAATGTTTTCAAAGTGACTCAGAAGATGGAAGCCTTAAGATGCCAAATGAACTGGGACCAACAAGCTTTGGAGGCTTGGTTAGAAGAATCAGCTCGTAGAGACAATGATGCAGTTACAATCCAGAAATATGCAAAGCAAGATGACAGCAAATTACGAGTATGTATATCTGTTCTTTTAAAGTTTGTGCATGTGTTTGGTAGAAAATCCATACTACTTACAGGTGTGTGTGTGTGTGTGTGTGTGTATTGGGGGAGATGTAGTGCCAAACTGGACATGGCATAGGAGATGTATAGATGTTTGCAAATAATTTTTGGTTTTATTTTATGCAGCCATAGATTATTCTGAATTTGATCAGATGAATATGGGAGCATTTCACCCCTTTCTTGTGGGCCATTTTCCCAGTCCAGGTTTTCCCTAGCTGTTCTCTTCTCTATATGGGAGAAGCTAATAGGTCCATATACCCTTTTCCTTTGCAAGAAGAAAACCAACTTGGAGAAGAGTAGTTTCAGTTGGGGAAATGGTGTGTGTATATCATGCAGAAGTGAGTCACTCAGAAATGATGACTTATTCTCAGGTAAGTGTACATGGGATTGCAGGCGTAGCAGCCCTTCCTCCTTGTACCATTGCTATAGTTACATTCAGAACCTTTCACTGTTTCATGAAAGTAAAGCCTGGAGACATTTCATGTTCCTGATTTTAACTACAGTGTCCATCCTGAAATGACTTGTTTTCAGTGAACCCAAATGTTATAGTTCGTTTCATGTGCTCTAACTTTATTGTTTATAGCCATAAGCCATTGCAACTTTAATGCATAAAAATACAAAATATGTATAACAATGTAAAGAGGCTTAACGTATATTTTCATATAAATTCATCAAACAACACACATACAAGGAAACATTAAATAACATAGGTACTAAAAAACTAAAAAGGCCATCTTGCCTTACCCTGTTAGATTTTTTTTATTTTTTGAGAGGGGAGACCTGACTCATAGTTCATTTAAAAGGAGTTCTTTTATATGGAATTTAGCAATCTATTCGTTCATCTATTTAGCATGAAACGTAATGAAATCATTCCTTTGTGCTGCTTGAACTATTTTTTGCTGTGTACTACAGCCAGATGTGTGCTAGTGAAAGCTGAACAGTGAGGAATGCTGACGGGAAGAGAATTAACTCATTTGAAATTTGGTGTGAAGGAGAGTTCTGCAGATACCCTGGGCTGCCCAAAGGAGAAATATATGAAATGAATCCTAGAGCAAATCAAGCCTGAAGTCTTCCTAGAAGCCATGATGACTCAACTGATGCTGTTGTACTTTGGACATATCATGAGAAGACTCATTAGAAAAGTCAGTAATTCTTGGTAAAGCGGGAGGCAGTAGGAAAAGAGGAAGGCCACATTACAGCTGAGTAGAATCAACCTAGGAAGCAACAGCCCTGAGTCTGGAGGACCTGAGCTGGACTGTTGGAGGTCTCTTATTGAGAGGGTTGCCCCAAGTCAAAGCTAACTTTGTGGCAATTACCAACAAAGTCAAATGCTAACAATTAATGTCATGTACATAGTAAATTGTTGTGGATAGTTGATCTCCCAAATAGTTCTACCAGGATAAAGCATACAATTTTTAATTAAATTTTATCTTCCACTCCCTTTCCAAAGTTGTGTTCTCTAACCATTGACTTCTTTCCTTTTTGAAAACAACACTGGTAACACTTCATAATTCTTAATTGCACTGTCTTAAAAGAGTAAGCTTCATTATCCCCTCATTTCAGGTATTGACTCTGCAGATAGAAACATTGACTGTGCAGTGCAACAACAACCGCAGAATTCTTGACAATGAGCTTACAGAAACCTTAGCTGCTCAGGTATGTCCACAGAGCAAATAGGAAAATTAATTTTTTATTAAAGCCTCAAGTACTTCTTATAACTAGAAAAGAATGCTAGCTGGTTCCATGTTTGTTTACAGATTGAGTTGGATAAGGCAGCTGAAGATTTTCGGAGGGTTCACCTAGAAAGACAAGAACTGATCAAACAGTGGGAAAACACCATAGAACAAATGCGAAAAAGAGATGAAGAAATAGATAGCTGTGCTTTGGTAAACCATTTCTTGATATTTTTGTTTGTTAAGACATGGAATATAATTTAGGCTTCCACTTTACTAAGAATGTAATGGCTGTACATAATGTAACTCAGACCACTATACCATGTTTTGCCACTAGTTTTTAGTTATCCTTCTGTTTTATTGGAAGGTTTGTCTTAGTCTATAATATACTATCATGAGTAGTTGAAGCACAAAACCAAGAACACATCTCACAGCTGAAACAATTTTAACTGCCACTCTTGCAGTCCCTAATTTGTCAGTCAGGCTATAATAGTAGTCATCATTTGTACATTTGTCTATGGATAGCTTTTAGCACAGGGAAGACAGGCAATCCGTGCAAAGCAAAGCGTGCTTAAAGACAAGATCCAGTTTTTGGCAAATGAGAGTGGCAATAATGTGGAATATGAGAAGAGAATTGCCATAGCTGACCGGCAAGCTGCCAGACTGAGAGAAGACTACCAAAAAGAGGAAGCTAATCGCATTCTGCTCCAGGATGAGGTAATTTTATCATATACTAATTGTCGTAAAGAGTATCATGTTCATGCACTTTCAGTTTTAGTCTTACTAGAGAAAAGGTTTGCCTGTGCAATTTAACAGAAAAACATTGAAACCCTAACAAGTGATAATGTAGCATAATTTATGTCCCATCATGCTTCATAAAGGAGGTATCTTTTTAGACCTGAGTACAATATTTATTCTGTTTAATATCCTACTTTTCAAAGCCTGGCATTCAAAAAGCAGCTTAACAATACATTTAAGGAACATGGATATGTTAAAAACAGTTAAAATACAATTCAAAGTAGCATACCAGTCCTATTTTCCAGAATTGCTGGCTAGGAAAAAAAAATGAGGAGGAAGTATCAATCTACCAGAAGCTCCATGAACTGGAAAAGTATAGTATTCCTTGTTAGAATCCGTAACTACACCTAACAGCTGTGTGACGCAGATCTACCTCTGATAGTATTTCTACCAGCGTTAGAACCCAAAATGTCACCCTCTATGGTGGGTTGGAGCTATCTTTAGGCCTGCTATATTAAAGATCCCTTAATTCCACAGAAACACCCAGGATCAGTTTCCTCACTTACACCAGCCTGGAGCTGGCATCACTATTTTCCTTTAGTTAAAACTGAAGTGGATTGAAAAAAGGATTAGACCTCTACTTCTCCATGTTTTGAAGTGACAGGAAATACACTACTTCTTCTGTGTCCCTAGAGTACTGCTCTGCTCAACGTGGGCACCACCATGTATCTGATGTTTGTTATGGAGTGCCTCAAATTAAATTAATAATAATTAGAAATAATAAAGAAATAATTAGAACTACATGCTACTGAAAAAAATGGAGGTAACATCAAATGCCTTTTTCTTCAGGAACACTGTAGGGGGAGCAGAGGGAAAGAAAAGCCTTCTATCCCAAACTGCATCTATCACATTCCCCATGATTAAAACACAAGTATGCCTTTGTTAAAGAAGGATAAAAATAGGAAAAAAGACACATCAGTGTGACATTTACATCTTAGTGGCAAGGATGGACATTGCAAATGGCAGTAATGTTTTGTCATCTTTGCAGTTTTTGTCAACAGAGATAGATTTCCTCTTTCACTTTAATTTTGTATTTTCAGATGAAAAAGTTCACACAACTGTAAAAAGTAGTGTTACATTTTAAAATTTAAGTTCATGATTCTTTAGAAGTGTTATCTTGTCACCCTTCCAGTACTAAAGCAGGTTATTAATGTTCCCATGTCAAATATGGGAAGCTACGCTCTGAGAACTACAAGAGAATCTGTGGCTGAGCAATTATGTGCACTTCAGTCTCCCATATCCTAAATTCATTATTCTCTGTCACTCTTGATGACAGTAGCTCTTGTTCTTTGCCGTTGTGTGTGCATGTGCCCTCATGTTGCCTGTCAACTTATGGCAACCTCATGAATTTCATAGGGCTTTCTTAAGCAAGAAGATGGCTTTGCCAGTTCCTTCTCCTTCATATAGTATACAGCACCTGGTATTTATTGTTGGTCTCCTATCCAGGTACTAACTAGGGATGAGCCTGCTTTAGCTTCCAAGATCAGATGAATTCTGGTGCCTTTAGGATATTTAGGCTTTACATATTTTTGCAGGTATGTGCCTTACAGCAACCCTAAGGTGATTCTATCATGGGGTTTTCTGGGGCTGAGAGTGTGTGATGTGCCCAAGATCATGCAGTGGGTTTCCATGCTCAAGTGAGGAAGAAGTCCAGTGCTCAGACCACTACACCATGTTTATTTTGGAAACAAAATCTAGCCAAAGAAGGAAGAGGTTAAGTTTAATGAGGCTTCTGCACAGAGAATTGTTGCCTTTTTACTTAATTACCTGCAATGTATTTGTTGTTAGGGCTAGTTGTTAGAAATTTTTTTAAAAAATCTGTCTTACAAATACTAAGATTATGCATTTTCTGATCTGGTCATTTGGGGGAAGGTGCTGAGATGCCTAAAACATTGCATATCATAAAATGACTACAGCATTCTGAATAATTACGCATCTTTCTCAAAATTTATTTGTTCATTAGCTGGATACACTGAAAGCTACTGTGGATGGAACTGCTTCTGAACTAGAATATGTGAGAATGAGTATAGCTAACCTCAAAAGGGAAATCCAGGAGAAAACAATAAGGTAGGAATAAATGATTGAGCGATGCAACTTGTTTTTTTTTTAAATCTTTCCTAAATATGTTTGTTAACAGGTGCTAGCAGGTTAAATACCTTACATACTTTAGACAGTGGTGAACAACCATAGTGTGGATGATTGATTGTATGAGGGTGGCCACATTGAAGTAATTAATTTGTGTGCGTTCTTTCTATTACTTCACCCCGTTTAAAGACCTTGAAGCATGGGACATAATTGCTAAGAGAAAAAAACTTTGTGGATGAAGTGAATAGAAACGGTTACACAAAAATTGGCTAGCGCATGGCTCAGTATGGTGTGGATATTGCTATGTTGTAACAGCAACACTGTAATAAATGCCTAGCATTTCTTTTCTAGTTTTGTCTGTCTCACATCAGTCAGTAGATCCTTTGTGAATGATACACCTTCACCCGTATCTCTTCTGTGCAGTGGGAAGGTTATACAGTTGATCTCCAAGAAATTTGGTTCTCAGTTGGTTTATAGCAAGAGCCTAATACATGTATTCTGCTTATTAACAAGATGACAAGATGGAGTGTTCTTAATCAGCTGAAATCAAATTGCCTGTTTTATTGTCTTTTTTTTTATAAATGAATAAAAGGCTTAAATTTAGTCTGCTTACTAGTTAACAAGCGAGACAGTTGTAAAGAGCTGATGTTTGTCCTACATCAAGGAGACAGAGTGTTATTCGCTATCATACCATCACTGCATTAGTGAATTACAACATTGCACAACCAAAGATGCATGTGCAATGTGTACCGTGCATGGTACAAATGCATGGTGTACTTCCGTGTACAGAGCAATTGCACATCTGTGTGCATCCACGTGCAAGGCAAATGCACATCAGTGCCAGTGGCAACCTTGTGCTGTTGCACCACATCCCATTCTATGACCTTCAACTGAGTATAGTCATTCCACATTAGACAAAAATCTCAAACTATTTCTGTAGGGGAACATATTCATCTAAGACACCAGCTGGATTCTAGCCACCATTTTCTGGAGTTATACACAATTTGGATTGATGTATGGGTTTGGATTATTAGCTCTAGTTCTCTTTTCCTTCTAAATTGCTTTTGAAAATCTATGTGTAACTCATCCTTTCTTTCTTTTTTCACTTCATAAACGCCTGTTTAGACTAAATTTGATTAAGGAACAGAATGATATTCTTACAAATAAACTGAAATTTGTGACAAACAAAGCATTGAGTTCAGAAGAAAAAGCAAGCAGGATGGAAGAGTTATTAAAAGGGAGAAAGAGAAAAATGTTAAGGAAAAAAATTGTCTGTGAGATGCTAGAATTTTGTTGGCTGTAGCTGGTGTTAGAGAACATTTAAATCTTTAATATATTCAGTTATTTTAAATGTTGTTTTACTTCATGTGACATCTGCTTCCTATGAATTCCATTTTTTTTTAAAGGGGGCCTTGCACTGGTGGTAAAATTATTCTTCATGGAAAGTATTCCATTTATCCCCAGTGGGGGAATCAAAAACATATAAAAAAGTTTTTGTAAAGGCAGTTTAGCCATATTCTGTGGAAAAGTGTCCTGGCTGAATTGGACAAAAGATTAAGGGGAAGAGATTCGGGGGGAAGGCTCAGTGATTCTAAGAGGGGAGATAAGGGAAATGTTCTTCTTCGTGGTCTCTGTGCCTCATACTTAGGAGCTTTCGCGCCTGCGCGGTAGCGTTCGGAAAATTCTAGAGCTCGTTAGCTTTGGCGGGAACCCCTCCCCCACGTTGGTACTGCGCATGTCCTCCCGCCGACTAACGGTCTCCCCTCAGTTTTTTCTTGTCCGCCTCAGCGTTCAGAAGGTTCTGCTTGTTGGCTTGCTTGTTGGATTGTTATTTCGGTATTTTCGACTTCGGATTTGGCTTTTGACTACCCCTCACGGATTTCGGACTTGACTTGGTAATTTTCTTGATCGGTTTGCCCTTTTTTTTTCTGGCTTGACGACGATTTCGGATCTCGGACTGTGTTTGGCGTTTTTTTGGCTTTGCCTTCCGTTTATGTGGGTCTTTTCAAACACTGCGCCTCCTGTGGAAGGAAGGTCGCTCTCTCCGACCCGACACTCTAAGTGCCTGATTTGTTTGGGCGAGGGGCACAACGTCCAAGCCTGCTCCATTTGCAGAGAGTTTACCCACCAGACTCTCCGCAACAGGTCGGCAAGGCTCAAGTCCCATTGTTGGGAGGAGTCTTTTCGTGAAAAGGGACCCGTAAAGATGGCCAAGAAACGCCCGTCATCGTCTTCTTTTTCCCGGCAGCAGCGGCGGCTGCCGTGCCCTCCGACCTCGTCGACATCGGTACCGGGCTCGGTACCGAAAATGAATTGCCGAGGATACCAAAGGTCTCGGCAACTCGGGCACGTGAGGACCCTGGGGGCTCGCGGGCCTTTCAGCCTCCTCCTCCAGGCCATTGACCGCGGCTCAAAAAAAAACCCCCAGCCACTGAGGGCCTGGGGGAAAAAGGGGAAAAAAAGAAGAAGAAGAAGGAGAAACAACGCTCTCCATCGAAGGTGGTGCGCCCCCCGGGGCCCCCCACCACCCACCCAGCCCGCCGAGGAAGCCCTGCTGATGGAGCTCCCCGTGGAGGAGGAGCCTCCGGATGAGGACGTTATCCTCGAGGTATCGGACGAGGAACAGGCCGGGCTGGTCTCACCCCCCCAACCGCCCGAGTGGTCGCGGAAATCACTCCGCCTAGTCGCCGTCCGCCCTCGGCAAAAAACGCCGAGGGAGGCCGTGGTCGGACACGCCCGGCCTCTCGAGGGACGAGCCCCCGCCGGAGCAGCGGGCCAGGCCTCCACCCCCCGCGATTGGGGAGATGCCCCTTGGAGAGGCATCGCTCGGGAGAGAGAGCGTATTCTCCGGCCTCCCTTTGGACGGTACGCCCAGGAACAGGTGTGGCACGAACCGGCCGGCTGGGAACTACTGGTACCCCCGCCGTCCTACGGGGACCGGTACCCCCCCAACCCTCGGTACTGGTCGCCTCTCCCGGGTTTTCGCCACCACCGCGGGAGGCTCACTACCCCCGCTATGAGAGGTCACCTCTGCGTCGCTCGCCGAGTCGCCGTCGGTCCCCGGGACCCCTCACCTCGCTACAGGGCTGTTTCCCCCCACCGCCGCGGACGACGGCTACAGCTACCCCCCCCACGACAGTCCACCGTGGCCCAGCCGGCGGTGGGGGGCGATTCCCCCCGCAGGTGGCACACCGCCCGGGCCCCGCGGTCGTGCCCCTGCAAGTGACTCGAAACCCGGGTCACGACCGAATCGGGTACCGACGCAGGCTGCAGCTCCGGCAGCTATCCTGGCACCCCCGGGCCCCCAGGCATCCGAGGAGAAGGAGGCAGAGAGGCCGCCATCTCCATCGGGCGCCTCCTATGATTCCGACCCCTACTCGGGGGGAGTCCACCCCCTTCCTCTCATGAACCCCCACCGTTGGGGTTTGGAGAGCCAGCTCCGGAGTCTGCGCCGGAGGACGTCCGTCAGCCCCCGGCAACCTCCCCCGGATGGCCACAGCCCTTGGCCTTGGGGGACCCCCCGGGCCCCTCAAGCCCAGGACCCCGTCTTCCAGTACTTGGAAGCCCGCCCACCGTCAACTGCACCGCTGCCGTTTCTGCCTACCTTGGTGGATGCGATGAAGCAGCCGGGGGCAAAGCCGGCGTTAGCCTACCCCCCACAGGCGGGACTTTTTACGGACTCAAAAAGAAAACGCGGAGTTTCTTTTTCACCACCCTGTACCAAACTCCATTGTGGTTGAGTTCGGCACAGACGAAGGGGGGCAATCGAGCGCATACCACCCCTCCGGAACCAAAGGACGGAAGCCCCATGCCTTCGGCCGAAGGTTCTACTCGGCATCGTCCCTGGTGGTCAGGACGGTGAACACGATGGCATGCCTCGCGGCATACCATCGAAACCTTTCGACCGACTCGGCCCGCTCCTTGCTGACTTGCCGGAGGAGTCACGCCCCTTTCACCCAAACAATCTTCGGGGGGAGGCCGTTGCGGTGGCCCCAAAGCAGCTCGCCACCTCGAGGCAGGGCCAGGTACCCCAGGGTGATGGTCGGTGCCGTAGCCCTCCGAGGGGACGGGGTGGCTCCGGTCCTGTGGGCCCCCCGGGAGGACAGCCGTCAAAGGATTGAAACCTTCCCTTCGACGGCAAAGAGCTGTTTCATTCCTCCACTGACGAGGCCATGGATCACCTCGTCAAGGCCCAGCTGACTGCGAAGAAGAGGGGGCATAAACCAGCCTGCCCAAAAACTCGCCGCTCCTTCCAGCCGAGGCCTACGTGGGAGAAGGTCCCCCCCGGCGTACCACCCGCGGCTCCACGGTCGACCGCGTCGAGGCCGTCGACCTCTTCGGCTTCCAGGAGGCTTCCCAGACGACGCCCTTTTTCGTCGTCCAAGAAGTCGTCCTCGGGAGCGAAGTCCCGGTTTTGACGGCCTTCTCAGGACTCCACCCGTGCCATCCTTCGCCCTCCCAGTAGAGCTCTTCCACCACCCGAGCCTGGCCAGAACCTCCCACTGCGGGGGGAGATCACTGCGGACTCCTGGGTACTTACCATCGTCCGCCTGGGGTATGCCCATCGAGTTCCAGGCTATTCCGCCACGGGGTGTCTACTATTCCACTCCGGCCAGCTCGGCTCTACTGGGAAAAGGGCCAGTCCCTCCTCAAGAAGGGAGCGATCGAGAGGCTCCCGCCTTCAGCCAAGACCACCGGTTTGTTTGGGGTACTTCACAGGGGGCCGAAGGCGGACGGATCCCTGCGGCCCATCCTAGACCTCCGAGGGGTGAACGAATACATCCCCCCAAGAAAGGGTTTAAGATGGTCATGCTGCCGTCGATCCTCCCCTTCCTCCGCCGAGGAGACTGGTTTTGGGGCCCATAGACCTCAAAGACGCCTATTTCCACAACTCCCATTTCCCCCCGCAGCATGGCGAACCTTCGGTTCGCGATCGACGGCATCAGCTACCAGTACCAGGTGCTGCCGTTCGGACTTTCCCCCCACCCAGGGTGTTCACCAAGTGCATGGCTCCCGGGCGTGTCCTTCCCGGCGGGGAGGCTCTCCGTCTACCCTTACCTGGACGATTGGCTTTTGGTGGCGTCCTGCAAACAAAAACTGTACAGGGACATCCATCGGACTTTGTCCCTTTTCACTCGGCTCGGACTAGGGTCAACCCCAAGAAGTCCCATTTCGAGCCCAGCCGGGTTCTCAAATTCATCGGGGCGACCCTCGACCCGGGGGCCGGGGAGGGCCTTCCCCCCGGACGAGAGGGGGGCGGAGCTTCGGGCGGGCCCGGGGTCCGCTGCCTTCGAGGCCTCGACGCTGTCAGCGAGGAGGGTCCCAGCAGCTCCTCGGCTACATGGCCTCGACCACTCCGTAAACCTTTCTCTCCCGGTTACACGCACGGCCGCTCCAGCACTGGTTCCGGGCCTTCGATCCACTCTGGGACGACCAGCGGCGCCGGGGACCGTCTCCCCCGGGGGTACGTCGGTTGCTCCTGTGGTGGCTGGGCGTACCGGAACTTGCTGTCGGGCATGCCGTTCCGCGAACCCAGGCCGTCGGTCACAAGCGAAAAGGATGCCTCGCTCTTCGGCTGGGGAGCGCACCCGGAGATCTCCGGGTCCGAGGCCGGTGGATGGACGACGAGTTGTTCCTCCACATCAACTCGCTCGAACTGTTGGCGATCCACAAGGCCCTAAGTGTTCCGACACCTAGTCACCCGGGGCCCCACGGTGCTGATCCTCACGGACAACACGACGGCGGTCTGCTATGTGAACAGGCAAGGCGGGACGCATTCCACCGCGCTGCTGGGCATCGCGCTCGACCTTTGGGGCGTTTCCCCTCCGGATACACCCCGTGGTGGTTCACCTGGGGGGGGGCAGGGAACACCATGGCAGACGCTCTCAGCAGGGACGCCACCTCCCCTCACAGGGGGTCCCTGTCCGACGAGGCCTTCCGGATGCTTCGAGAGCGGTGGGGCGAACCGACCATCGACCTCTTAGCGACCAGCCAGAACGCGAAGTGCCGCCTGTTCTGTTCGAGGGCCGGTCACGGGGTCGCTGCTCCATTTGGCGACGCCTTCCAGTTCCCGTGGGACGAAGGGCTGATCTACGCCTTCCCTTGTTCCCGCTCCTGGGCCGCGTGATCGCGAAGATCATCGCGGACCAGGCGGACGCGATCCTGGTGGCGCCCTACTGGCCGAGGCAGCACTGGTTCGGACCCCTGATCGAGGCCGCCCCCGGGGGAGGACTCTCAGGTTTCCAACGGTACCGGACCTGCTGTCTCACTCCGATGGACTGGTGTTGCACCCGGACCTGCCGCTGTTGGCCCTCCATGCTTGGAGGATATCGCCGTAGACGATCCAGCCATCGGAAACGTCTTGACCGCGGCCAGGGGGAAAAAGGGCCACACGAAAGGGAAATAAGGGCCAAGTGGCAGCCCCTTTGTGGCCTTCGCCGAGGGGAACCCTCGAGAGCCGGTATCGCCTGTCACCTTGGTACGTTTCCACTTCCTCCTCCATCTCCGGCAACAGGGCCTGGCCTTTCCGTCGCTCAAAAAATCACCTCGCCGTGATCGTGGCATACCAGCCGCCACATCCCCCTCGGTCGTTCTTTTAGGGACGGTACCGTCATGCAGTTCCTAAAGGGCCTGCAGCACCTCTACCCACCGGTATCGCCACCGCTACCGCCGTGGTTGCTGTCATTGGTGCTGTCCCAGTGACGAAACCGCCCTTCGAGCCCATGGCCACGACGGACGACAGGCTGCTCGCGATGAAGACCGCGTTCCTAGTGGCCGTCACCTCTGCCAGGCGGGCGGGGGAAAATTTACGGCGCTACGGTGCGATGAACCATACTTGGTCTTCCATCGTGACAAGGTGGTCCTCCGGCCTGACCTCCTTCCTGCCGAAGGTGGTGTCCAACTTCCACCTCAGCCAGGACATCATCCTGCCAGCCTTTACCCGGGCCCCCACCCCCTCTGGAGCGTTCCCTCCACTCCCTGGACGTGCGTCGGGCGCTGGCCTTCTATAAGGACAGGACTGCAGCCTACAGACAGACTCCCCACCTGTTTGTCTGTTATGGCAGGCGCCGGAGAGGCCACAAAGTGTCCACCCAAAAGCTTCTCTAAGTGGGTGGTACAGACTGTTCTACTGGCGTATGAGCTTGCCAGGAAGCCTCCGCCAGACCTGCTTCGGGCCCACTCCACCAGGGCCGTGGCGACATCTGCTGCCCTCCTGCGAGGCGTCGACCTGTCGGAACTCTGCCGTGTGGGGACCTTTTCCCCGCCGTCGACCTTCGTGCGCCACTACAGGCTCGACTCCGTTTAGGAGAGATGCCCGGTTCGGTGGTTGGGGCTGTTTTTGTGCTGTAGGGTCTGGGACCTGACCCACCATCCTCTGGTAAGCTACACAGTCTCCTAATGTATGAGGCACAGAGACCACGAAAAAGAAGAACAGGTTGCTTACCTGTAACTGTGGTTCTTCGAGGGGCATCTGTGCCCCAAACCCCTCCCCGCCCTGCCTTCCCCTCTCTTTCAGGTCCCATCTGCTTCGGCGGACCAGAACTGAGGAGAGACCGTTAGTCGGCGGGAGGAGCATGCGCAGTACCGACGTGGGGGAAAGGGGCCCCCAAACTAACGAGCTCTAGAATTTTCCGAACGCTACCGCGCAGGGCGAAAGCTCCTAATGTATGAGGGCACAGATACCACTCGAAGAACCACAGTTACAGGTAAGCAACCTGTTCTTCTTCAAAGAACTCACTGGATACAACAATCCCAGAATCACCCAAATAATCACAAGGGTCATGAAGAAAGACTGGTAATTACATATTATCATATGGACATACATACATACATTCATTCATTCATTTAAATCAATCAATCAATCAATCAATCAATCACGGAATATTATGATTATGATCTTTCCATATAAGAAAACAGGAAATGTCTGTACTATCCGTAAGATGGAAAATGTTAGTGTTGGAATCATTCTTCTGAGGGAAGCTTAAACATTCTGCTTGACATTATTCTGTAAGAAGCAGATTGGCAATTCACAGCCTATGTCACCTGAGATTCCATTTGGACAAATGAGGCTCTTTATGCTAAGTTCTGTCAGTCTAACAACAAATGTAGGAAGCGCTAGTAGAATGTCCTCATGAAATTACTTGAGATGGAAATACACCCAAGGTGCTTCCACAAACTTAGCAAACAATTTCCCAAGTGCAGCAATTTTTGCATAATTTCCAGTGTGGAGTGCAGGTGGCACTTTGTGGATTATTTTGTTACACAGCCTGTGCTCACAGATCAAGATGTTATATAACATGGAAGAACTGTGATCCATTTTGAATGCTTTCCTCTAAAAGTTGTAGTGTTGGTGTTTAAATTATTCTGTAACAAGATACATTTTAAACCCTGCTTTGGACTTGAATCTACTAAGTGTGGATTTATGATTGCAGATTTCTTTAATGTTTTTAAAAAGGAAAACAGCAGAAAACTCAAAAGCACTAGAACAATACAGACTCACTACAAACAGAATACTGTTGGCATGGGGAAGGGGTTCCCGCCAAGCTAATGAGCTCTAGAATCTTCCGAACGCTACCGCGCAGGCGCTAAAGTTCCTAATGTATGAGGCACAGAGACCACGAAGAAGAAACTGTATTTGCTGGCGTATTAGATGCAGCAGCATATAAGATGCATTCCACTTTCAAGGGGTATTTTTCAGGGAAAAAACGTTTAGTTCCCTGGTGAGGGGAATGAAAAGAGTGTTGCACCAGAAGAGGAGGGGAATGAAAAGAGTGCTGCACCAGTTTTTCTTGCGCCCTAGGAGAGTCAAAACGCACAGGAGAGGAGGAGAAGCTGGATTCTACTGCCCCTTTCCTTCCTGTTTGCTTGGGCAAGGAGAACTTTGGCTCCTGGTTCATTCCCTATGTTTTTAGCGTTATTGTATTTGCTGGTGTATAAGACGCACTCCATTTCAAAGGGTATTTTTTAAGAAAAAAAGTGTGTCTTATAGGCCAGCAAATACAATAGATTATCGATAACATTCTTAGATAGCAAAATAATTTGCTAGGTTTTTCCCCCCTTATTATAGGATACAGATAACTGAAACTGATACAAGCATAGCAGTTTCACAGCCTAGGGAGGTGATTGTTTAATTAGGAAGAACTGGTTTTGAACAGTAGCTGCAATGTGTTAGTCTAAAGTATACTTTCTGTCAAAATTAGCCATACGTGTCTGTCACATCTGTTAATTCACTGTGAAAAGATACAGGCAGGAAATAATGCATTCAGAATCTCATTCTCTCCATTTGAACTTCTGTTCTCTAGTGGCTGCCCCATTTTTCCCATATCTGTAGCAAAACAAAGTCACAAGGGCTGAATCTTAAGATCTTCTTTTTAATGGTTGAAATAACTTATTATTAAAATTTCAATAAATTAGAAGGAACTATATGTGACTTCAGCAGGTCATGGCAATTTTGTGAGTAGTGTGTTGCCTACAATCTTGGGAATATATGTTATTATTTATAAATCGTATATTTTAAAAAATATATGAAGGATTTTCATGAGATATGTGTGTCCCCATACATTTTATTATTACAGTTGAAGTACGTGTCTATATCTCTTATGAGAGGTTACTTTAACCTCTGGTTTGCTAGTAAAACTGAATTACTGTGTCATGAAATGATGCATGTCTAAAAAGTGTTTGTCACCAACATGAAAAATTTGGAAAGCTCTGTGTTAGATGAAATATTTAGAAACATAAATACATTTAAAGCTGGATTGTTTCTTTTCCTTGGGTCATGGGTAGTCTCTCCATTAAGCAGATGGGACATTTGCCCTGAGTGATTGCACTTTGGGAAACAGTTCATTAGAAGCAGGGAACAGGACTAGATGGGAGTGGCCTAGCTCTTGCACAGGGAGGGGAGATGAGATGGAGATATCAAAGACCATTTCCGCACTACACTCTTATAGCGCGATTATTCCACTTTCAACATCCTATGGAATCCTGGGGTTTGCAGTTTCGGAAGGGGCCACCTGGCCCCTCCCGAAACTGCAAACCCCAGGATTCCATAGGATATTGAAAGTGGAATAATCGCACTATAAGAGTGCAGTGCGGAAATGGCCAAAGAAAGGATGTCAAAGAGACAAGAGCAGAATGAGTTTATATTGCAAGAAATGAGCAGAGCAAACCATGGCGGTCAGATAACTAACCTAAAATGGGTTAAACTTTAAATCGCACCCTTGTTTTCGGCAACATATTTTCAAGCATTCTCATGTTGTGCTTTTAACACCTCCAGGAGAAAGAGGCGCAAGCAATTCAGCTGAGAGACACACATTTCAAGAAAACAAAAGAGTTGAAAGCACTTCAGGACAAAGCAAAAGGTGTCACAGCTGAAATTGATGGGCGCCGAGGACAGATGAAAAACCTTCACAGCCGATTAGCCCGTCTGTTTGCAGAGACACTTAAGCAACAAGAACTCGTCTATAATCAGGTAAGGAACAGGAAGAGTGCAGTGTGTATATAGATAATTCTGATGGCTCAGGATCCTAGCAAGATGCAAGAAGTCACAAAAGATTATATGCAGACAGATATTGGCCAAACAAAGATTAGCTTAGAAATATTTGTTTAAATTTAGCATTTCAGCTTCTGTTTTCATCAGTAACACACAGTTGGAATTCAGACCAAGTGAACCAAGTAGTTGGTGCTCTGAATGGAAAGAATTCTTATGAAAGTGGCATCTGGTCTATAAGTGAAAAAGAGGAATTTTTTTTTTTAAGAATTAAGTTTTTAAAAAGGCAAAAATGGAGAAGACCACTGTGTGAACACTATTCCCATCTTTTTCTCTTTTTACCTAATCCTAAACTATTACCTATAGCAGACAGCCCCTTGCTGTGAACTGTTTCCATTCTAGCATTGTTTTCTTGACTTTCAGATCTGGAAGCTAACTGTGTTACTGATGAAGGCAGAAGCCAAAGCGTTTAACTAAATAGTTTTAAGCTTATCTCAGTTTGGTTAGTCATGTATCTCCACTGTGTTGTTATTTCTAGTAACAGAATGTGCAGTTCCACCTCTCTTAAGAACACAGACAAAATAAAATAAAAACATTTGAAGTGATGAAAAATACTATGTTCAATGTATATTTGATTTCTGAATGAGATACAGTATTTTTCTACCCTTTCAGTCATAAAATCACTTTAGTGAAACTTATTTCTACAAAGAAAACATATCCTTGAAACCTAGTTTTATAAAGAAGAAATATCACTGGAACCTGCTTCTATAAAGAAAAATAATATTGGAAATGAATTCTACTTACTTCCAACTAGATATGTTTCAAAATGGATAGTTTGTTTCCAAAATCAGCTTTTTTGCTGTGGCTGCTCTGAACCATGGCTGCTTCAGGGTAAATGTTTGAAGCAATACAAGAGATGTACATGCCCAAATCCTGTTATTTGTTAATGGGATTTATATGCATAACTCCTGTGCATCACTTTGAAAATTTACCCCTTTCTGTCAGCATCCACTGGTAGTGGTAAGATTGTAAGCCTCCCTAGAGCAGACTATTGGGACTAAAGATGCTTTATTATATTTGTAGAAGATTACTTGTGAGCTAGCATCACACACCAGCCATTTTAAGACAGTCTACAAATAAGGCCTATAGGCCAGAAACAATTGTAAAATAACAATATCTTAATTAGGTGCCTGTCCTCAAGCTAATTTTTTTTATGTTATTATTTCAGCACTTAAAGAAATAGCTCTAATTGTTCATTTTTCATCCTCTCTCTTAATTTTATTTCTTACTTAAATTTTTTTAACAGGATTTTTATATACAGCAAGTGGAGAGGAGGCTGTCACGCATGGAGGGAGAGCTTAACACAGATGAGAGACAAGTTTTAGAAGCCAAAGTTGCAGAACTTTCAAAAATAGCAGATGAAAAGGAACAAGCGTACAATACTTTGCAAGCACAACAGAAGAAACTTCAGGTAACATGACTTTTGTATCTTATAGGAAGTGGGCAGGTTTTGTTGCACTTATTTTGGAGTTTAGGGAACAATCTAATAGTGGTCTATCTTCAAGCCAAAGCATTTTTGGCACCAGCGAATATCTGTACAGGAGATGCCATATGTATACTTCTTATCACGTTGAAAGAAAGTGGGGGCACAATTGCAACATAAAATAAATGAAAGTGAGATGAGGTAGTATTTTGGCCGCCTGGAAGCCATGCCATCTCACTTCAGTGTCCTGTGCCTAATCATAAATATCTAAGAGCTAAACCATGAGATGGTGTTCTCGACTAAAATATTTAATTTGTTTTCTTTTGTTCCAGAATGACATTCATTTTATCAAGTTGGCTATGAATAAGACTGGCGAAGAAATGGCTGGTTTGAATACCAGAGTAGATGAGCTAAACCTTTTCACTGACAAATCAGAGAAGTTACTGAAAAAAGCCAGAGCAGATAAGGAGGTGTGGTGATAGTTTTTCCAAGAGGAAGTATAAATACTGTAAATAAATAGGTGGTGAAAACATTATTGCCTCACACAAGCACTTGGGTTTCTGCGCTCTCATACTAGCCTTGCACACCAGTTGCTGTGTTACAACTCTCAGAAATCAAGTGAGTGAGCACTTTTAAAACATACATTACGTTCGATAAGACATAGCGCTAAACATTATTCTTGTTCTGATGATTGAAGGATTTGATGATTGAAGATAATCTCCTGAAGCTGGAGCTGAAACGCGTCAGAGATACGTTGTACAATAAGGCAGAGAAAGTCCTCTCCCTTGAGAAACAGAAGCAACAGTTAAAGGCAGCAATGGAGCAAAGAATTGCAGAAATCAAAGTTCACAAGGCAATGATTGAGACACAGATAAGGGTCATAGAACAGGAGCGTCAAACTTTGAGGTAATTATTCCAGGTACTGGATGAAGCTGGGAGTGGATTTATCTTTTCAGGATGTCTAAGACTAAGTTACAAGGATGAAGTTCATACTTACCACTTTGCTTGACCTAGGAAACTGGCTGTTTGCATACAGGCAGTATAAAAGAACTAGCCATTCATTTCCGACTTTCTTGTATTGCTGAGTTCATTTTCCGTTCTATCAGTGGTTCAGATTTGTCCTTTGGAACAACAGTCAACATACTTATTTATGTATTTAGTCCTTGCATTTTTATCGTGTCCTTCGTTTCAGAAGCTGAGAGGGCCCCCATTTCATAATCTCAACAATGTCAAAAATGAGTTAGGATGAAAAAGGTGGCCCATGGTGACCTGAGGAGCTTCATGGTTGATCTAGAATCTGGTCCTGATTTTTCCCACATTCATTCAGTATTCTGCTGCACCATAGTGAAGGCACTGTTAACATTTGCTTTTCCCAATTGGCTATTAGAAGTTGCTTTATTTTGCTTTGTCTCAGTTCACGATAGGGACCTCCTCATATGGGAGTGCAACAGAAAGAGGCACTTATTTTCAGCACTTAGTCCCAACCAGGGTTCAGCTATCAGGAGCCGAATATCATGTAGAGCAGAAATGGGTCCGAGCAATTCTTGCTAGTAAAATGCAAATGTGGAAACAGGAATGGTAAAGGCCTGTTTTGTAGAACTCTTAAGGAATGGGAAATAAAAATCTTTGTGCAGCGGGTGGTTAAACCCAACTGGGAAATGAGCACTCAACTGGCTGATTTGGCAGCTTTTTCTTCCCACCTTCCTCTTCCCTCCACAGCCCACGCAATAGGAAATTAGAGTGATTTAGTGAGACTGGAGCTTAACCCCTCACCAAGCAAGCAGGCTCTGTGTTTTTTCTTTGATAATTACATGACTAATTGGCACTTGCATATAATTTGATTTGGGGTTGTTTCCTGCTGTTGCTTATTCTCTTCTGGTCGTAGCAATATTAAGATACAATCAGCAGGGGGCAGTTTTTGCAGCTGTCAGATTGAAATACCAACCCTTTAAATATTTGGGTAAGGTTCTTTGGATGGCTGCTCCCTTCGATGCAGGAATTTGCAAAGTAATGTTGTATTTGTCTCCCTCAGTGTGGGACTTAAAAGTTGTGAGTTGGGGAGGACTGGGTGCCAGAAGTGTCTAATGTGAGTGGATGTACAGGAAGTGTTGTCATTTGGCAGAAATAGGGATGACATATTCATCACTCTACTATTGGGGTTCACAAACATTCTTACTGGAAGCAATAGCTTTTCCAAGGGCACATCTGGGCATTTGGCTTTTCTCTTTGACCAATAATCGTATGAGAGTTGCAATTATTGGTATAGATCAGACCTTGTCACAAACTCTGCCACACGATATTCATGTTAAAACAAATTGGCAAAGAAGCAGCAGGCGCACTGTAAGCAAGCCTGTTATTACCCTGCGGGCAGCCTCATGATCCTACAGAAGAGACCCTAAGGAAAGCACTCTGAGATTTCTTTCACCTTACAGTAACAGCACTTTGATATTATTTTTACTGCATTGCCTGTGTCCCGCTGAATTCTGAGATATGTAGTTTGGTGAGGGACTAGAGCTCTGTTCCAGAGAATTCTAAATACCTAATGAAACTACAGATCTCAGGATTCTGTAGGATGGAGCCATGCTAACCAATACGGTATCAAAGTGCTACATTGTGCAGTGTGAATGAGACTTTAGTGAAGTATGAAGGCTTTCCTCACTAAACTTCAGCACTACTCTTAATCTCTATAGCTATATACATACACATAATAGGAATTTAGAAAGAGGCCTTTTACAGACTCAAATCTTTATTTCATCTAGCTCAGTGTTGTCAACTGTGATTGGAAATAGCTTTCCAGGGCTAGCCCTACCTGGAAATCCATAGTATTCCCTGGTGTTTTTCCAACCAGATATATACCATGAAAAACCTTGCTTAGTTTTTGAAATCAGATGGGATTAGATGTGTCCAGGGAGATATGATTAACAGTTTTTACACTGTACTGGTTGGAAATAAGAGGTAACTTACCTTCCAGCCATATTCCCAACCCCTCAAATTTATTGAAGCACAGCTAATATTGTCCCCACTGTAACACTTGGCTTGTTAGGAAAGACCGTCCCATACATGGAGAATCATAATCTTGTTTACTCATCAAACAAATGAGTTAATTTTTCTAAATTTTTTTAAAACCAGTATTGAGTTTCATGAGCGACTGAGCAAAATTGAGAAACTGAAGGGGAGATATGAAATTATTACAGTCGTAATGATGCCCCCAGAAGGACAAGAAGAGAAAACTCATACTTATTATGTCATCAAGGTAAACCATCTGTCTCACGTGCTGCTCAACAGCACGAGAACTCCATAGAATTACCCTGTTTTTATCTGTACTTTGTCTCAAGTCTCTTTTACCCCATCCATCTTAGGTCATGTTTTTACTGCTATTTTGCTTTCATGTGTTATTTCTTTGTGCTTTCTGACTCTCACATATTAGTAGCAGTTATGGCGTGTTTAAGGGAACTGGGCTGTGTACTAGTTTTTATTGTATACTCCTAATCCTGAATTGTTACTGTCACATTTGTAATTATCATTTGAGTACTTCAAAAATCACAATGCCTGTGTCATGGAGACTTCTGAATTTCATGTCATGGATCTTAATAGTTGCCTAAACTGTAAGCATGTGAAAATAGCCACAAAAAAATTTCAAATCAGAAGAAATTGGCAGGAAGAGAATATCCCACTATAATATTTGGCTTGATGAAGCAGAGAAATCTGACTTTATTTCACTGCTTACTATTCATTCCTTTTTCATACTTGCCTGAGTAATAAATACCTAGGGAAAGATGTTTTCAGAATTGGTGATGCATCTTAGGATTCTGAATTCTGTTTTTATTTTCTTTCAAGGCTGCCCAGGAAAAGGAGGATCTTCAACGTGAAGGAGATACATTGGATGCAAAGATCCAGCAAGCTGAGAAAGAATGTGCTGCCCTAGAAAATACCCTGCAAGTGCTTAATAACTGCAATAGCAACTACCGAGAGTCATTCAAGAAAATCACAGAGAAAAGTAAGCAAGTTACAGTCCTCCCTCCACATTTGCTGGTTTGACCTTGGTGAATTTGATTATCTGTGAGGTTTGCATGCCCCCCATTCTCCTCCTCCCATTCCCTTGCGTTTTGCCCATTGTGGAGAAGAATGACAAGCATGCCTGCGCAAAAGGCAAAGGTACGGTAGAGGGAGGAAAGGCAAGCTCAGCTCTTCCTTCTCTGCCTCTGGTGCTCCAGCTTTCCATTCCCTTGCCTGTGGCTGACATTGAGAATGCACATTGAAGCAGAAGGGAAGGGAATGGGGTGGAGGGAAGGCACACTCACACCTTTCTTCTGCCCTCTGGTGCTCCCCCTTTCCATTCCCTTGCCTTTTGCCTGGCACTGAGATTGCATACTGGGGTAAAAGGCAGGAGAATGGGATGCGGGGGGAAGGCACATGTCACTCTCCTTCTGCCCTCCAGTACTCCCCCTTCCATTCCCTAGCCTTTTGCCTGGCACTGAGTTCGTGCGCAGAGGCAAAAGGCAAGGGAAAGGAGGGGCAGAAGGCCGTGAGAGAGAGAATGGGGGCGTTATTCGTAAGGATGAGATGAATTCAGAATTTTCCAAATCCGAATCCCTGGAAGGTTCTGCGAATCTCACGAATCTTGAATCTTTGGAATCCATTTTTTTCAAAGTGTTTAGAAAGCAAGGAAAAGAAAGCACCTCTATTGAAAAGTGTTTTTGAAGCAGAATTTGACATCTTTGTTTAGTGAAAAAGAATTAAATGATAGTTTTCACTTTCAGGATCCCCGGATTGCCCTGGTGCTGGCAGGAGAAGAGTGAGGAGTGCAGGATCGCATTCCCCACAAGCTCTGCCACCCGCCCAGGGCAGGATTGGGCCAGGGCGGGTGGGAAAAGGGTGGGGAGCACAGGACCGCGCTGCCTGCAAGCTTCTGCCACCCGCCCGGGGCAGGATCGGGCCGGAGGCAAGTGGGAATAGGGCAGGGAGCGTGGGATCGTGCTCCTTGCAAGCTTCTGCTGCCCACCTGGGGTAGGATCCGGCTGGCAGCAGACTGGAAAAGAGCAAGGAGTGCGAGATTGCCCTCACCACTACCTTCTCCCACCTGCCACTGGCAGGATTCAAAATATTCAGTTCGTCTATTTTGGCAGAAAGATTTGAATCCCCAAATCTCAAACCCTTGCCCAGGATTCAAGGATTCGGTTGGCCCACCCCTAGTTATTCGCAATTTTTTCACTTCCATGAGTGTTTGGGGCGCAGAACCCTTGTGAAAGTGGAAGGTCCACTATATAGCTATGTGCGCATAGACCAGAAGTAGAAGAACAAAGGAAGGCAGGAAAAGGCTGTGCTTACTAACTGCACTGGAATAAGTTTGCATAATACCTTTGTTAGGTATTTTGGGTCAGAAATCTAGATAGATAGATGCAATGAACTGACCTGAGTTCACATCCCTGTTCAGTTATGAGGCTCACTGTATGGCACTGGGCCAGTCATTATTATTGCAGTCATCACGTACACCACAGGCCTGTTGCAAGGACACATGGGGAGTTGTTAAAATGAGGGCAGGATATGAATGAAAAGGAAGAAAAGAAAAAGGGGTAGCAAGAGGTGAGATTTTTTTCATCTCTTTTTGTTTACATCTAAATCATTAGATATATAAGGAAATCATAAATATAATCATTGGCAGGACAAAGTAACAACTGTGTAAAGTTTCTTTGTCATTTCCATAAGTCAGCAGAATTTTTTGGTTAAATAATCAGGCAGACCCTTTCCTCTTCTGTGCCTTCATTTGCCCTGCTGTACTGGAACTATAAGTTGTGCCACGTGCACACCACTTTGTTGCTCCTGGTGTTGGGCTCAATGCCTTCATAGGATTGCCTTCAAAGACTTCTTAGGCACTGCATAAAATGCAGTGGCTAGATTACTAAATATGACCAGGTATCAGGAATGCACATCATCAGTATTTAAATAGCTACTCTATCTGTTGATCAGTATGTCAAATTGTGATCTATAAAACTATTCTAGTTTGCGTCCAATCAGTGCTACATTCCGCCACACAAATCTGTCCAAATTTTACACTTATCTGTAATGGTTAGCCTGTGTGTTCATTCACCATTTAAGGTGACATAATGGCAGTATGTGTAAAAAGCAACTTCAGTTGCTGTGGAGAATAATTTGCTATTTATATGAGGAAGATAGAAAGAATCAACAGACGCTGCATTGTGTGGAAAACAATACACAAAATGAGAATTCTACCCCATTTATTTATACAGGAAAATTAAAAAGTGATTTCACTGTATTTCCATAGACAGAGCATTTGTGTTAACTTTTGCTCCCTCTGCTGGTTCTTTTGTTTTGTTTTTATATTATACCAGGTTCATTGAAAAATTGTGGGAAATCCTTTGAAGACTGAGAAATCAGGCAGTTTTAAAAGGAAAACTTGCATTTTAAAAAGAGGATTTTAAAACAAGTTCTTGAGCTTTGCTTATACAATAAACAGCCTTGCACCCAGATGATCAGTGACACGTTATAGTAGCATTGGCCTATAGTTCCTTGTTCAGCCCAGTATATTGTGTCATGTAATTACCGGCCAAATTAGTTCAGTGTACTGGGCAACTTACTTTTTGCAGAGCTGACGATACTGGAAGGGTTTTGTGGAGCAGATGATTTTTTGTCATGTTGGAAGTGGGTTACACAGCCCTGCTTGTCCAACTTCCAGCACAAAATGAAAATATTTTTATAGGTGAAGAACATGAAGAGAAAGTAAAATTGGAAGAGGAGAAAAGAGCTGCTGATGAAAAATTCAGATATAAGAGAAGGCAGATTAAGGAGCTCCAGGAGGATGTCCAGGTAAAGAGGCTTCTGACTATCATTCATTTTGAAGACAATTCTGTGACACTTTTTCTTGGGTGCCTTCAAGTAATTTCTGACTTATGGTGACCCTAACATAAGGGTTTCTTGGCAAGATTAGTTCAGAGGGGGTTTAGCATTGTCTTCCTCTGAGGCTGAGAGAGTGTGACTTGCTAAAGGTCACCCAGTGGCTATGGCCAAGTGGAGCTCTGGTCTCCAGAACTGTAGTCTGGTGATCAAACCACCACGCCATGCTGGCTCTTCTATAATACTGACCCAGACTAAATATTTTTCCAAGGACTCTTGTCATATCTAGTCACTGTGAAAAACTATCCTTGCTGTAGTGCTTGTTTCCCCTTTATCTCCTCCCTGCCTCCACCAGCCAACCAGATATGATAAAGCCATTTTCTAAGTCTGACTTTCAACTGTGGAAATACAGGAATGGGCACATACACTGCGTATTGTTCACTGTACTGCCAGATTTTTTTTTTAAACTGCTTCAAAAATGTATGAATGTATGCATTTCTCTTGCCAGACCATGCAGGCTAACCTTGATACTCTCTTGAAGATGAGACTCTTTACAGAGAAAAAATAGCAGAGAAAAAAGCAACTGTTGCACGATTGTCTAAAGAAGTAGATGATCAGCAGCCAAAACTAGAAAGAGTCACAAAACAGGTTGGTTAAAGTCAATATGGAGCAACAGGTTCAGTTTTGTTTAAAGTACAATAAAATAATAGAATTGAAGTTCAGCATTGTCAGTTACTGTGAAAACATGTACTGTAAGTTTCTGTCAACAAAAATGCTAATCATTACCTTAGCATCTATTAAGCAACATTTCTATTTGTTATGTTTCAAAAGGTTGCTCGATTAACAAGAGAGGTACGAGCATTAAAGAAAACTGAATCAGAAACACACGAAGAACAAGACATCGATCTTCGTGCACTGAAAGACTTCAGTAGATGCATTGACAGAATGCTGCTTGATATTTCAGAAGCAAATCCAGAGTTAAACACAGCCTTTCAGAGATACTTTGAACAGGTACCATTTCTTGTTGACTTCACTTTTCTTGTTCATAATTACCTTTGAACATTTCCAGGCACGGCATTTAGCCATATTCTAAACAAGGTTCCCCCAAACTGTTGTTCCCTGTTAGTGACGGACTATAACTTCCATCTTTCTCAGACAGCATAACACCCAGGTTGAGGAAGGTTGTGGTAAGCCTTTTATTAATGTAGTGAGAATGAGCTACAGTGAGTTACAGTGAGCTACACTTTCACTCTGATGTTGATAGTTCAGAAATATTTTACTTCTGTTTTATAGTAGTGCAGTTAATCTTAACTATGATGAGTAGAAACACGTTTTTTTCAAACTACAGTTGATGGCATGGCTTGTGTCACCTGTCCATAGTAAATATTAGCCATGGTGAAGGGTTCAGCTATAAAGCAAAACTGGGGGAAATCTAGAACTTCAGTTTCTAGTCTTTCAGCTGTATCAGATTAGGTCAGGAGCAGGGAGACAGTGGCCTGTGCAGGTATGATAACCTGTGTTACGCTAAACTATATGCTTGTGTCAAATTAATGCACTAATATAAAATAAGGATGTTTTGTTTCTATTTATGGCCTGGTATGTACCACTACTTTTTCTTTCCCCCTTCTTAGGCTTCCATACCATTTCCAACATCTTGCTCACGTCTTAGTTTTCGATCATCTACTCAGAGCTCATCATCTTCAACTATGTAAGTGTTCTGGTATAAATAGGTTTGTAATTCTCTCCTGCCACACAGTGTCTGTGGCATTGATCTGAGTAGCACAAGCAGTTTATGCTTACAAAGTCAAATAATGTTGTTGAAAGGCCTCTTGACAAAGGTTGAAAATAGCATTAAGATTCATGAAAACTAGGGGAGCTAGAACCTGACCTGGGCTAAGGCAAAAACGAAACGAAACAAAACAAACCCCAGGCATCTAGATCAGTGGTTCTTAACCTTTTCTTTAGTGGGGACCTCCTGTAAATATAGGTTGTTGCCAGGATCCTTAAGATTTAACTCAAGCTTTAAATATTTAGTTTAGATTTAAGTATCCAAATATTTATTTAAATATTCAAAAATCTGTTTAAAGTTGCCCACCCTTATCCTTCCAATAGACAATGAAAAGGAAAGGCTTGTTAATGATCTGTGGAGTAGCATGCCAAGTTCCTTTCAAGTGCCAGGAGAGTAGAATAAACTGGAATTTACTAAAGGAAGATTATGAAGGAGAGCAGGCCTAAAGAATAATTTCTTTTGCCCTTTTTCCTAAAGCAGCACCTGGAAAGTAAGGGTCTTGGTGCTGCTTTGGGAGAAAGCATGAAAGAAATGCCATTTCCCTCCAAAGGGGCACCAAGAGTACAGAGTCTTCTTACTCTCTTGGTGCTCCTTTGGAGAAATGGCATTTCTTCTGCCCTTTCTTTCCCCCAAAGCAGCACCTGGAAAGTAAGGGTCTTTGTGTTGCTCTAGGGAAAAGCTCAAGGACCACTGAGTAAAGGGGGTAAGTGCTTCTTCTGAAAGCACTTGCCCTCTCTACTCTCTCAGTACTCCTTCAAAGGGAAATGGCATTTCTTTCATGCTTTTCCCCCAAAGCATTGAAACCCTCACTGCTTTGCTTCCAAGAGTCCACAAGAGTAAAGGGACTCCCTTCTATTTTCATGGTTGCTTGGAAGTTAAGCTCCACTGTGCTGGCCTGGCCCAGCCCTGGCCCTAGCATCAAGCAGCACTGCCACACTCACCACACAAGGCCTTGGCTGGGTTTCTTCCCTTGTCTTCCAGGTTCTCCTCCCACATCACCACCTTCTGGGCTCTTTGGCACTCCTGCATGGTAGTGCCCAGAGCCTCCAGCACAGGATGAGATGCCTGCCAGGATGTTGTCAACACTGCTGCCACCTTCACAGCTGCCTTTGAGGAATCTGGGATATGTTGCCTCAGCTCTTCCTTCTCCATGAGCCACTGCTACGCCAGCTAAGGATAGTTCACAGCCCTATTTCTCAGCACCGCTAACCCCCTCCTGATCCCCCCACACCCAAGGAAGGAGATGGGCAAGAGAGAGGACGTATAGGGCCACCATGGTGGCCCACTCTCTTCCCTTCTCCTTTCCTTGACATGGTTTGGACCCTGGGTGCCTACTGTCCCCACCATGTCTCAGCTTCCTTCCCACAGATTTTGACATTTGTGCTTTTCCCACTTCTGCAGTGGTCCTGTGTCCCTAGCCCCAATGAATGTGGAAAGTCAGTTGCAGTTCTTTTTGTGTTAGGAGGTACCAAAGGCTTTTCTGCAAATAATGTAATTCGTAACAATACTTTTTGTATGCTCTCTGAGCAATGTTTACGTATCTTTTTTTATTACTTCTCAACCTCAAACTTCCAGCACCTAGTATAACTCACTTTCCCCTGAGTTGTGATGTGGTAGAGAGAACGTTCTAGTGAGCTCATGGCAGAGTCAAGAGCTGTACTTAGTACTTCTCAATTGATCTCTTTCAGGCATTCTGCAATACATGTTACACAGAGCCTGCTCACTTAGTATGGCTGGTGAACTACTGTTCCTTGATGAGCTTGCAATCCAAGCATGCAGTGTGAGACTTGAAAACAAGCAGTATTTTGCAGACTGTTCTCATATAGAGAAACTTGCTGTACTTTCTATGTAGGAGGGAAGTCTGCCCTATGTAGGTGTTGGTATTGTATTCCAGAAGACGGATAGTGGAGTAGTTGTTTCCAAGAGTGTGTTTTGTATCATTTGGCTGTACCTCTCCCCCACACCTCCTTCTTTTGCGCTGTTCTTTAAAGCAGTGAAATAGAGGTTCATATATTTGTACCTTATCTTCTGAAGATAGGTCACTTACTTAAAACAGGGATGGGACTTGTCAGAACTATATTTCACTCGCAGTTGATGGAATTTTAAACAACTACTGTAAAAGTGAATTGGGGAACTTAGCATTAATATTACCATAAATGGAACATTTTCTGTCATACACAGATTCTTTCACTTCATTACACCTTAATATGATAGCTTTCTTTTTGTCTTCTAGGTCCCCAAAGAGTTCAGCATCATCATCTAGTCCACCACAACTTAAAGTTGTATCCCTGACTTTAGACCCGAAGCTTGATCCTTTGGGTACTGTATCTCCACGTCCTTGAATCCAGAGCAGTACCTCTGCATCCTCTCGCAGCAGAAGTCCCACTTAGAAGTGTTGCATTGAAGGGAGTGTTCCAGAATTTAAGAGAGAAAATATAGTCCACATTTGTAAGAGTTATGTACTGAACAGAAGCATATTATCTTTTTGATAATTAGTAGTTTGAAATTATTCCCTTTTGGTGATATTCAATAAATTGCGTTGTTGGTAGATAGAATAAACATTTAATCATTACAGTAAGATTTTTCTTAATTATGTTCCTTTTTCAGTAATAACATTACAGAGCCCTCTCAATTAGTATGGCCAAGTGAACCACGAACATGGTGTAAGGGTTTGAGCATTGGACTATGACTGGAGCCCAAAGTATGAATCTCTTCTCAGCAGTGAAAACCCACTGGATGACCTTGGGCAGGTCACAATCTCTCAGCCTCAGAGGGAGGCAAAAGCAAACCCACCATGAATAAATCTTACAAGGAAAACCCCAAGATTGAGTTGCTGTTAAATCAGAGATGACTTGAAGGATCACAGCATAAAACAAAGCTACAAATCAAAAGCTAGCTGCATCTTAAGAATCTGTAAAATTCTTCAGCTCCTTAGTAACACATGTTATAACAGTGGTCACTAAGATACATTTTAAACATGGCATGGAGAAGAGAATGTTTCAATCCTAGAACAGACAAAAGCTTGAAGACCATGCCAAATTGAGTATGTTCCAACCATTTCAGCTACTATAAGAAAAAGTGGCCTTTCCTTTGGAAATCAACGGAAGTTTCATGCAGGCCTTGGATCTGGAAATCAAAGATGGGTCTGGCAGATTTTCCCTTGTAAAAAATGCTGTGTGTATGTGTGCATGCATATGTGTGTGTGTGAATGAAAGATTCACAGCATACCTTTTAATCATAGGGAATGATTCACAGGCAGCTTTCCAAAAATTAATTTTGGGATCTCCCCTATTTCTGTTAAGTAGAACAGTCAGCCAAGAACATTACAAAAGCTTCTGTCTCATGAGGGGGAAAAGAGGGCCACACAATTAACTAAAAAAAATATAAGCCACAAAATAATCTATTAAAACCAGGGAAGTCTTGTAAAAAAAGTGTTTAATAAGACAGGCTATATACACAGATGGCACATCCATTTAAAACATCTGAATTTATGGTTATTTTAACAATACATGGTAATATTAACAAATATAAAGTAACAGTCATTGGTGCCTTGGAAAGATTTCGTTTATAAAGTGCAGTTTAGATACCAGTTAGAACAGGTAGCAGTTTTAATAGTAGCTAAGGTTTTATTATTTTGTTTTTTAGCCAGTCAACCCACTACATCTTAATATCCTAAATAGCACAAGAAATTCAATTGCAAAACAAGATATGTTGTAATTCTTGCATATTGATTTTTCCCTAAATCAATGTCTAACAAGCATACTTAGAGGGAAGAATAAAGATTTTTGTTTTAAGAGCAGAAGCTTCTCAAATAACTAGAAGCTGAATTATTTTCACACCCGCATTATGGTTTTTACTTCATTGATTTTTTTGTTTGTTTCCCTTTTCTCTCTCAAATTCAGCAATCTGATTAAATATGTTGAGTAAGTTCGGGGGCAGCTTTTTCCTGTCAGTGCTTCCTGTCTGTCCGTTACCATTGAGTGTAGCTTCCTCATCTAGCTCCTTGGGTTTTGTGGATTCTCTTTCTCTGCTCTTATGTTCTCTCTCATTTTTAGTCCACGTCAACTCTGGCCTGCTATCAGCAGTGTATCTACTAGGCTCATTTATCCACTGGCTGGTGTATCGTTTGTAATGCTCAACGGATTTGCTTGAGTAATCAGACCCTGTTGGAGAAGTGGAGTACTTCGTTTGACTTGGACTGTGCTTCCGGTAACGCTCCTTCCTCCCAAGTTCTTTTTCTAGTTTTCCTGAATCACTGGCCTTGTTTCTGTCATCAGCTTTTCTGCAATAGGAACCTGTACTATCTCTCCTGCTGGAGGAAACTCTGTCTGACTTACCCTGTTTTTCTGGTTTGTTACTATCTGTCTGGGTTTTGGAGCTGCTGTAGGAATCTCTAGAGTCTTCAGACCTACCTCCATAAGGATCATCGCCAGCAGAAGTCCTTGACAGACAGTATTCCCTCTCTCTGTTTCTTACCTCAGGCTTGTGATAGGCTAACCTGTCATGCCTCTCCAACAACTTCTCCATTTCATGCTTTTGATTAAGGAAGGAAGCAGAGGTATTGGCTGGAGGAGAGTAGCAGTCTTCTTTCCTGCTGTGATGGGATGAGCTCCTGGATGTGTGCTTTTTTGAGCTGCGCAAGGATTCGGACTGGTTCCGATTCCTTTTCTTGCGCTTTTTTGTATTGGAAGAAGAGGAAGAAGCAGATTCATTTGATGAAGAGTCACAGGAGGAGGAAGAAGAGGAGGAGGAGGAGGTTGACCTTTTTCGTTTCTTCTTTAACCTAGAAGTTTTAATTAACCATGAGGTATTGCCAGTAGCATCTAAATTCACTATTGCTGGTTAAGGTCAGCGAACTGACAAAAGCATAGGCATCAAGAGGTAAAATGAGAAGACAGTGAAGAGGGCCTGAATTTTTTTGATGAAAGATTTTATCCAAAGTATATGTGCTAGTTTTAAAGTTTTCTGATGAGCACGTTAGGAAAACCTTTACTGTAAGGCTCTCAATTCCTACTGTATACTAACCCCCAGGAGCCCAGAGTTTCCTATACTAAACTATCACAGAACAGCCAGGCCTGAGGAGAAGTTCAACCAAACCTTCTTCTCCACCCTTAACAAAGCCCAGGTAAGTCTAGGCCAAAAGGAATGTCTGATCTTGCTTAGCAACTCTAACCTAGAGAACCTAACCTGACTGGCTATAATCCAACTGATATGACAAGTGGTATATCTGGATTTTTTTTTCTCTGTAAAGGAAACTTTAACTAGTATCAAATACAATCTCACACAACTTGTCTTCAAAGTGTAATCATCTGGATATCTCTTACGAGATGGACTTAATTTTTGGTTGGGTGAGGGGTTTTATAATAAAAACAAAATACAGTCGGCCCTCTGTATCCACATATTCTGCACCCACAGATACAACCAACCACAACTGGAAATATTAGAAAACAAAATTTCAAACCCTTGATGTTGCCATGTGCCAAGCACTATGCCGGTGTGTAGACATACCCTGCTGTAGCCTCCCACCATTTCACAAATCCTCTGGCTCTCTATGGCACTCATTTGAGTTGACTGCCATTTTATATAAAGGGCACCATTTTACCATGCCACTGTATATAATAGGACTTGAGCATCCATAAATTTTGCTATCCGTGGAGTTCCTGGAATCAAACCCCAGCAGATACTGAGGGCTCACTGTGAGCGACTTTTACGTATTTAGCTAAGAACACAGAGAGTCAGTAATTGTGCCTAATGATTATTTTTTTAAAGGGGGGAAATTATGATCTGCTTATTCACCATTAAAATGGAAGCTCTCTGGACTTAGCATCACATGCTAACCTTATCCTAATACAGTACTTATCCAAACATACCAAATAGTAGTGGCATGTCCCTACTTCAGTGTCCTTAGGTTGACAGCTTAAACTTGCAGTAAAAGAGATTATTAACAGGATTAGGCACAACCCATGTTATCCAGGTATCAAGAAATTATCTAAATAGAACATATTCTAGCAAATCAATAGTATACAAATCATCTTACTATCCAAGTATGCCGAAAACATTGCATAATGGTAAAGAAATGTGTACTTTAGAAGGGTTACTGTAAGGTTATAATAACATGACAAAGACTGTAATAAAACTTTTCTAAGTTCATCTGTCCCAGAACTTGAACCACACAAAATGTTGGCTGGAGATTTTGATAATGCTGGATTAGGCATTCAGCCAATTCTGAATGGGGCTGCACCTCCCCCCACTCCCCAAAGCAACAGGTTCACAAACTTGTACAAATGGATATACAGGTGAGGGCAGTGTGTTCCAACAATTTGGCATGTAGAAACCGGCTCTGGTATTTATCTGTGCTTCTGTCACCTCCATATTGATTATTGTTAAACAGGGATGAACCACCATACTGAGGTGAGGGCACATTTTTACCCTATGCCTCCCTTCCTAGTTGGCTTCATCAACACCTCAAATAAATCTAAGGAATAACTAGAAGTGACTGTTGTTTTTACTTCACCTTTATTTTTGGCTGGTTTTCCATATGCATCTTGGCAAACAGAGCCACGTTTTGATTTTTGGGGGTGGTTTGGGCAATTCGCAGGCCATTTTCCACCCATTTTTCACTCCAAGCAAACTTGGAGACCGCAAAATGGGGGTTGAAGGTTGTATGCAGTTTGCATTTCCCCAGTCTCTGCCATCTGGTAATACAACTTCCATGGACAACCCACAATTTGCAAGCAGCTGCTTTCTGAACTGAGGTTTCTGATAGGATCTGCTCGTTCTGATCATATCAGGTCATCAGCTTCATCTGTTACTAGTTTGCATCTGTGCTCAGTTCAAAGTTTTAGGGCTTTAAAGTATTGACAGATTATCAACAAAACAGCCTTTGTTCCACTTCAGATCCCTCCATTATGTGAGATAAAGTAAGCATGCAGGGCCACGATATAGAGCAGCACTCTGAGAAATGAATGACTCCTCCCTTAGGAGCAAACCAAACAAGATGCTAATCACATACTTATCTCTGGTAGGTTTGTTTTTAAAAACAGTCAGTGGAGAAAAAGTCAGACGGGGACTGTTGTGGTCGTAAAGACTTTCAAACTTTGTCCTTGTCAACTTCCTCACTAGAATCAGCCTCACCAGATCCATTCCTCCCACTGAGTAACAGGCACAGAAGGATTCTGATCAGAGCAATGATGTGGATAAAGTTCTCTCCCCCACCAGCAAGTATTGATCTGTCTTGCAGTAATTTTAGAGCCTACTTCACCACCTTCTCAGACTGCAGTTCCAGAGACACAGAAGTTTAAGTGAGCCACTGAGGGATGGCACACTGGATTATCAGTGTTTGAAGAAAACTATCTCACATCTTTTACATATATCCTGCATCATGCAATATTTTACAAAAAGCACGATATTATGTTTCAGATGCAGGAGATCGATCAAATTTTGCTTTCTTCGTATAGGAATCTAATAATCAGAGTTTGTGAAAACAGAGACCTAGAAAACTCGTGAAATTATACACGAATATATACTTTGCTTTAAATGTGATGGGAAAAGGTTGCAAAGACTAAACTCCAAAGAGCATTTTTACAGAGCTGCCTATTGAAATAGCAAAGAGAAATGACAATACAAAAGTCAAAAATCTAAAAAAAAACCCTATAGATGCAATTTCCCAAAGCATCCAGAACACAAAGATTGAATTCTACATAGATTTTTCATGAACTCAGCAAAGAATTTTGTTTCTGACTACTCCAGCTCTTTTAACTGAAGTAAAAGGTAACATGTTTTACATAAAATACCCTAACATAGAGGCCACTCTTCACAGAAGAACTGCAGTATATTTTTATTTATCCTTCACTATCCATTCCATTTAAGGAAAACTGAAGGCACCTAGGAAAACAGAGATTACTGCAAAAATTCTCACTTGCCAGACTACGTGCTATACTTTCTTAAACACCTAATTGTGGCAGATTTGTGACAGAATCGCCAAAAATGTCCTGACAATCCTGCAGTATGTCTGACTCTATGGCAAAGTGGGCTTAAAGCAATTTAAAAGTCATGACCCAGAACTAGCCTCTCATTATGAAGTGACTTTAAGCTTCCCCCTCATTAATTCTCATTAAGAAAATATTTCATATTACAATTAAAAAATACCCTGGAACAAAAACAGTGAACGCTCACCATACTTACAGTACCAGCTAGCTTTATCACATGTGTAAGTGATGTTCTATGGGGGACTCAGGTAAGAAACAGCAGCAGAATATAACAGCAGTTACCTTTTCTCTTCTTTTAAGAGCTTACGCAATTTTTCAGCACTGGTTTCTATTTTCTTCTCTTTTTGCCTCTCTTCTTTTGCAGCTTGTTTCTCTCTCATTTCCAGAGATTTCTTTTTTGAATCCCAACATCAAAAATATTGCATTAACAAGCCACAGTGTTAAGCCAAGGATTTTCCCCAAATTCCATCCCCACCCCAAAATGCACATGCACACAGTTTACACAAACCCCAAGGGTATCACATCCCAGGAGACATTGAAGATGAAATGATAATGTACAAACAGAACATGAAGGTGAATAAGCAAGACAATAAGGCCCATATTGCAGTTTATACCCCATATGTTAAAAGAAAATAAGAGGAAGGGCCAAGAAGGGTATTGATGGCCATAACCCAATATAATAATATCCGCAATCCAGAGGTTGGGAATGGAAAATTAAAAGGAAAAACAACAAAGTAATTTTTGGCCATACAGAGTAATCAACCAAAGAAAGGAATTTAAAAAAAAAAAGCACCGTTGTTTGAATTTACGCATAAAGTAAGATCCAAATTAAAACATAATTGGAAGGGGCCGTGTATATACAAACCATTTGGCAATCGTACCACAGCCCAGTTTGATGCATGGTTTACACACGTAATCATATTCCAATGGGTTGTTGGTGATGAGCAGCACCAGAGGTCAGACACAGCAGCAACAGTTCCAGTTCAGAGGAAAATGCATTGGAGAAAAACATATCATCAGTATTACGGGAAGACAGCCTGTTAGTTTCAGCTGTAACTGAAGGCAGCCTTGCACGTGCCTGTTCAGACCTTTTCACTCACTTTCTGTTGGTCACCATCATGGAGAGATTTGCACATGCAAAGAGAGACATTATCCTCTGTTCCTACAATGCTTCGTTTTTACAGACTGGTATAAAATGTTGATAAAAATAGACATGACATCCCTCTTTGCATGCGTTCTCCACATGACGGAGAGGTATCTCATGGTGGGGAAAAGCCCATTACAAGCACGTTCAAAGTGACCCTCAATGTCTTTCAAACATGCACGCTATAAATAAATCTGTCAGCTAGAAAACCTTGGACTCCAAACCTTGTAGGCATGCTAACTAAGCCTGCAAGTCAAGAATCTTTTCCAATTACATTCACTTGCTGGGGAGCAGCAAGTTTATGGTAGAGCAGGGAAGCTGAATCCAGTCCTCAGGGCCTAGGTAAAACATCATTTCCACTGGTCTGTATCCAACTCATTGGCCCTAGTCCCAAATAAAAGGCAAACCTCTTGTTTTATAATGCTTATTGCAGTTCTTTAGAAATAAAGCACTTATATGCCTTCCTGTGTCACAGTTGCACTCCAATCTCTGACTGAAGCAAGTTTCACTTATTTCAATACAGTTGATTTGCAAGTCAATATATTCTGGTAATTCAATTGACTTTTCATTAAGCAGATCCTAACTGAAAGGGGCCTCTAGAACTTATCTAACCTGGACATCTGGAATGTTATGTTTATAATTAAACTGCCTGAAGGCTATATTTCCCAATGATTCTCTGACCATTAACAGTCACTAAGAAAGACAAGATGCATGTGGTATTAACAGATGCAACAACATTGCTCATAGCATCCTTTACCTCAATCAACTAAGAGAAAGTAAAGAATCACCTGTATCTGCTTACGAAGTTTCAGCAAGGCATCCTCAGCTTCTTGAAATGTTTCATCTATGTTTAAAGCCTTCTTGTAATAACTCTCTGCATTCAACAACTTCTCTTCCTCTTCCAACCTGATAAATGATTTTATAAATATTAAGATTCCCATAGTAAATCTCATACAGTTGAGGATTAGACCACCCCATGGTTAAGAACTGCTGAAATCCATAAGGATAAAGCATTGTAAATAACAGCAAATTTTGCTAAGAAAAGCAGGGTTTATACCTAAGAAAACCTTCTGCTCTGAAATTCATCACCCAAAATGTAATGCTTTGTATCAGAGACCAGCCCCAATACTGACTGCAAAGCAAGAACATTTCCATTGGACTGATCTGAACCTGTGCTGGATGAAAATGTTGCTTTGCACAGTTGCCCTGACCAGCAGTTTGGGAAGCCAGTAAGAATCATAAGAATGAATTACAAGAATCAAGAATCACAAGAGGCTAATCTAAAACTGATTTGTAATCAAACCAAAGTCAGCCCTCCATTTTCACAGGTTCTGCATTCATGGATTTGATTATTCACAGGTTATGCATTTATTTTTAATTTTAATTTACCCTATTTGCCCCTGCCACAGAAAAGAACATGCTCTCTAGGAATCTCCAGGTCCTCCAGCCTAACTCTCTGGTCCACTACCACCAGAAATGGACCATAGAGTCATGCTGGAGGACCCACAGATTCTTAGAAAGAACACTTCTCCAGAACTGCTTTATCTTCCAGTGTGACTCTATGGCCCACTTCCACTGGAAGTTGACCACTGAAGTGTGCTAGAGGTGAAAATATTATGTAGTCAAGTCTAGCAAGTAGCATTTAATAATGTAATTCATCATGGAAATGTAGTAGTTGTGGCATGGAACAAAAAGTAATGTTGAGATACTATGTTAGATCCATTAACCTTGCCAGAAGAAAGTTCATTTTCCTCTTTTTGGGAAAGCATGAATTGTGGGAGAGGAAGAAAAAAGAGAAGCTTGAATCAGTTAAGACTGCTATAACCCACTTAAAGGGAGGATGGAAGCTGATTCTTTTTCTTTCTCTCTACTTTTTCTCTACTTTGGAATTTCTAATTTATATGCTTCATATTTATTTTAGAGTTTTTGTGGTTTTGGAAATTATTAATAAGGGTACCCTTAAAAAGGGAATCACAGCATGTTTCTTCCATGCAAATACTGCCAACCATAATCCTGTGGACATTCAAGCATAGCAAATTTAGCTGTAAAGCCACAAATATATATAGCCAAGTGTACAGAAGGTTCAGATATACAACTGTGCTCCTGATTAGACAATGAGGCTAACATCTGTCTGCATCCAGGATCTTCCAAAGGGCATTAAAAGTGTGTGTTATGATAAGGGTTAGAATGTAAGATGAGATAGAACCCTACAAACAAAACAGGCTGAAGGACAGCAAGAAAAAAGAAAGTAAATGTCAATATGAGTAAATGTGGAAATTATATTTCCTTGCTCTCCTGGGGGGTCATCATGAGCAAAAGGTGTGGAACTACCTCCACTGCTGCCCCATAGCACTTTTAATAGCGACTTACAAGCTTCATTCACAATTTCTCTATCTCCCGAGGCTTGCAGTCCCTATTAAAATTGGCACAGGGATGCAGCAGAGGTGACAGCAAATAATCTGTGAATAATCAAATCCGCAAAAGTGAAACCCACAAATGTGGAGGGCTGACTGTATATATTATTGTCTATGTAATTTTGTCACCAATTAATCATTTGGTTATTCTGTTTACTGCTGTGAAACTGCTTTTGTAATAGACTGCAGTACGCCAATGAAAATAAAAAGTACTCTCCCAGCCCTCCATTTTTATCAGGACTACAGCAAGTAGAGAAGCATTAATCCTTGCCACGGCAGCTTTGCACCGGACAAAATTACCCACACAAGTTGACAAGAATTACCAACAGAAGTTTTTTTTTTTTTTTCATGAAGCTAACTGCTGTGCTGATGCTAGAAGAGAAAAGAGGACAATTTTCATTGGCACTGTGGCTAGGACATGAGACCTATAAGAGGAGAGTTAACCCTTAAGTTGAACATCAGTCAGCAGTGTGATGTGGCAGCTGAAAAAGCCAATGTGATTCTAGGCTGCATTAATAGTATAGTGTCTAGGTAAAGGAAAGTAAGAGTTCCACTCTATTCTGCTTTGGTCAGAATCCAGCTGGAATACTGTGTCCAGTTCTGGGCATCAGATTTCAAGAAGGATATTTGCAAGCTGGAACATGTCCAGAGGAGGGTGACCAAAGTGGTAAAAGGCCTGGAAACCAAGCCTTATGAGGAGCAACTTAGGGAGCTGAGTACGTTTAGCCTGGAGAAGAGAAAGTTAAGAGGTGACATGATAGCAATCTTTAGGTATCTGAAGGGATGTCATACGGAGGATAGAGTAAGCTTGTTTTCTGCTGCTGTGGAAACCAGGGCATGGAGCAATGGCTTCAAACTTCAGGAAATGAGATTCAATCAGGAAGAATGTCCTGACCGTAAGAGAAGTTCAACAGTGGAATACACTGTCTTAGAGTGTGCCCGAGTCTCCTTCTTTGGAGATTTTTGAACAGAGCCTGGATGGCCACCTGTCAGGAATGCTTTGATGGTATATTCTTGTAGGGCAGGGGGTTGGACTGGATGGCCTTTGCGGTCTCTTCCAGCTCTATGATTCTATGATCCTCTCCCCACGCAGTGTAGTCTTGATGAAAAGCCTACATGACGACACATGAAAATGCACCATACTAAGTACAAAAAATTGCCCAAATGTAATCATGTGGTTTGATCCTGGTACTTTATAGAAGTGCTGTAGGGAGGGAAGGTTGTGAAAGCAAGAGACAGAAATACAGATATTTCCACTTCCCCAACTGATTTCATATACAGCTTCAAATAATGTTATCTTTTTCCAGCAACATAAAAGCAAAAAGGAAACTATACTAGCAAACAACATAAGGCAAAACTTACTGGCCTCCTCGTTCAACAAGTGTTTGACAGAGATATTTTCTGGCATTTCTGTGTGTTGGGCAGTTTTCTAATGCAACTTCAAAATCATCAATTGCTTTATTTAAGCTTCCTTTTGTTGCATAACTAGAGAGAAAAAAATGTTAGTACAAACATTTCCCATTTGCACATGAAATAATTTTAAAATGCTGTTTTTCAGTTACAAAGGGGGCGGAAACTTACAGTGCCCCACGGGCTACTAAGGCTTCAACATTCTGTGCATCTATTTCCAATGCCTTGTTGTATTCATTCATGGCATCCACATGGCGGCCCTCTTTGAAATAATCAACACCAATCTTTACACTAAAAAGAAAAAAAATCCTATCAAGAATGCTAAGATTCCTACATGTCACTCAACAACATCTTAGCACTTCCACTAAGAATCTACATCAAGATACAGTCACACCCAAAAATGCTACATACATTAAATAATTTCCTACAACGTGCAAATATAACAGAGTGTCCTTATTATGTAAAGTCCAACCCATTTACTACACAGATTTTTTTCCAGAGTGTTTTAAAAGCCAGAGAATTCACTAACTTATGGAAAGATACAAAAGAGCTAATCTTTTAGGTCTTAACTACACTTTCCATCATTCATTTCTGGTGAACAAAAGGAACATTCAACACTTTTTTGCAAATGCAAGCAAACGTTCCACTAGAAGGCGCATGCCATTTAATATGTCTCAATGGGACTAGCAGAGAAACTTAAGTGTTCTGAAGCTTATTAAAAATAAGGTGCTTCCTTGAGTATTTGTCTGTCCACTTTAAAAGCATTTCTGCTTTATGCTTAATCAACTGACAAGAGCAACTGACTCAGCAAGATCATGGCTGATATCAACTCCCAACATCAGCCTCACTTATTTCACAAGGGCTTTTATCTCTTCAAAATGGTCTGAACAAAATCAGAATGCATTTGCCCTGAACCAAAGTGGTAATAAAAATGAAGTACTGTGTACCATTTTAAGGCCCACGAGGCAGATTGTCTTTTTCGCAATGCTACAGCAAAATCCTCTTCATTGAAATTTTTGCTTCGAGAAAATAAAGAAACAAATATTTTAACATAAATCAAGGAGGCAGCACATCTTTACAACTTAGGTAGATACATCTGGCATTCAGGTCATTACTAATACTTCCCATTAAGGACACCTCTATATGACTACCTTACCAATTTATAGATCCATCTACACATGAAAATAACTGCACAGGCTCACTGACTTGATTACACTAAATTAGTTTAAATTTGACTCTTTTCCTAAGTGGTCTGCAAGGCAGATGGTTGCACAGTTACAAGAAAATTGCTTTGTTTGGTGAGGCACTTTGGAAAATGATTGTCAATGCAGAGTGCTTTTCCTGCACTTTTGAAAGCTTTTTTTTTTAAACTCGCACTTGTTTAAACCCGGGAACCACCCCTAGTTTAAAAGAACTGCAAAAGTTTCTTGGCAAATGATGTCTTATATACCTCTGTAGTCCTCTCATTAATGATGGTGGATTGGATTCGTTCAGTCCTAGTTTGCCTACCAGAAACTCCACTACAGCAGGATTTGCAAAGCCCAGAGAATGATGCAAAACTTTTTCATATGTTTCCAAGCCACTGGCTATTTCAACACTCCTCCTGAAAAAAAGAGTAGAAACAATCATGAGCCCCAGTTCCACTCTGAGGAGCACTGCATCTTTCCTATCATCCTTTCAATAAACAACACAAAGAATACTAGGCTAAAGATGCTTTAAAATGTTATTAATGGAATAACTCCAACAGATTACAAAGCATTTTATCAGAAACTCTAGGTGCTACTGCACAAATGTTTAAAACAAACCACCACAGTAGGTGGAAAAGAAACTTCTTTGCTCATGAAGACAGCAACATGTCAAAATGTGCTGATCAATTTAGATGTTTATCTACTGAAATTTAGATGTTTATCTACTGAAATATTCTGATGATTTGCCTCTCTGCTGACTTCACAACCCTTGGATGCTGCTCGTTTTTTTGGCTTGGGTCTCCTCCAAACCCTTTTCGTCTTGCTTCAACTTCTGCTTAACAAGTTATTGGAAACGTTTATTGTTTGGTCTCAGTATAACAGTACTATTCCCTCATAGCAAAACCAAACTTGGGAAAAGTGAGTACACAGAAAATGATACACTTCTGCTTCCCAAAGCTGTGCATTACTGCACTTGTGTGTCATTTACCACTAATCTTCCTCATATTGAATTTAAGAACAGTGTGCATACAAATGCTCTCACAGCCCTCCTGCGAACAATGGGACTGACCACAGGAAGGCACAGGGAAGGCAAAAGCGTGAAAGCATACTGTTCCAGATCATCCTCGCTGTACTCACAGGACTGCTACTATTAGCCTCAGTATAAGATATCAACTGTATAAGTAGCAGACTTAGTCACTGTTGCTAACAACAGTGTCAAATGTCAAGTTTGTAGAAAACAGAATGACCCTGTGGCCAGCTTTGCATTTGTTCTAATATACCTACAGGACTGCCAGAGAAATGGGCTTCCCTGTTCATTCACTGGCAAATGTTCCATGTATCTATTGAGACAAGGGTGCAGAGCTGCCAACAATGACATTAACTGGAGTGCTCATACATAGGTTGGGACCGTACTTTGCATTTTTATTCAGTACAGTAAAGTGCAGAAAGTATGTTATTGAGCCATGAAAGAAGAGTGCAGCTCACGTTGGTTTCATACCTATAGTGCAGGGGCAAGTCTTCTGAGCTGATCACTCCTAATTTGTTATTTGCTAGGCTTGGAGAAAGAGCAGAGCTGTGCAGTGATACCGTCAGTTTCTCATGATAGCGATCAATATCCTTGATTGCAGCTATTAAAATACAAAAAAGCCAGATTAAGGCAGCAGAACCATCCCTGCAAATGCACTGCATGTAAACGTGTAAGGACAAATTGATTAGCAAAGGACCCAAAGGCTGTATCAAATGAACTTGCCTTGAATAAGGTCACCAATCTGATAGTATGATAAAGGATCACCATGACTGCTTTGAGAAGGCACATCTCTCAATGGACAGAGAGCCTGAAACAGAAATCAAACAGACACAAGTTAGTATGTAACAGCAGACTTTTACACATTACACGTTAGGGAGACAGGGAATAGAGTTTGCATAAAGCAAAATCAAGTTATGGTCAGAGTCTTGTCATGGGGAAAGCATTTTAGAGTCTTAAATTGACTTACAGACCGCTGTACTGATCTTAATGGTAGTACACAGCTATCACTAAATTTCTGGGAATGTACATACTGGAAAACTGCATCATGCCAATCTAGTATTTTAGCTCTAAATCACAAGAGTTAAAAAAAGGGGGGGATCTTGTAGGATGAAGCTATTCAGAAGCAGTTTGACAATTTTGCTGCACTGTGCATGTGGAAGAGCAGCAGTGTTTTCAGTGATTAAGGGTGGAGGGAAATCCTGGCCACCCTCTGTACTTGCATGGGACCACCCAACATACACTTTCCACCAGCGGTTGATTCTTTCTAGAGTCGCCTATTTCTTCAAGGCCTGGCTATGAGAGGTCCTTGGAGCTTAATGATATGTAACACAGAACCACAGATTCAACACACTTGAAAAAGAAGGAAGCTTATGGTAAGTGGCTTTTCTGCCAGGGAAGAATACAATACAAAAGAAGATATGGGAGCTTAGCTTGTTGCACAGTCGCCTGGAAGCATGGAAAATGTACACAGGAAACAATGCAGTGACACTCTTCTTTTCTATTCCATGCAAAATTCAAAATTTGTAGAGATTTAATTTTGGAAGTTTCCCTTTTAAAGCATCTCAAACATACTGTAAGAGAGTTCAGTTCAAGGGGATTTACATCCTCAAAATAAGCAGAAGAAATGAAAATTTCTTGCTGAGGCAGCCAAAGCATCCTCTAGCTTGCCATATTCTAAGGCCAGAACACATTAAGACTTTGAACTGTTCATAGCTCCTACTCAAATTCCCTGAGTAAGTCACCTCCATTTAATGTGCAAGAAGCTATCAAAAACCAAGCTATACAGCAGAAAAAGTTACATCTCTTCTGCAGCACCTGATACATTAACAGTTACCAGACTTACACTGATTTCTAGGTCTGCTATCTCTCGAATGACACCACTTCGCAGGCAGAAGAGCACCATGAAAAAACCAAATTCACGAATTGAGCTAATCCTTCCGATCACTATGTCCCCACGTTCAATATCTCGAAAAAACAGCTCTCTCCTCTCTGCACTGGGGACATCCATGAATTGTTCCAAAGGTGGCATAATAGCATAATAATCTTCAACAGATTAAAAAAAAAGAATAATGTTTAAATGATGTTTAATTCATATTTCGAACAGTGGTACATGACAACCCCCCTCACAACCCCCCGTGGACCAAATAACATTGTTCAACCACAAGTTAACAATCATCTCTCTCTCTCTCTCTCTCCCCCCTACATAAAGCTCCCAGATAAGTCAAGCATCACTTAGTTTTCATATGAAGAGAAATAAACATTCTGTTTACTGGTATCATAATTTATGGAACTCCTCCTCAAGATTTCTTTCTGGTGTAGAGTGGTATTGGAAGGTAATTCTGAACCAGATTTTATCATTATGGCAGAAAGTGTTTCAGTGCCTAATGTTTTGGTGATGAGGGGTGGATATGAAATGTACTTAAAAACCACACTTTTAATGGAAGCTGTGTGGAAACCGTGTGTAATTATTTAATAATGAGGAAAAAGTACTCATGCACAATCCCAGGCTCTGACATTCATCACTGATTTGTAGGTTTGGTTAAGAATTTCTCTAGATTAAGACCCAAAAATAAGCATCTGGAGTAGACACTAATCACTGGAAGGAAATAGCACTATTTTTCATCATGCAAATAAATACGGGGATCAAGAATCAGTTTCATTCTCAAATTTAGATCCAAATTCCTCAGTCAAGTCTAAGTAGTCAAGTACATAATAATATTGAAAAGTATTAATATTTCAAAAAATTAGAAACATGAATAATCTAGGACATAAAATCATATCATTTTATACACTCATGATACTTAAAGGCTTTGTTTTTATTAAGGCAACAACGGCAAGTACTCCCGCCATCCCAGGATATAGACAGAACTGTGCCTCAAGAAGGTATCCAAAGTTGAAATTCTATACCCACTTTTCTGGAAGCAAGCCACACTGAATTCAGTGGAGCTGACATTTGAGTAGACTATGAGATCTAATGACTGTTGTCAAACTGGACAACTATAAAGACTGATTAGAGAAATTCAGGACTAAGAAGGCTACCAATGACTACTAGTCATGACAGCTATTACTATTAATACGCTTAACAAATGGCCTTCCTCTTTATGGGCAGAAAGATAATGTGGAAAAACACAATTAAAACTTCAAAAAAAAATCAAGGAAACAAAAGAAAATGCTGAAATAAAGAAAAAGCTCATTTTTTTGTATGGAAATGAAAAAAAAAGAAAGCTCATGCTAAAATAGAAACCATCTTAAAGGTGCTGCCATATTTCTTCCCCCTCCCCCTTTCCCTCCGTTCTTCCTTTTTATAAAGCAAAAACAATAAAGCAGACCACATCAGCCAATTAAAATGGTTTGCCAAACAAAAAAGGCTTTTGGGGTGGCACTGAAACAACCACAGCGTTATTGCCACCCATACCACAATGAAGAGGACATTCCAAAGTTGGGGCATCTAAAGTGAGATGGTTCTCTCCCCTTTTTGATACATATTATCATAGCTGAAGTACAATGTGTCCTCTGTACACATGGGGTTCCATTCCAGGAACCCTTGCATAAAATGAAAAACACAAAAATTGTCAATGGATGCAATGTGCATGCACAGGTGCATGCGTGGTGCATTCATCGATAACAATTGGACGCGAGGCTTCGCACGACCTTGCGTCATGTGTGCTAAGGTCACACTAGCAGAAAATGCACTGCCTTTGAACAAAACCATTCCTGGATGAACTTAAAGTATGGACAGGATGATACAGGGAAAACTGTTCCTGAAGACATTTGAGCCTGACACCACTGAGAGCTTTAAACACAACCATAAGCACCTCACAATTGGGCTTAGAAATGAATAGGTAGCCACTGTATCTCGTTCCGAACGGAACTAATATTCTGCCTAGCTACACCAGGTTGTGTACTAGCAGTCCCATTTTGTACTAGCTAAAGCTAATCTTCATGGGCAGCCCCACATGTAATACAGTACAGTAATCTAAACAGGAACCGAGTAACATTTCTAGTAGGAGAGCCATTACGCCACTCAATACTAATCAATACCACTGGTAGGGAGTGTACGGAGGAGGTTACAATTGTGCTCATATCCTGTTTGTGATTTTCCAGTAGTATCTGGTTGGCTACTGTGGGAACAGAATACTAGACCTGAAAGATCTCTCGTCTGAACCAACACAAGTATTATGTCTGCTTGTTCTTTTAAAGAACTACTTAGATGGGCAACATCCCAGTAAATGTAACTGAGAATACCAATATCTCTCAAAGTTCAATCTCCCCAAAGTAGAATTAGTGTCTGAAAATTTCACAGTATCTTCTGAACCTGAACTTCTACATTCAAGCATTATGGATTTCAAAAATGAAAGCACTACATACAATGAAGTGAATTGTTCATATTAACATCATCATCATCCATTTGTATCCTGCCTTTCTCCCAATAATGGGACTCAAGATGGCTAACAACACATTTGAAAAATACAAATTAAAAACTACACAAAAATATTAATGAAAGTATAAATCTATAAACTTTAATTGCTTTTCAAATCTTAAAGTTGAAACATCAGATATAAGCATGTTAAAATTCATTAAAAGACCATACACAAACCTTAAAAACAGCACTGCACAGAATAAAAAATTCCATATTAGCCAGTTTGTAACAGCTCAAGGGCATAAAAATGTTTTGACTTGCTCATGGAAGAAGCAATGACCGGGGCCATCTTGGCCTCCCCGGGAGGGAGTACCTAAATCCAAGAGCAGCTACCCAGAAGGCCCTCTCCCATGTTCCTACCAAATGAGACTGACAAGGTGGTAAGACAGAGACAAGGGTCTCTCAAGAACTCTTAGGAGTTCTAATGAGCTCATAAAGGGAGATAATCGTCCTTCAATAACCTGCACCCAAGCTATATAAGGCTTTATAGGTCAAAACCAGCACCCTGAATTGTGCCCAGAAACAGCCAGTGGAGCTTTTGTAATAAGGGAGTCCTGTGCTCCCTGTAGCCAGCCCCAGTTAATAACCTGGCTGCAGCTCTTTGAGCCAACTGAAGTTTCTGGGCACAGAGAATGTTTTACAATACCCACACAGAATGCTTTACAGTAATCCAAATGGAATGTAACCAAGGCATGTACCACCAGGGCTAGATTCAACTTTTCCAGGAATGAGTGCAGTTGGTGCACAGGTTTTAAGTATGCAAATACACTCCTGGCCACTGCTGAAACCTGGGTCTCCAGGCTCAGAGCTTTTGCAACACGGAAATCCTGTGCTCTCTGTAACCAGCCCCAGTTAATAACCTAGCTGCAGTTCTTTGGGCAACTGAAGTTTCTGGGCACTACTCCAACTTTTGAAAATATATTCCAGTTACATCTGAAAAACATTACTTATTTACCATGTTTGACTACATTACAGCAATATTCAAGTAAACTGTAATTGTTGTGGGTCTTAAAGTAATTTCTGATTTATAGCGAGCCCAAGGTATTCCTAACACGTGGTTTTCTTGGCAAGGTTTGTTCAGAGATGGGTTGCCCTTGACTTCCTCTGCAGCTGAGAGAGTGTGACCTGCTCAAGGTCACCCAGTGGGTTGCCATGCCCAAGCAACGATTTGCATCCAGCTCTCCAAAGTCATAGTCCAACACTCAAACTGCTATACCACACTGGCTCTCAAACTGTAATAGTAACACTGCTTTAAAATGTATTTTTGTCATAAACAAAGAGAGTAGCTATTGCAAACATTTTTTCACTTTCAGGGTCAGTCCATGGCTGGAGTGGAGGAACGGAGCAAAGCATTTTCACCTCAGGTTTTCCATGTACTTCCCCCGTCACCATTCACTTGTCTTATCTCAAGTCTTGATCATAAACATACACACTTAAAAGATGTCTCAATGTAAGTATTGATAATTTTGATAAGTGTTATAATTTTACAGGCTTAGTGGCAAACATACCTTCATTTCCTTCATTTGCTTCTATAGTTACAGGCATACTTGTTTTCCAAGAATGAGAAAAAAGAAGGTCAGCCTTTTTTGCAATGAAGTGTTGTATCTCAATATTATCAAACCCCCTCTCCTTTCTGAAATAGGAAAGCAAAGAGGCTAGGATCCTCTACAGAAACATTTTTCTGAATAATTCAACAATTTATTCAATGACTATAGTAACATGACAGATGGAAAATATTTTTTTTCATTGAATGCTACTTCAGTTGCAAAATACACAACTCCTCCCTACGATCTAAAGCAGCTGGTGCTTTGTAATGATACAGTGACAACATTAATTAGATAATACCTTAAAACTCTTAAGGTATTAGCTCTTATGGGGTTATCTGTTCAGCCTCCAGCATATCTCGGAACACACAGAGACACACTCTGCTAGGTACCATGAAGCTGAAATTTGTACAGTTCAAACCTCAGGAAAATAAGTAACACTGAATCCACTGAAGTTTAGTATGTTAGGTTTCTAACAAAAGTCCACTAGATAGGCTGCTCTGGGCCCATGGACATTCCAACATGCATTTCAACTGCTGTACTGGGCTTGGTTGCATATGAAAAGTAATACCCTGCCAGGACTATGCATTTATTGGGTCAAGAAAAAGGAAGCATCAGTATGCTTTTTACAGAGTGTTTCATTTCTATCAAGAAAGGAGGCAGGATTAGGGTGGAAAAAGTGTGTAGCTCAGCTGAAGACGGTTTCCAAGCAAAAGTTCACAGGTTGAATCCTGGCATCTCCAGCTAGGGCTTACAATGTTCTCTGTCTCCAGTCCCTGAAAGACCCTGCCAGTTAGTGTCAACAGTTCTAAGCTACAGTCAGCCGTCCACATTTGCAGGTTTCACTTTTGCAGATACGATTATCCACAGATTATTTGCTGTCACCTCTGCTGCCTCCCGATGCCATTTTTAATAGGGACTGCAAGCCTTGTGAGACTGAGAAATTGAATGAGGCTGAGAAGGCTTGCAAGTCCCTCTTAAAAATAGTGCGGGGCAGCAGTGGAGGTGGCAATGAGCCCCACCAGCCACCTTCTGCCTCTGAAGGAACCCTGATGCCTCAAAGGAATCCACGGTAGATTGAATATGGTGATCATACTTTTCTGTGTGTTAAATATGGCTTGGGAGGGCCTAGAGTTATCCACGTTTTTTTTCATTTTCATGGGGCTCCTATGCCCCTAACCCTAGAGAATAGTGGAGGGATGGCTGTATTCTGAACCATGTTCTGACCTGATATGAAGAGGGACTAAAGCTTACTAGAAGGTGCCTGAGACACTGGCCATTTCCGCACTACACTCTTACAGCGCGATTATTCCACTTTCAACATCCTATGGAATCCTGGGGTTTGCAGTTTAGGGAGGGGCCGAACGGACGTTGAAAGTGGAATAATCGTGTTATAAGAGTGTAGTGCGGAAATGACCACTGTCTGGCAGCTTCGCTTCGCCGCAGACTCACTGAGCACTCCACCTATGTTCAGAAGCACTATTCTCTACCATCATCACTGCTTCTGACTTGTCCTTTAAAGAACGTCGGCTCTTTTTTTTTACTCCATATGCATATACCTGTTTAATTCCCTGGAGTAAATGAAAGCCTGGAGCTGAAAAGCCTGCCGCTCCCTACGAAACGGCAAAGCAGACCAGCGCGCCTCCGCTTCCGAGCTGCCCAAACGCCAAGCAGCAAAAAAGCGGACGCGACAGACCACCCCGCTCCGTTCTAAACGCCACGCCCTCCACCTGAGGCCACGCCCCCTTTCACAGACCAAGGGGGGAACAATCCCCCCTCCCGCTCACCTGGCGGGCGGCAGCGCCTCCAGGCCAGGCCCCCCGGGAGGCAGCAGGCCTCGGAAGTCCGGGTTGTCGTGCTGCTCGGCTCGGAGCAGGGGCAGCAGCGTCGGCCCATGAAAGCAGAGCGCCTGCCGCAGGAGATCCCGCTCCATTCCCCTCTCCGGTGCCCCTCAGCCGCTTACTACGCCCGCCGCGGCCGCGCCGACTCCTTCCCTTACGCGGTCTCATGTGACCCGGAAGAAATCGCCTTTCGTTAGCCTCTTCTCCCCGCTCTCAGAAGTACCTCTCTACGCAGGCGCAGAGGAGAATCTAATGTGTCATACTTCTCTGGGAAGGGGGCGGGGCCGAGTAGGAATGGGCGGGAAACGGTCTCTCCTGAGCCGCAGAGCGATTCCCTCTTTGTGGCTCAACGTTTTGTGAGGGGGAGGAAAGTTATCAGCCTGCGCCAGAGAACAGCTTGGAATCAAGCTCTTTCTTGTGTGGCTTCATGTCATTCCTCACTTATGATGTCCCTAAGGCGAATCACCGGGTTTTCTTGGCAGAATTTGTTCAGAGGGGGGTTGCCACTGCCTTTCTCTGAGGCTGAGAGAGTGTGACCTGCCCAGTGGGTTTGCACGTTCGAGCTGGGACTCGAACCCTGGTCTCCCGCTGTCCTAGTCCAACGCTCGAATCAGGCTCTCTTGTTGTCCTCTGCCTTCAAGTCAACACTGACTGATAATCCCACCTAAAGTTTTTTTGGCAAGATTTATTGGGAGGAAGTTTCCCATTGCGGTTTCCCTAAAATCAAAATCATCTTTCTAGGCAGTTTTCCAGTCCCACACCCCATGCAAGGCGCCACCGATGGGTTTTATTGCCCGTGTGTGCTCCTGGCTTCGCCGGTGGCCCTTGTGATGGCGTCTCTCCAGGCTGGCCTCACAGTTCCAGCCCTTGGGATCCTGTCCTTGCTCTTTTACCCTCACCATCCCTCCCTGAATCTGGTTCTCTGGCTTCCAGGTGACCTGTATTGTGAATAAGTGACTGTGTTGTTTAGGGGGTTCACCATGGTGTGACTGGTCTCCTTACCAATTCTTAAAGAGAACAGTCAGGCACGGTTGTAGAAAACAAAACAAGTACAGTAAAGATTTATTACATAAGCAAATGAATTACACAAGAAATTCCCAAACTCCTTCCTCGTTCACAGCTCCTAAAATCGTATTCAGATCTTCACCTTGTCAGTCTATTTCATCATTTTCCAATCCGATCCTTCTTACAGACAAGCCTCTAGTAACTAGTTTGTATCCTCCCACCACTGCCCCATAGCTCCCCTTTCCCAGTGTTTCCCTAAGGTGTGATTCGCTTGCCCCACTCCTCTCTTCAAACTCATCCCAGCCCTTTCCTTTGCTTGCCCAATAAAGACCCCTTTCCTTCTGCTGAGGGTTTGAATCTTTGGCCATTTCCGCACTACACTCTTATAGCACGATTATTGCACTTTCAACATCCTATGGAATCCTGGGGTTTGCAGTTTCGGGAGGGGCCGACTGGCCCCTCCCGAAACTGCAAACCCCAGGATTCCATAGGATGTTGAAAGTGCAATAATCACGCTATAAGAGTGTAGTGCGGAAATGGCCACAGTCTCAAGAACAGCAGTTCGTGCTCCCTGCAGGCCTCCTCCCAAGGGAAGCGCTTTGGATATGCTGTGATCTGTGGCCTCTCCTGCCTTCTCTCTGTATATTGTGATCACCAAGTATTAGCGAGCAGTATGTGGCCTATGGGAAACTGAACCTCTGTGCAGGGATACCTATAATTCTTGCTTGTTAGTGTTTTCTTGCCTGTTTCATAGTAGCACATTCCATGGCACTGTTAGGTCTCCCAGGTTGTGTGTATGTGCGAGGTGAGGAAATGTTTATTGCCTGTGTTCCCACCCAGTTTATGGTCGGGAATTAAGGAAGTCTCAGTTTTCTTCTACACACACTTCTTGTCAGTTTTCAAAGGATCGTGTTGATACGATGGCCACTGGGGATAGCTGGCAAGTTAAACTTATCTGCTTTCCCAGTTGCTTTCTCTATACTGCATGCTCAGTATGAGGTTCTGCAGGTAGCAATTGTTTATTTTATCTGTTGTAGGCAAACATACAAAGCCACAGTACTATTGCTTAGGTCAGAATCTTGTTCAGTCCCAGGTCAAGCTTTATTGCACTGGTCATTTCCACACAACACTGTTATAGTGCTATTATTCCACTCTCAACAGCATATGGAATCCTGGGAATTGCAGTTTAGGGAGGGACATCTTTGGCCTCAGTAAACTACAAACCCAAGAATTCCACAGGATGTTGAAAGTGGAATAATAGCACTACAACAGCATAGTGAGGAAAGGGCCACTGTTTACCACAGCGGTGCAGCTGCAATCCAATAGTAAAAGTCTGTATTTCTCTAGCTCTTCTTCATCATTCTCCCATTTCAGATGCTAGGAAAACTGGGATGGATAGCTAACACATTGGAAGATAGGAACAGAATTCAAAAGGACCTTAACGAGCTAGAAAATTAAGCTGAAACTAATACAATGAAATGCATCAGAGACAAATGCAAAATTCTGCATTTAGCCCACAAAAAAACAAGAACACACTTATAGGATGGAGGAATACTTGGCTTGCCAGCAGTATGTGTGAAAAGAACTTTTATTATTATTGATCATAAAGTGAATATGGCCCAGCAATGTGATGGTACAGTAAAGAAGGCAAATAATATTTTAGCCTGCATCAATATAACCGTAGATTCCAAGACAAGGGAAGTAATAGTCCCACTATATTCTGCACTAGTCAGGCCTCATCTGGAGTATTGTGTTCAGTTCTGGGCACCTCATTTTATGACTGGTAGAGACAGGTTGGAGCAGGTTCAGAGAAGGGCAACAAGGTTGATATGAGCTATGGAGAACAAAACATAAGAGGGAAGCTTGAGGAAGCAGGGCATATTCAGTCTGGTGAAGAGAACACTGAGGGGTCGCATTAGTGCCCTCTTTAAATATCTCAAGGGGTCTCACAGAAAGGAGGGTGCCAGTTTGTTCTCTGCTGCCCGAGAGGAAAGGACCATGTCTAATGGTTCTAAGTTACAGGCGTGTAGTAAGAGCTGTTTGACAATGGAACCAATTGTCTAAAGATACGGCAGGGTGTCTTTCTCTGGATGTCTTCAGAAAGAAGCTAGAGAACTACCTGTTAGGGATACTCTAGCTGGATTTCCTGCATTGATTAGGACATTGGACTTCATGGCCTATAGAGCCCCTTCTGACACTATGATTCTGTGAAACACGTCCAGCTCGAAACCCCTGTGATAGGTTCTTAGGATCTCCGTAAGTTGGAATGACCTGAAGGCACACAACAACAACAACAACGAGACAGAGGACAAGGAGGACGAGCAGGGGCTGGGCAGGCTGGGCTTTGTAAAAAAGTGTTCTTTGTCAGAGGCTTTGTTAACTGAGGTATGCCTCTGTTAATTGTGCTTTATTTAGCTGGATTTGTAATTAACACTGACCTGAAGATGAATACTTATTACGGATTTTATTCTTTCTATTTCCCTGCTATCATAGTAATAGATAGTGAGTGTGTGTATGAAACCCATTGATATCCATTGATATGATAAAGAGAATAGAAAGAACAAAAATGGTGCATGTGCACATACAAGTATTAATATATATTATTAAGTATATATTAATATAAACTTTATATCCTATATCAATGTGGATATAAAGTAAATAACAGATATAATTCCAGATTAAGGCCATTTCCGCACTACACTGTTATAGAGCTGTTATTCCACTTTCAACATTCTATAGAATCCTGAGGTTTGTAGTTTATGGAGGGGCATTTAGAATTCTCAGCCAGAGAGCTCTTTGGCCTCAGTAAACTACAAACCCCAGAATTCCACAGGATGTTGAAAGTGCAATAATAGCACTATAACAGTGTAGAGTGGAAAGGCCCTAAGTTAATACAAATTTTAATGCTATTACAGTTAATTTATATGTGAGAAATGAAAACATCCCATCCTCCAGATCGTTAATTGTGAAATGAGAACATGGCTCCTAGATTATGATCTGCAGTGAATCTGACCATATTTCGCATCCAGAAATTATTTAGGTATGGGATTGCTGCCTAAAGAGATAATGACATTCAAGTTCCTTGACAAGCCTTTATAATGTTCAGACGTTCCACTAGAGGGTGAAATAAGATCATTCTGTCTAGTGTCTAACCAGACTTCAGCAGTCTGGGGAAAAAAAATCTCGAGGGGTGTGTCTTTCCCATACCACATCCCAATATGTGTAGTAATTAGATACTTACAGAATCCTGTAATGTAATTTCTAGAGTTGATCGCTGTCATTGCTGTCATGCTTCCTTAGCCATGTTTTCCCACTAGCTGACTCAAGAACACTTAACTGAACGTTGTAGATTTGTGTTATTGGGGGATATGATATTTATTTATGTGTTCATTGCATTCATAGTTTGAATTTACATCAAAGCATGCAAGACAGGTTTACAGTTTCAAAATAGAAAAACTGATATAGAATAATTGAGTTCTCTCTTCAGGACCTGGTGGCACAAACTCCAGAGCTAGGGCATGGATATAATTTATGTCAAAATAAAACAGTTCACATGTTTGTGTGCATGCATGCATGTGTGTGTGCATGTGTGTGTATCTACAAATATAAAAATGCTTTATGTTGACATAAGGTCTGTTAAAAATAGTTTATTTTAATTTTCATACATCTTTCCCCAGCAACTTGAAATACATGTAAAATGTATAATTTTTTGCCATCATAACAGTACTGTGAAAAGAAAAATGGATTGGATACTACTTTAGGACCAAGGGCAACCCTAATCCTAAAGTCAGAGGAAAGGCTGTTCCAAAGGACTGATACTGCTGTGCCCTGTTCCTCATGAGAGTTAGCAGAAAGTAAACCTTATCCTATTCCCTCCTTCCTCAGTAAAATGGCCTGGTACAAAGATCTGCACCAGGAGCCACATACTGTATCTGTAAGAACACATCAAACCACTATTACAGAGGGTCTTCCTACAGGACAGGGTTGACAAAAGTCCTTCCAGTGTTGTTGGACTGCAGTTCCCACCAGTTCTAGGCAGCATAGTCAATGGTGAGGAATGCTGGAAATAGCAATCTAAGAACATCTGGAAAGCAGTGCCTTGTCCACAGCTGTATTAGGCTTTCCTCACTGCTGAGGCTGGAGTTATTGTTCTGTCTGGGAGTCAGGCAAGATAAAGTTGAAAGAAGGTGGCCAAGAGGAGGAGCTATAGAAGAGAATTAGATGAAGAAATACTGTTTCTACCTGTTAGTTCCTTGCTAATTCTTCTGCTGTACACATTCCTGTTATGAGGTAAACTTAGGTTGAAAACCCCACAGTTCCTGCATTGTGTACAATTTCATCCACAATATGAGACCAAACAAACCCTATGCTGTGGGAAGTTTAACATGTCCCATTGCATTATATCCACAGGCACATTATTCTTAAACATCTTCAGAAGGCCCAGGGACCAATGCATGGCCTTTGGAACTTTCCACGTTGGTGTTAGGCTCTGATTATGGAAAGTCCAAAAAACAAAAAAAAATAAAAGTAGCTTCTGGTCTACTTATATTTTCTAAAAATTTGGGGGAGCTCGGAGGTTTTGGGGGGTTTAGTAATCTCCCCAAACATAAAGCCATCCCTCCTAGAAACCTGCCAAAACAGAAAAAAAACACTTTTTGTCATCAAACTTTTTCAGAGGTGGAGGCAAAGTAAGGATAGTTCTGGTGTGAGAGTTGCAAAAACAGAAATAAAAAATATTATTTTAAAATTTGAGGTGCCTTTTGTGATCTCAGGCCCTACATTTCAGTTTGCTCAATTTGTGCATAAATAAAGTGTTGGCAGCACACCTCACATAAAGATGGATTTCAACAGTGATAAATGTAAGGTGCTACAACAACATGTACAAATATAGGATGGGTTCCACCTGGCTTGAAAGAGTACATGTGGGGGGAAAAAAATAGAAGACTTAGTAGATCAGAAACTGAACATAAATCAATACTGTGATGTAGTGGCCAAAAAAACAGTTAAATTCTAGGCTGCATCAACAGGAGTATGGTGTCTAGATTAAGGGAAGTAGCAGTAAAACTCTGTTCTCTTTTAGTCCCCACCTGGAATGTTGTATTCAGTTCTGGGCACTACAGTTCAAGAAGGGTATTGACAAAATGGAACATGTCTAGTGGAGTGTGACCAAGATGATAAAAGTTCTGAAAATCCAGCCCTATAAGGAATGAATTAGGAAACTAGTTTTCTTAGCTTGGAGAAGAGAAGACTGAGACGTGATGTTGTGTTGTTGTGTGCCTTCAAGTCAGTTTGGGCTTACAGCAACCCGAAGACCAACCTATCAGGAGGTTTTCTGAGGGCTGAGAGTGTGTGATGTGCCCAAGATCACCCAGTGGGTTTCCATGGCCAAGTAGGGAACTGAACCCCCATCTCCAGGGTTGTAGTCCAATGCTCAAACCGAGTTACTCAGACCACTACACCATGCTAGCTCTAGTGATATGATAGCCATTTTTAAATATTTGAAGGGATTCCATGTAGAAGATGGAGCCAACTTGTTTTCTGCTGCTAACTAACACTAACCAGTGGATTCAAGTTATAAGAAAAGTGATCCCAACTAGATGTTAAGAATAACTTCTTTATTGTAAGACTTCCTCAAGAGTGGACTAGACTCCATTTGAGGATGGTGAGCTCTACTTCTTTAGCAGTTTTTAAACAGAGGCTGGATGTCCTTCACTGAGAAGTGCTTCAGTTGGGCAGCATACCATTTGAAACAATATAACTAGAATCTTACAAAAGTCAATATTAAAGTAGGATTAAACTATCTGCGGTATTTAAATGTACACAATTTAAAACACGCACCTAAAAAGATAAAAAAAAGTTTAAAAATAGTTCAATAAAAACAATACAGCATCTTCTAAAGCTGCCTTTAGAAAACCTTCCTTCAAAAACTGCTGATGACAGAGAACTGAGTGTCATTAGCTTACTGATGTCACCCAAATCCCAGTGACTTCATCCAGAGGCTTCATTTAGATCTTAAATGGTATGAGGATGGCATGGAACCCTATGGCACCCCACTGTATGCAGTGTGCCTGCCTTATATGTGGGGTTCCATTTCAGAAACCGTTGTTTAAAAGAAAAAAATGTGAGTGTTGTGGCCCATTGTAATCAATGGAGGCAAGATGTGCACACCCTGCCTGTCACATCTATTGACTATAATAGGACATGAGGCTTTGCGTGACCTCCCATTTGTACATGTGGATGTGATGCCAGAAAAGGGTAGACTGTCAAAGGAATAGGAATCCCCCAGTGCCAGTGTCTGCAACTGGCCCTGTAGATCGGAGTGAAACACAGTGCCTTGTATTCCCACCCTGCAGAGTTAACCCAGTAGGATACCTTGACCGATGGTATCAAAAGCCATTGAGAGATTCAGGAGGACCAACAGAGCACTAGAGCACCGCATCAGTTAAGACTTCTAAGGTTGCTTCCAGACAAGTAAATAAATCTCTGGAAATGCCAGGTGGTTGTTTTTTTTACTGTTCAAACCAATTTTATTTCAGATATCCAGATGATGTATGCATGTTTCAATATATTTCCAGCAAACTTCTGATACTAGTGAAAACTTTTCATTCCCACTCCCCAGGTGGGGTTATTTTTTAACCCAGTATATTTCAAAATGAAAAGAATCATTACTTGCCTGAGCCAGTAAAGATGGTTGTCAAGTAAACACAGTTATTTTTTTTTGCCCAAGACACAGATTCAACAGTGATTAAGTAATGGAAAGAGGAATGTTAGCACTAAACAAAATTATCCAAATACTTAACTAGTGTATATTGCTAAAGCACTTTAGCACAGTAACTATAACACTGGAATAAGTAATAATAACAACAACTAGTAGTAGTAGTCATCGTTGTCATCTTCAGTGGAAATCGCTGAACATTAATTTCTAAAACAATACAGAATGTGATATGTGAGGGGGAAGGATGCAGGGAAGGGAAACCAGAGGTATTTTGGGAAAGGATTAGATGGAGGACCATTAAAACCTCTGAACATGCAGGTACAATAAAAACAAAAAGGACAGTAAATTCTTGATCTTTTCAGTCAGTCTGGTTGAGCCCCAAGGCCTGAAACAACACTAAAAAGGTCCAGATAACCTGTTTCCTCCAAGAATATTTTAAGTTGCCTAGTCATCCTGGTGAGGTCACAATTTTTGCATTGTTTTCTGTTTTCTAGTTCCCTGTGTCTCGCACCCAAATAAATCAAAGTAACAAGAATAGTCTACTTCCCCCACCCAGGATGTTTCTAAAAATTCCTTCAGTCTTGCTGACTTTACAACTTTTAACTAGTGCAATGTTGCATCAGTTCCACAGTGCTTGTATATAGAAAGCATGTGACACTGTGAAAAGGCCACTGCGTCCCATAAGAACCCAACACACAGCAGCCCTGTGGCACTGTCCGGCAGTGATAACCGGATCCGTATGTTCAGCGATAACTAAGATAGTCTGAGGAAAAGAGGAAAATTTATTGTCTTCCCTTTGCTTCACTTCTGATAGCGATATTTCATGGGTTTGCATGAGTTTATTATATCCTCAAATTCTGTGTCACTATAACTAAAGCCGGTGACAATTTCAATCATTCCACAAGGACATTAGTCAAGAGTTGGAGACAATTTCAATCATTCCACAAAGAACATTAGTACACTGAGAAAAATCAATAGAATATCACTGGCATTTTGGTTACTTATGAGAACTCCAAGGATCCAAATAATCTTTGATTTTTCTCATACTATTGTCGGTTTATGGTGGGGTTAGCAGCAGGCCTAGGGGCACACTTTAATGGCCTGGTGTCTTCTGGGAGGCTACATGGACTACTGAAAAATAAAACAAAAATCCCTGAAGTAACCAGAAGACTTCTAAAAAATGGATTTCTTTAATCTTAATAAATACAGGGAGACCTTGAGACCTATTTAAAAAAAGTACATTGTTGGAGCTGAAATCTTCCAGAAGCAGCAATTTGCCTTTCTTTTTGTTCTGAAAAAGATTAATCTGAGAATTTTGGAGATGTCATGGGTCACACAAACATCCACAGAGGGCATCATGCAGCCCTCAAGTTTCATTTGCCCACTCCTGGTGTATGTCTATGAATTAGAAACATACTCCATTAAAAGGAAGTACTTTTGTGGATACCTTAAAAACCAATGCTTCCATTTTACCAGAGTTCATTTTCTGGTTTCCTTCTTTCTTTCTCCCCCTCCCTATGTTAAAACAAAGCCATTGAAGTCAGGCTTACAGAGTTATACTGTTTCTTCGTCTGCCTCTCCAGACCATTTATCATTAATTTAAGGGACTGGTTCTAAAGTCGAATTAGGAATCTTGGGCAGGGCTGAGACTTACAATGACAGCTTGGTCGGATTGCCAGCTCTTATAATTTTAGTACAAACCAATATTCCAAAGATCTCTTTACATTTGAAGCCGGTGACAATTTTTAAAACTTATAGTTGAAAGGTGCACAGACTGCTCCTAGAAATCCTTGCTCAGAACTAACTCTCACTGAATCCAATGGAATTTACTCCAAAGTAAATGTCAGACATGCTGCTGAATGAAATATTGGTACTATATGGAATCTTCCAAGGTTTTGCTCAAGTCATGTTGTGACCCTCTGAATGTGTTGCTTCTGCAGTCCTATAATAAACACATTTGCTGAGAAATAGTTCTTCAGATCACAGTAATCATGATTAGGATTTCAGCATCAATCCATACCAGGTTTCACTCTGAATTTTAAGAAAGAACGAGATAAGCTGCTGAACCCTGTCCTCAGAATAAGTTTAGCATCTTGGAAATCTTTTAAACTTTAAACCTGGAGTACAATCATTGGTCTACTGATATAGAAACAACCTGTCACTATTGACTTTGAAGCTTAAGTGAGTCATAGCACTTGTGAACAAGATTATATTGTCATGTTTTCCTCCGTTCTCTAAGTAGTGAGGAGTTCCCTGGGCACCCATCCATTTCTTTTAGGATGAGGTCACTGGAGATTTTTGCAATATTTGTGTGGAGGGGCACAGCTCAAACACATCATTAGACAGTCAAGATACTTGTTTCCACATCAGCTCTATAGAGACACAAGTTACCCTAAGATGCTTAAACCTGATCCAGTACCTGAGTCTTGGTGTCTTTCTAAGTTACACTCAATTTGCAGTTTGCTGTTCTGTTCACAGAGATATACTGGTAAGAGGGAAGTTCTGCCTTTTTGCTTACTTTCAGGTATTTCAGAGTTATGCAGAAAATTTAGGGAAAGTCATCTAACAATCAGTTGCCATGGAAACATGCCGCCATGTCAGTGATACTCTTTTGTCTAAAAGACTGAGGTCAGCAACCTGCAATGTGCTTGCATAATCTATACTCACATAGTTACCCACTGATTTCACTACACTTACTGAATTCTCCCACCGCATCTGCTTATTGTGTAGTGTGGAATCAGCAGGGGCTGTTTCTGCCATCCCAGAGAATAAAGTTGTATAGTGAAGGCACTGGTACAAGTTAAGTTTTTGGATGTGCACCATCCAAAAATATGGGACTGCATGGCTGGAATTTTGTTGGTTAGTCCTAAAACAGAGTAGACAGGTTGAATCAATTGCTGAATAGTGAATCAACACATAAGATAAATCCAACCGATCCAGTGATTCTACTCACATGGTACTAAACAAGAGGATTTGAGTCCATGTGAAATAGTTAGACTTGTGGAACTCCGCTTATGGAACCAGAAACTGAATATGTCCAGTGCACAACAGCCATGCTTAAGGAAACTGACATCTGTACATAGCAAGCAACAGGATTCTGGCCCAAGATTATGGTTGCTTACTGCATGAGGACAACTCATACTGATACCCTTACTCAGAAAAATCTGGGAGGAAACCCAAAAGAATATACAATATTATCAAATAGATTTCCTGTAACAATTCTACCTCTGGTTTGTGAGTAGGAGATCTGAAGATCATCAAGCTGCCACCACCCACTGATTTAACCCTTGTGACTCAGCAACTCAGTGGGAAGTCATTGGGGAACTTAACTGGCACTTTCTCCACCTGGCTCTGCAGAGGCTTTCCCTTCCCCCTCCTTGTGGGGGATGAGAATCCTATAAGCATGAGTGTGCACACACCAAAGCAAGGTATGTGAGGAGAGGACAGAAAGCAGGAGATCTTTAAAAGAAAAGCTTTTATTCTAAGCAAGCAATCTAGCAAAAGATTATCTTATAATCAAGGCACCTTCCTTTGGGTATTACTTGAGAATAGTTGCAAAATTACAAACAGCCCAGGCCATATTCAAGTGAGGTTAAAAGAACATAAATCCTGATGTGACTAGCTAAACATTCCCATTCTACTCATGATACTTGTCATGCCCTGCTTCCAGAGCATGGGCTCTGACTCAGAGACTGAAATAGAGGGCATGCCAGAGGCTGAGACAGAGGGCATGTCAGGACCTGCTGTACAGAGAAATTACAGTGCCACAAACAGAAAAGGGGGCAGTGCCAGCTCCAGCAGAGAGTCCTGCCTCTTTAGATATAGAAGAACACTTACCTATACCCAGCTTTGCAGAGCTCAGGCTGCAAGGAGAGACCCAGTGTTGCTCTCTCAGAATTTATAACCAGCAACAATCAATCAAGTCATAGTTGTGCTAGGCTTCAGACCTATTTAGCTGACATACTTCCCCTCCAGGAATTGTTGGAGCTTATCTGATCTGCCAGATGCCTTGACCAATGCTTGAACTGACCTTAGACACTCCCTTGCCATGAAACCCTGTCAGAATTTATTTATGTTGGACTTTATGACTCCGTGCTTACTGCCTGGAAGTAAGTAACAATCTAGGAGTTATTCAGTTTGTTTAGTTTGTTTTATCAGCTGTGCCGGGACTTCTAGGAATTCTAGGTCTTGGATGGTCATAGAAATCTGGGAATCTGGATGTCTTTGTCCAGCCTGCAACCAAGCTCCTCCCCAGGTGAGGCAGACAGCCTTAGTCCTAAAGTTTCAGTCTCTTTTTCTCCCTTTGTCTCTGTGTGTGTGCACATGTGCACGCACACACATCTCGTGGCACAGAGGTTTTATAACCTTTCAGTTGGAAGCATCTTGAAGGTTTCACACTTCTAAACTGGTCTTCCTCACTGGGCAATTGTCTCTCATGATCCTTCATGATGCTGATCCCAATAAATTTAATGAAAGCCCAACACATCATTAACCCTATGTTTACTTGGAGGAGAGAATAAACCCCTTAGCTATGTTACTCAGAAAATGGGAGAGATCATTATCGCACTTCTATACACAGGAGTTTGTCTCCTCCCCAAGTGGACTCTTGTGTGACCGCCAATGTTTAATAGATCAGTAATATATTGGTAGTGAACCAGGTGTGTCTGATTTACTTATTTTCAAGCTATCTATACGAAACTATCCCTGCAATCCTCTGGGAAGCCCACATATTTGTTGCTTTCGGCAGCTAGCATTCAATGGCTTATTTTGCCATTGGTTATAATTATCTGACTACATGCCTCCTTCATGAAGTTCAGAGCTTCTATGCCATTGAATAGCACGTGTTGGGGAGCACCAGAAATAAATGGATATTGGTCTCAGGTCTTGCTCGTGGACTTCCCAGAGACATCTCATTAGTCACTGTAGGAAATGACATGCTAGGTAAACCTTTGGTCTGATCTAGCAGACATGGTCTCATGGAAGTAAGCCACACTGAACAGAGTGGCATTTTCAACTGTATATTTACAGTTGAGTCACATGGATCTGTTACCCTGCTTACTGGGGGTCCCACGAGGGACTCCAAAATGTGCTCTACTATAGGTGGGGAAAATTAGCTCAAAGCACTGCTTTAGCATTATGAGAGGCAGGGTAACTTAGCAGGATCTTGTAACCCAGTGTCTATGAGGTCAGGCCAAGTCAAGAAGCAGATCGGTTTGAAAATAATGAATGATCTTTATTAAATACAGACACACCACGTAAGCAACACACACACAGAGATAACTAAGGAAAATAAAGGTGTGAGTAAGATAGTGGGATTTTCAGAGGGATAGTTGGTTCGGGTGATACAAAACCTGTTTCTGAAGCCTGGAAGAAGATAGAGAGTGATGCTGGGGTTTGATGTGGCTCAGCACGTGCAGCTGAGGGGAAGCTCACCATGCAAAGCAGCAGCAAGGCGGCCTGGAACTCGGGAGCGATCCGAGGAAGGTCTTGGAATCAGGGGTTTTTATAGGGAGAAGTGTGACTGCAGGCTATGCCTTACTCAGGGACAACAATGAGTTTTGAGTGCGAGACAATGTCTCCAAAAGGTCACAATTTAGCATGATTAAGTCCGAATTGACAAAGAGGTAGACTGTATGCAAATGCTCAGTGCTTGGCGTTTGAGGTTCTAGCTTGCCAAGTTACGGGCTCGGGGCAGGGAGTCCTTTGTAAACAGCATGCATACATAATGTGGTGTTTGCCAGGGAGGTCCCTGAAGCTGCGATCTGGCTATTTCTGGCGTGCCTGTATTGTTTGAGAATATTTCAACAGTTAAGTGCTGAGCCTAGTTTCGTGCTTGTCCGAGGGCCTCACAAACACATGGAGAAAGGTGGTAGGGTAAGGCCGAATTATGATATCAAAGTGATATCTGGTGCTATTGCCAGGCAGGCCTAAACTGCAGTAACAGATGAATCTGCAGTCTCCTACAGGAATATTTAGTATTTCAGTATCCCGAATTGCTTAGGGTCTCACTCACCCTTGAGCAATTAGTTTTTATATCTATGCTTCTGTGTTGTTTTAACACATATACACACTTCTGCAGCATATATAACTACTAGCCTCTCAAGAGCAATTAAAAAGAAAGTGCCCATTTAACATTTAATGAAGCAGATACTCACAGATTGCCCCAAAGTCATTACAGCCCCCTTTCTTGTTTATTTTAAATTGCATTGCTATTTAAATTATCCAGAATTAAACATATCTGGGGGATAAGGTTATCTTGAATAACTATCAACCAGAGCAATATTTAAGCTAGAAAACTGTGAAAGAAGCACAGATTAACTAGCGCTTCAAATTCCGTGGGGTAGCTGAACAACAGTCTTGAGGGACCTTGAAGACTAACTATTTACTTGGTGTAAGCTTGTATCAGCTGGAGTCTACTTCATTAGCTGCATGAAATATTACTCTAAGTTGGCTGGTCCACATATAGATGACTGCAGAGGAGGAAATATGAAGAAAGATGTTAAAAGACAATTACATTTCTCTCTTTCCCCCCACCCCACAAATAAAAAGAGAGAAGGGGAGACTGGTCATTATTTTTGAATTTCAAAGACAATTTCAGCATGAAGTGAGCCAGTGCTCAGAAAAGGAGCACAGCTGTAGATGCTGTGAGCAGAAAAAGCAGAGAACACTGATGCTCCACATGTGTGCAAAACTGTAGGCTTGCTGCTTGGGGCCAGCACTGTGTGACGTCAAAACATCTTCTTGTATGAATTCTGCCTCACAGAAAGGGACTTTGGGGCACTTTCTCTCAGCCCTGTTTGAGCAGGTACATTTCAAAATAGAGGTTTCTGTGGAACAGATAGAAGAAAAAGAACTTCAGATACAGCAGGACAACTTTCAGCAAGGACAAATTTAATGGCGCAAGGAAAGCTTTGCTGAAGCATCCCTGGTGTCAGCGAATTCCTGGCATCAGCGAATTCCTGTTGTGACTTTACATCTGTTGTAACCCTCCTCTTGCAGAAGTCACGGGGGTATTCAGCTGGCAAACTTGATGGTCATTTTGCCTCCTTAGCTGTTGCTCCAGAACACACACTGCTACATAGAACAGGGAAGATTAGCTGTTTCAGTAGAATCACCTTGCAGTCTTGTTCTGTAAAAAGCTAAACATCGTTGTGTCTTCCTCCTGAGAACAACTCTTAAAAAGGCACAGTGGAAATGAAAAGAACTATCCATGTGTGTGGATGGGGTGGTATGCAGGTTCCTTCTCCATTTTTCCATGGGACTGTAATTCTACAGGTAGCTTCAGCTAGAGAAATGAAAGGCATTCTCAACCATAATCAATTGTAGTTTTTTTTAAAAAAAATGAAGAAAATAGCATAAGCAATTCAAATTTTTCCCTCGGTGCACTAAACTGTCACACAGTTTAGTGGCATGACACATCATAGTGATTAATGCCCCATGCATGGCAAACCTTAAAGACACAAACACACAAAAAGCATATATCAGTGTAGAAATCAACGACAATCATATTCTCTGGTAGATTGATGGGGATCAACTGCCCTCAGCCCCTGGGATTGATTTCTTGTGTATCACATTTGTTGCTTGCCATCTTCTCAACCTCTTGAGCATTGTTAGATGCCTGCCAATTATCCATAATTCTAAGGCAGCTTTGTATTTCAGGAGCTCTGTACCTAGTGAAAACGGGAGAGAGCAACTTTTTTCTCTTCGTTTCTCATAGGGAGAGATACATAGCTGGAGATTCAAGATCATGAGTTTGAAGACTCATAGCTAGAGATTCAGAGTCATCCAATAAAACTGATTTACAGGAGACTGAAGACAGACAAAAGAACATTTTTTAATTGACTCTGTGCACAATTTATTGAAGATGCTGCTGTAAGATGTAGTGATGAGCAATAGATTGTCTTTAAGGCAAATCCATGGAGGAAAAGTCTCCTTATGGCTAAGGGTCGTGATGGCTACGTGCAGCCTCAGGGTTCAAAGAAAGTATGCTTCTGAAATCCAGACTTTAGAATGCATAAGCTGATTTTATGTTCTGTCTATGGACTTTCCAGGAACATCTGCATGGCTGGACTAAATGGACCATCATTTTGTTCAAGCTGAGCTTTTCTTGTTTGCTTGCTTGCTTGCTTGCTTGTTTGTATTATATATTTAATGTGTATACTGCCTTTCTCCAAATATAGGATACAAAGCAGCTCACAGCATAGATTAAAAGGAAGCACAGAGAAAACTCAATGACTATGAGAAAAAAAAGTTTTTTAAAAACTGTTGAACTATGCTATTAAAAACAGTAATTTAAATAGTTTATTAAGTGCATTCTCCCCACCCCACTGAAGAACTCTTCTGTACCAACCAGTTTATTGCCAAAAGCCCATTTAAATAAAAAAAGTCTTTGGTTACCAGCAGAAGGGGAGCAGAAACAAGGACAGCCTGGCTGCCCACTTTTTAAAATGAAGGCTATAATGGGTAGTGTGCGAGTCTAAAAAAATGGTGGGGTGGCCATGTTGTCCAAATTCTAAGGTCCATATTTTGGAAAGACCAAACAGGCTCAGTATTCTCTGTCAAAACTTTCAAGAACAGCTTTTTGAAAGCTTGCACAAAAAAAATGGTGTGCCTTTGGAGTTGATCTTATGGACAACATGGCTACCCTGCTTTTGCATTGTGGGAATATTTGGTATCTATGTTAAGCAGAGTACAGAAGGGCTAGTGAAACATGAGCTTGTGGTAGCGTTGCCACAAAACTGCTTGTCCCTGCGCCATGGAGCCAATAAAAACAACTCAGAGAATTTGAGTAAAAAGGGGGAATCTTTAATTAATAATTAAGATTGCACAATCTGACCGACTGAGCTCTTGCTCTGAAATGAGTCGGTGGCGAATATAATTTTTGCCTGGAATTTATACACCCTCAACAGTTTTTCATACATGTTTATAATTTCCATTGGATAACACTTGTGCTGATATAAACTACAGATTAATCTTTCAAAAACTGCATAATTTGCTTATCTTCTGCCATGAAATCTTGCTTTTCAACTCTGTATTGTACTAAGAGTACAAAGGTCACTTTGCCTATCTCTTAAACTGTAATTTCTAGCTGATCTCTGTCAAATAAAACCTATTTTTGTTTTCTTCCTGGAGCATCATTCTTTAACAAGCAGTATTCATTTTCTCAGCTACGTAACCCTATTTGCTAAAAGACACGTCTCCGCGTCTCCATGTGCTAAACAACTTAATACAGTTCCTTAAAATAATTTCAGTAGAAACAGGAGAAATGAATCTGAATGCTCTTCTTTGGCAAAACAAACAAACAACAACAACTTAAGTTTACTATCTCAGGAAATCCATCTTGGTACAGGAAGAGAGAGAGAAAAAGAAGTTGACCTATACTTGGTTACAAGAGCCCTTAAAAGCTGGCTCTCATGTGTGGGTGTAAGCTAGCACCCGTTGTTGGGATTGGAGCCTCATGGATGTTCCTTCCAGAGCAAACAAACAAAAAAAAAGACTAACTTCTTGAGAGAAGAAGGAGGCAGAGTCTGCAACTAAAAAGGAAGCAAAAGGCTTGAGTACATAGACAAAAAAAAAATACGGGGGGGTGGGAACAAAATGGCAGGCATTATCTAGACTTCCCTCTCTCACTAATCGCTTTGCAATCATTGATGCCTCCTTGCTTCCAACATTTGTATGACTTGCCACATTTTCAATATAGCAATAAGGGACAATTGAAATGTATGATATGCAGGTTGACAATCAAGACACAGCTATGAACAGGTTTGTGTTCTACCTAAATACCAAATGGAAGTATTGATTTCTGTCAACTCAGCTTTGTGTTTCTCTGGAAAATCAACATATCCACCACATCAAAGAGGGGAACATCCCTTAGAATAAGGGACATCTGGCAACCATAATTGAAGAGCACCCATTGGAGTTTTTGGTTGGCCTAATAAAAGTTATTACCACAGTATGTTGTAAAGACAGAATTGTTACCACATTTGCTGAGCGGATACATCTCTAAACATATCTATGACTGATTTGTCTGGGGTATCAGCTCCATGAAAAATAAATGATGGGGTAAGGGGGGAGGCATTTCACACATCTGCTAGGGGAACCTCTTCACTTTGTGCTCCCTGGATGTATTCTACCAGGGACTAGCTACTGTCGTTCTGACAGAATTTGTCCCAAATAAGCAGCAGTACGGCACAGGTGATATTAGGAACTTTGGTAGTGAAGTGTCCTCTTAAAGTTTCTGAGAAGAAAAAGGCAGCTGCAATCTGAACTTTTCCAGAAAATGGGTTTTATTGAAACAGCAAATTAAAAAGAAATAGACTACAGGTCTACTGTCAGAGGCTATCTAAGATGGGAGAATGAATTCATTAGAGGGAAGAAACTGCTGCAAGTTGAGAGTGGCTGCTTCATTGATATTGGAAAGTATGAAAGCGAATGAGACGAAACAGCAGATCTGAAAGTGAAATATTTTACCTATTCCTTAAAATCTTCCAGAGATACTCCAAAGGGGAGGGAAACGGGGATCCTTGACAGGAGGGCAAAGTCCAAAGGAAGGTGAAGTTGGCATTCCCAAGCAATGACAAAGTTCTGTTGAGCATGATCACACCATGGATATGGACATGGACAGAAAGTTCATACAGTGGATCTGAAAGAAAGCTACAATTCTGAGCAAGTATGATAAAGATGTTTTGATTTTGGAATAATGCATTATATAACATATACATTTTTAATTATGCTGTGTGCATGATTAAACATAGAGCTGCCTAGAATCCCATTTAAAAGAAAGGCAGGACATAAATTTAATAAATAAATTTACTAATCCTTTTTTCCTTCTTTTCTTTTTCAGGCTTTCCTAAACTCAGCACTTAAATTGTAGAGTTTCTCTGCTTAAAGTGGTAATTCTGACTGTTCTTACCCATTAGTAACTATAGTTTTCTTTTTGACTGTCAAGTCCAAGTCTTGGTTTTCATCTATGAAACACTGATCAATTGTCCAATAATATGTTATGACAAATTACACCTTTATTCTGGGTTTAATTATATTGGTGGTTTCACTTGGAGCAGATCCATTGAATCAGTTGTTGAATAGTGAATCAACACTGATATAAATCTCAGTGGTTCAGTGTGCTTACTCTAGTTGAGACTACTGATAGAATGAAGGCCAAATTATGCTCTTTGAAGTGTGCAGGCCATAAGCTTAGAATATTATTAACTGAGCATATTTAAATCTCTCTAGAACAAAATGACATCTGACAGGAAAGTTGAATTCTCTGTCAGGACATGGGTGTGCAGTATTAATTTATGTAGGGAGGACTCTTAGAGCAAATTTGTCTTTTATTCCTGTACTATTAAAAATGTGAAAAATATAATGGAATTAAAAATATGATGGAATAAAAATAGATTTTAATATTTAAATGAATGAATAGTTAAAAATACAATGGAATAGTTAAAAATAGTTAAAAACAGAACAGAATGAAATGCAAAATTACTACCTAACACAAAGTCTTAAGAGCCAGTGGGCTGGAGTAGTTTGAGCACTGGACTCTGGAAAACAAACATTCAAATCCCTGCTCACAGAACCCCACTGGGTGAGCTTGGGCAAGTCACACTTTCTCAGCCTTAGAGGAATTTATTCATTTATTGAATTTATACCCCTCTTTTCTCCTGGAAAGGGATCCAAAGCAGCTTAAAACAACTGAAAACAAGATTAAGTAAACAAATTTTATTTTTAAAAAGTTTTTAAAAATTAAATAACAGTATTATTTTAAAAATCATGATTAAAACAGATTAAAATGTGACCACTAAAAAAAGGATAAAAATATGTAAATATACAGCACACACTACTACTGATACATTATTTAGATCTCAAAGGCATGTCTGAATAAAAAGATTTTCACATGCCAGTGGAAAAAGAGCAGGGAGAGAGCCAAGTGGATTTCCTTTGGAAGGGACTTCCACAGCTTCGGAGCAGCACACAGAAGGGTCTCTGCTATGTCCTCACCAAACATACCTGTGAAGCCGGTAGGATCAAGAGAAAGCCCTCCCCAGAAGATCTGAAAGCTTGAACTGGCTTGTATAGGGAGATACAATCTTTCAGATAGTCTAGACCCAAGCCGTGTAAGGTTTTTAAAGGTCATCTAGCATTTTGAATTGTGCCCAGAAATGGACTGGCAGCCAGTGAAATTGTTTCAACTGGAGTCACATTATGCTTGTAACCATCCACAGACAACAACTTGGCTGCAGCATGTTGGACTCACTGAAATATCCAGTTTCCAAAGGCAATCCCACGTAAAGTGCATTACAGTAATAAAAAAAGGGTTTAATCAAGGTATGTTTCACTGCAGCCAAATCTGACATCTCAAGAGACAGACACAGCTGGTGTCATTGGTTTTAACTGTGCAAAGACATTCCTGGCCACTGTTGAAACTTGGGCATCCCAGCTCAGTAGGATGCCTAAGCTGCTGCAAACCTGAGACTTCAGGGGAAGTGTAACCTCATCCAGTACAGGCTGAGTCCCTATTTCCTGATCTGCCTAGTGATTGCCCAGGAGCAATTCTATCTTGTCTGGATTAAGTTTCAACTTGTTCGTCCTCCTCCAGTCCAGCAGGCATGGTTTGGTACAGAAACGGCTTCCTCAGAATTAGATGGAAAGGAGAGAGTTGGGTGTTATCAGTATACTGATGCTACTGAACCTCAAAATCCTGGATGATCTCTCCTGGAAGTTTCATGTAAATATTAAACAGCATGGAAGACAGAACTGAACCCTGAGGGACAAGAACAGGACAAGGGTCATGAGATTGAGTAGGAATCCCCCAGCACAACTTTCTGGTTGCAACCCTCCAAGAAGGACCAGAACTACTGTAACAAATGACCTCAAGTCCCATCCCAGAGAGGTGACCCAGAAGGATAGCCTGAAACTAGGAGGCTATCACAGGCTCTAGAACCTGTTGCTTCCATCTTTTAGAATTTAGTTCCATGGGAGGCTCAGCTGGTCCCCTCTCTGCTTTCTTTTTGCTGGCAGATGAAGACATTTTCATTCAGATAGGCTTTTAACAATTAATTGGTGGCAAGAATCCCTTTATGCGATATGTGTGCTGTATTTTTAATGTTATTGTTATGTTTTTCAATACATATTTATATACTTTTTAAATTTAATGGTATTTTAATGTGATGTTCATTTAATTGCATTTTAACTTTTTGGTTACTGATTTTTTAAAACTAATCTTGTTTTTAGTCTTTGCAAGGCAGTTTGGGTTCTGTGTTGGAAGAAAGGCAGCATATAAAATAAAGATGCATAGATAGAATATATGGGGTGGGGAGACAAGTTTCTCTTCTGGCCTCAGGATCTATATTTATAAATCCCTTCAGTCATTTAGACAGTTGTAGCCCATCCTATAGCTATAAATATAGATACATACACAAAAGTGATGCCCTAGACATCACAATCACCACTTTTGTGTGGATTTGGATAATCTAGCTATGACTTTTTGATGATGATAATGATGATCAATTAGCAAAAGCAGTAACTTGCAGTAACTTGATAATGCGTAATGAAATGTTCTTACCAATCTACATTTTATTTCACAGCCAGGTTAAGTTCTCTAATTCAGTTCAATATTTCTCAGTTTGAAATAACACTACCAGTGCGAGATGTTCTTCAAAATCTTCCGCCTCCCACAGTACTCATCCCTCTGTCTGTTCAATTTTTAAGAAGTCCCTCCTTTGCAATTTTTAAACATTTCTTATCAGTTATCATATATTACCTTTAGGATGACTCTGTTTGTTCAAGTAATTATTTTCTTTGCTGTATTATTCTTTTTAATATTACTTTGATCAAGATCAAAACTATTGTTTTTCTTTTTTTCCCTTCTTCTTTGCTGATTTGCCAGTTTGTCCCATGAAGCTGTGTGTGGGCCACTGCAAAAAAAGAAAACTTGGCTGGAATCATCTTGGTGTCTTGCAACAGGTGTAAGTTCCTGTGAGGAAACGTTTGGATATTTCTTTTGTCCAATGTAGAATGTCTGTATTCAGCTCAAAGTTAGGGAAGCAAAGTTGCACATGCATGCAAATTGTGCATTTGGTTATGTATTGGGTTGAGAGTTTGGTGTCTTACTTTGATTGCCATTCAGTGTGCCATTCAATGCAAGCATTGTATAGCACAACCAATAAGTTACTCCATATGTCTCGTGTAAGCTCTTGGCCATTTTGTAGCCAAAAAGAGTGTGACTCCTCACTGCTCTGACCAGTAAGAAGGTCTGCCTGTTTCAGATACTTTTATGGGGTTCATAGAATGCAAAGAAATACATTTTAAAGATATATTTCATCCCTTTCTGCTGGGTCACCACCAGAGGCACTTCTTCATGGTGAAAGGAGCTACCATCAATCTCTATAAGAGTGAACAAGACAATTTTTTTTTATCCGAAAAGATTGATTTTCCACCACTTAGCTAATCTTTCTATCTGGAATGGAAAAAATAGAGGTGGTTGGCTCCATTCCCATTCTGAAAGAGTGACTTATTGCTCTTTCTCATTGTTTCCTTACATTTAAGCCAATCTAATCCCCAAATTAGAGGCTGGTTATATTTCCAAAACGCTATTAAAAAAGTTTCAGTAGGTGGTACCATCTTTAGAAAAATGAGAACGTTTTCTCTTTTTTTGCTCAGAAAATGTTTTTCTATGTATGAATTGATAGTTCTGCATTGAAGCATTATTTTTCATGCAGTTGGTGATGTTTCCTGGGCAGAAAATGCTGTTTTCTGCATAAAACAATCTTGTGTGAATTTTGTGCACAATGAGTCCAGAACTGCGAAGATTCTTGTCCAGGTTTCCTTGTCAGGATTTCTCAACATTTTAAAAACATGCTTTTCACCATTTTTAAAATATGTTTCAAATATGCTTTATATCCCTACTAAAGCAAACTGTGTGCTTCCATGCACAAGCAGAAACCTTGCCAAGGAATTCAGATTGTGAATCAAGACGGATAAAGATATTATCGGGAATCTAATCTAAATGAGTTCAAATCTGCAAGACCAGATGAATCACCTTCCAGAACATTTTAGAAAACTGTTGATGTACTCTCTAAACCATCTTTGGAAAATCTTGGGAGAATGAGTGAAGTGCCAGAGGACTGGAGAAAAGCAAACATTGTTCCTCTCTTCCAAAAGGGGAAAAAAAAATCCAGAGAACTACAGGCCAGTCAGCTTGGCCTCAATACCAGATTAAATATTAGAATGGATTATACAAGAGCCTGTCTGCAAGTATCTTGATGACAATGAAGTGATAAATAGGAGCCATCTTTCCATCTCTAAACTTGAACTACAAAGCACACAATGATTTTCCCCCAACTTTTCTGGATCACTTTGTTTTGTTCCAATTCCCAAGTTGTTGCAAAAACAACAAAATGGAGCAATTATGCATAGTTCTTATAATACTTGAAGTTGGTCTATTTAACTTTCATACTACAGACAACTTCACTATAGAAAGCTTGGAAACCTTACTTATTTGGACTAGAAACCCCAGAATCCCCTAGTCTCCATGGCCAGTTATAGGCTTTAAAAGTTACTTTTTCTTTAGAAATGTAGGCCTTTTTAAAAAACTTGTGCACCACAGGTGGGCAATTGTGCCAGGGTGATTCCCCATCCAGTTCCCAAAAGTCCCCACAGCCACTCCCAACTGTAACTAGAAATGAAGTGACATCACTTCTGTTTCCACTTGTAGTTAATTTTCAGCATTTGTTTGTCATGAAGGGATCACAGGGGGAGAAAAACCACTGTTTTTTTTGTGATGAATTAGAGCGCCGAGAGGGCATTTAGGGGCAAAATATTGCCCTTTTGGTCTGGGGGCTTGGGGATTTCCTAGGGATCCAAAATGCTGCAACTAAAATGCTGTTGACCAGGGCTGGTTATAGAGAACATATAACTTGTTGAAACACCTCCACTGGCTACTGTTTTGTTTCTGGGCAGAATTTAAAGTGTTGGTTATGACCTTTAAAGATCTTAAAGAATCTGAGTCAGCTAGGAGAAGAATGAGAGTGAGATATATGTTTTAAATGCATTAAATTATTACTCTGTTTTGTTATGTTCCTCTTCTGTTAATACAATGATTTTTTTTTGTATCATATGATTTTGGCCTCTGAGAATAACATCTATCTGTCTGACTGACTGTCTATCTGTCCGTCTGTCTGTCTATCTGTGAAGATTGGGTTCAGACACAATGTCTTTGGTGGCAGAAGAGAACAGAGAGAGTTGATGTCCAGTGGGGATAGAAGTTGCATAATATTTCACAAAAGAAACTTGAGGACATCTATATAGCAGGTCCCCACAGTTGGTGGCCACAGCAATAGGACAACAGGAGGTCTTTCTGTTGGTGGCAGAGATGGGGAAAAGGGAAAGCCCGCAGTCTTGGTGGTAGCAGTGAAATTTGTGAAAGTCTTCACATATGGTGGCAGCAGAGATTTAGGCAGGCTCTTATATCTTGTGGGAAAAGCAGTGGAATAAGGAGTGGAAGCCTCACCAGGATCATACAGTGTATGCTATACTTTGTCTGAGAACGGGTTCAGAGAATAAATGTAATAAGGCAAACAAGAATGAAAAAAAAACCTGAACTACAAAAGTTATGTCAAAGGGTAAACTCACAACCAAATTGCTGATCATTAAAAGCCTACTACATTTGCTCAATGAACAGTTCACCCCTGCGGTGCTTATTTTACCACACAGCCAGCACTCTGGTGGGCAGAAGAGCTATAGGGATTAATTAGTAGATGTTTTTCTGTTACTGATTAGTTCAAAAGTACATTGCAAAGGAGTGTAATTATTTTCCAGTTCATAGAGATTTTTTTATTTTTTTTTTATTTTTTTTTGCCATATCAGTGCTCAAAGATGAAGATTTTATTTTAGAAAGTAAAGAAAGTTTGGAAAATCCTCCCTTCTTTTTGGGGTTAAGTGTCTTTTCCTCTTGTCTCTCCTCTGTTGCTCTTTGCAACATCAAGAGCAACAGCAAATCCTTTAGATCAGTGGTTCTCAACCTGTGAGTCCCCAGATGTTCATGGACTTCAGCTCCCAGAAGCCCTGAGCATTGACCATAGTGGCTGGGGCTTCTGGGAGCTGAAGTCCACAAACATCTGGGGACCCACAGGTTGAGAACCACTGCTTTGGATAATCAGAATGAGGCAGCTGCCTCAAGCAGCCAATGCTGTGGACAGAGATCAGCAGCAATATATTGGAAGACAGGGCTTCTTTGTCCAGTCAGGCTGCCACCTAACCTAGCTGAGTATGTGATACAAAATGCTATTCACTCAGCAGAGTCTGCTGGCAGAATGTAACCTGGCAGTAGTGATAAGTGGTTTCAGCCCTCTGAAATATTGGCCAAGGGCCCTTTCACACTACACAGATACAGCATTATGTTTACATCTTAACCATCATGCCAATAACCTGTGTATTACTGGGATTTGCATTGGACAGAGTGGTATTAAAATTCTCAGCCAGAGAGATCCATTTGCCATGCCAAACTACACATCCCAGGATTCCATAGGATACTGCCATGGAGGCTGAAGTGGAATCACACTGCTGTAACTCTGTAGTCTGAAAAGGCCCTGAGATCCTACATAAGGGTACATAGCATAAATCTCACATGAAAAGTTATGCATTCATTGTGCTATGCAACCCCTGTGCTAAATAGCAACATTGCATAACTGAAGCAGGAGATGCAGCCAAATGCACAACCAAATGCATAGAGCACATCCATGCACAAAGGGGGTCCATGAATGCACAATTTCACTTCTGTACCTTTGAGTGAACTTACTCATGTGGAACTTAGCAACAGAATTCTGACCTTCAAGATCCTGGAGGACCATAGAAAGCAATCAGACTGAGACTTTTGACATGGGAAAAATAATAAAGCTACTGTTTATAGAAAGGAATACATTAGGATAGGGGTTGAAGTCCCCAGTTCAGTCTAACGAAGGTGGACGTAGAAGGAGCTATGCTTCCCCCACTCCTCCAGCAGAAGCAAAAATGTCTTCTCTTTGAGGAAAGAGGCTCAAGTCTGGAGAAGAATGAGGAAGTGAGATCAGAAACTGAAGGATACCAAGAATAGTTATGAAAATAAGGTCACTGTAGATTCCAGCCATGCGAAAGACAGGCCATTTCCGCTCTGGAATGTTATAGTGCTATTATTCCACTTTCAACATCCTATAGAATCCTAGTGTTTGCAGTTTAGGGAGGGGCCTCAAAGGCCCCTCCCTAAGCTGCAAACCCCAAGATTCCATAGGATATTGAAAGTCGAATAATAGCACTATAACAGCTTAATGCAGAAATGGCCACAGTCTAGCAAACTGGAGATAGTCTCCATTTATCTTTCCGTTCCTCTCCATGCATTGCATGCACTTCAGCGGAAACTGGGTTGTGCACTGTCACTTTCAACAACTTTGAGCATGGGTTGTCCTACTATGAAGCACAGGTGAACAGCAGACCCCACCTCTTCTTCCTGCCCATTCCTCTTTGTTGGAAGACAGAACTGTATATACGAGTGCTACTCAAAGTGGTTTGTGGAGCAGCGTCAGTCCATGAGCGTCAGTCCGTGACTGCCAGTGTGGGGAGTTTCTAGGAAAAAAAGAAAAGGAAACAGTTGTAGCCAGTTTGGCACAAATATAGTACCAGTCCCTGACACATTGGGGAGGGGGAAACAGCCAGTTCCCCCACATCAGATAGCATGAAAAACCTTTGTGTATACGACACAGCTAGCATGGGGCCTGCTAAACTAGTGCCTTTCCTCAGGTGTGTTTAAGTACAATTCACTTGTGTTTAAGTACGATTCAGCTGCTAGTCTAGAGAGTTTCTTGTCATTTGCTGCAGGCATCAAAATGTCTTTGCTTGGCCATGAAAGTTCCATATTTGCTTTATGAAGGCTACTCCAGTCCAATGACAACAACAGGAAAATGGTCCCTGTGAAAGGGGGCAAAAGATGCTTTTGCCTCACAGCCACTGGTTTGTAGGGCCCTTACCTGAAAGTCCCACTACAAAGAGTCTTTATGCTATACAGATTCATAGCATGAGTGCTTTTCTGGATTTGAAAAGCTTTCAAACGCAGGAACGGGCATTATCTTACAATTCAACAGAATCAGAGTATTTATGGTGAACAAAAGATATACAGTCAGCCAGGTACAGCAAGTTCATAAATATCACAAGTGCTTAAAGTAAACTCAACGCTTCAGCTATTTCTCTCTCAAGCTCTCACTCCTGTCACTCCCATTCTTTCCCAATGCCAAGTTTAACTGTCCTAATTTCACATTTCAAAGCATTCTTTCCTGGCTCACGGTGGCTGCTGAGTCTTTTCATGCCAGTAGGGCTCTGAATCAAACTACAAGAAAAAAGATTCCACCTAAACATTAGGAAGAACCTCCTGATGGTAAGAGCAGGTCAACAGTGGAATCTGCTGCTTCAGAGTGTGATGGGGTCTTCTCCTTTGGAAGTTTTTAAAGTAGATGCTGGATGGCCATCTGTCAGGAATGCTTTGATTGTGTATTCTTGCATGGTAGAATGGGGTTGGACTGGATGGCCCTCGTGGTCTCTTCGAACTCTGATTCTGTGAATCCAGTCTGGATTTTAGTCTGACCAAACAGCTAACCAGGATGCTGAACCTATTTTGAGAATAGGGTTCTGCACTTCAGGGTAGCTTCTTTGTAAGTTCAGGCTAAAACAAACTTGGGGAGTATTCAATGACCCACCGACATTGAAGCCACCAACCACTGCTGCTATCTCCCTTATAACCAGCCACACCAGTCTGTTCTGTGCTCATTCTCTGTTCATTCCCACCTGATTTCTCCCATATCAGGCTTTCTACAGGGCACACCATAGCCAGGAGAAGGCTGGGTAACATCTTCCTTTCCCTCCTCACTTCTCAGGATTGATTGTGGTTCCTGGCCTAGGTAGAATGTTTGCCTGCTGGTGTTATAATATGTCACTTTCACAAAAAACTCTTGCAGAAGCAGCTTTGAAGAGTCTGTATGAGAGCTCAGCTTCTCCAAATGACTTTAAAAAAAACCTGTAAAAATCAGCATACATGTGCAAGACCTAAGCTACAAGAAGAGAGCTTTTGGTTTCTGCAGAAATGAGGTTGATAAGAATTGTTCTCAACATACCTGTAAGGATCAGGCTGCAAGTGGATTAAGAATTACAAGGGTGAGAAAAACTATGATTGAGAAAATTGCATTTTTTCTTTCTTAATGGGCGCAGCAGAGAGGAAAGGGGGATTATTTGGCGGAATAACATTACAAGCAATGAAGCGTGGAGAAAATTACCTTGAATTCCTTTGAGGAATCTAAGGGAAATGAATGTTTGGAAAGGAAATTATTGGAAGGTTCGGTCAGGGGAAGTGACTTGGCCAAGGAGAAAATATTTTCAGTATATAAGAGACAGTGGAAGAATAGCTGGAGCTGAATGTTTCCTATGAAGAGAACAAGCCCCCTCTTTGCTGTTTGGACAAACAGATCTGATCTAATTAATTCTGGTAGTCCTTTGGCTTAGCAGGACTATAGTTGCAATTTGGAAAGAAACTTTTATCATTATTCAAAAGCAACTAAATAGATACTTTCGGTTACTTCTTTAAAAAAATCAGAACTTTGCAGGATGATTATAAACGTCCCTAAACAGTGAGTCCCTATACACTCTGTAACTATACAAGTAATTATAACAATTATACTATAAAAGATGTAATGTTGCCCCTCATTATGTAGTGTAACCTAGTTATACCTTGCTTATTAAATATGAATTAATTTCAGGTGGCTAGTTATTTGTGATTCATCACTGTCAGAGACAGCCATCTTCGCATGCCTGTAATCAGTGTGTGCTAGATTGCATGCTTCTCTAATAGTTAAGGCATAGCATATATTCAGAAATTTCTTCCTTACTGATTTAGTTGCCTCCTCTCTCTTCCTGCATCAGTTAGTCTGCAGTTAATCAATTTGTTTGCCCCTCATTTTGTAAGCTGCAGTTCTCTCTGTAAACTCCATGCTTGATCATGTTACAGAGCCTCTTCGTCAGAGGCTGAGCAGTATTTTAGTATATGTTTTGCAAAATTTAAGCTCCTGAAGCCTTTATATTAAGGAAACATGTCTCTCTTTATAAAATAAAAAGCCAAATGTCTGTGTTAGAAATACCAACTTACCAGCTAGTTCTGGGCATGAAGCCACCAATGTCAAAACAAAAGAGAAAATGAGAAAATAAACAATTATCATGTAAGAATCTTAACGTAATGTCTATATAATGCCTCAACAATCATGGGGAAAAGATGAGTTGAGTGCCTAAATAAGGAGAAGTTTATGTTTCTCCTCAACGGAAGTAGTATATATTTGCCTATTTGAATAAAATATCCTAAAAGATCATTAAGCAGCCTGCTCATTCTCCCATGTTAAATATCCTGAAAATCCAAAACTTAACAGCACTTAAATAGAGAGGCGATTCTAAAACTGCCTGTTTGGAGTATGCCATTGATCATGAGTTGAGAACCCAGGTAACCAGAAAATGATGAGAGGGACCTCTGAGCAGGCACAAATCAGCTGACAAAGAGCAATAAACCTTTAATCCTGAGATGGGGTAAGGAACTACACTTGTTTCCTCTCACCATGGGATGTTATGAAATCTCCAGTATTTGTAAGTAATCCATTTCCTCGCCATCTCCGCCATACAACTGGCAATTAGAATTCTCCTAAGAATTGGCCTAAGTGAACTACAAACCCCCAGAATTCCACAAGATATTGAAAGTGGAATAATAGCACTAAAACAGTATAGAGTGGAGATGGCCATAGAAATCTACTGGGTGACTTTAGGCATGTTGTATACTCTCAGCCCTGGAAAACCCTGTGATAGGTTCACCTTAGGATCACTGTAGGTCAGAAGCAATGTGAAGGTGTACAACAACAATAAATTAGAATAAGTATATAAGAGCCAATGTTGTACAGTAATTTGAGTGCTGGTCTATGACTCTGGAGACCAGGGTTTGAATCCCCACTCGGCCATGGAAAACCCATGGGGTGACCATGGGCAAGTCACACACTCTCATCCTCAGAGGAAGGCACAGGCAAACCTCCTCTGAATAAATCTTGCCAAGAAAATCCTTTGATATGTTACATTTAAGGGTTGCTATATGTTGGAAGTGAATTGAAAGCACACTAGGAAAATAGAAGCATACAAGTTATAGGAAGAATTAAGTTTAAAAAAAACAATATTGTAGTCACATGCGTTTGAACAAGTACTTGTGAGTAGTTTCATGATCTTCTTCAGTTAAGTAAATTATTTTGTTTTTCCGCATACAGTTTGAGAGTGTCTCTATGAAACATTAAGCTATTTAATTTTTACCTAAGAAAATAAATAGATAATGAGTAATTAATGATGGCCAGAATCCTCTATCACAGTCTATGTTGTGTAACTTTACAAATACTTAGCTATGTAGCAGAGGCATTAAGAAACCCTGTTAGCGAATTGCAAAGATGTGTAAGAGGACACCAGCATGAGTGTCCCAATGTTCATCAACACAACCTAGTCAGTGTTCTGATGTACAGTGGGACTGATAAACATTGATCTCAATGCACATTGGTCTCATTTGGCATCAGTCCAAATGAGCATTGGTTGTTTTCTTAGCTCCCCTGTGTAGTTACATAATGGCAGCCCTTTACTGGATATGGAAATTACAGAAGTGGCCAGCTCCAATTCCCACAGACGCAAGTCCAAGAGGTAATGTTACTGCAGTTTAGGCCTACCTGGCAATAGCACCCGATATCTCTTGGATATCAATAATCTGGCTTTCTTCTACCACTCCTCTCCATGTGTTTGAGAGGCCCCCGGACAAGCCCAGAACCAGGCTTGGCCATCAAACGCTGCAATATCCCAAGACAATACCGGCAGGCCAGAAATAACCAGATCACCGCTTTAGGAGACCTCTCTGCAAACACCCTCATTATGTATGCATGCTGTTTACAAAGGACTCCCTGCCCAGAGCAGGTAACTTGGCAAGCTAGAAGCTTAAATGCCAAGCACTGAGCATTTGCATACAGTCTACCTCTTTGTCAATTCGGACTTAATCATGCTAAATTATGCCCTTTTGGAGACATTATCTCACACCCAAAACTCATTGTTGTCCCTGAGTAAGGCATAGCCTACAGTCACACTTCTCCCTATAAAAACCCCTGATCCCAAGACCTTCCTCGGATCACTCCTGAGTTCCATCCCGCCTTGCTGCCGCTTTGTTTGGCGAGCCTTCCCCTCAGCTCCAGTAGCTGAGACTCCAGACCAATGAACTCAAGCTTCAGGACAGGTGTCATATCACCCAATTCAACAATTCCTCTGAAAATCCCTCTATACCACTCCAACCTTTATTCTTCTTAGCTACTTGTGTGAGTGTGTTGCATACACTGTTTGTCTGTATTTAATAAAATCTCAACTATTCTTAAACTTGGTGTGTTCCTTGGCTTGGCCTGACCCCGTAAACATTATGTTACAAGATCCTGCTAAGTTACCCTACCTCTCGTAACGCTAAGCCAGTGGTTCTCAACCTGTGGGTCCCCAGATGTTTTTGGACTTCAGCTCCCAGAAGCCCTGCGCATTGACCATAGTGGCTGGGGCTTCTGGGAGCTGAAGTCCACAAACATCTGGGGACCCACAGGTTGAGAACCGCTGCGCTAAGCAGTGCTCTGAGCTAATTTTCCCCACCTATAGTTGAGCACATTTTGGTGTCCCTCACGGGACCCCCAGTAAACAGGGTAACAGTAAGTCCAAACAGGATTGCAGCCAAAGATATTTATTTTAAAGATGTCCAAGCTCCATAAAGGTTGTAATAAAGAATATTTTGAATCAGCCCCAGAAACAAACAGGGAGCCAATGCAGTTGTTTCAGCAATGGGGTAACATGCTCCAGGGAGTCTTATGTAACTTGTCGTGACATCCCTTCTCACTAAGTTGGATCAGGGGAAATAAAAAAAGAACGTATTACTAAATCACTAGCTGTTATTGCTCTTTTAAACCACAAGTATATGGATCTAGCTGGATGGTTTTTTCAAATCTCACATTTATATTTATGCCTGTTTCTGTTTTTAACTTAGCATTTTGTTGACGTTACAGAGGCAGCAATCAATTTTGTATGGGGAGCCTCCATATCCTCTTCACAGTATGAGCATTACTTCTTAATTACTTCATGCTAAGCCCTTGAAAAACATTCCCCTGAAGCATCCATCATGACAGCAAATGGCAGGTTCTTTATAAGCAACCCTGTAGCATTTCAAAAGAAAAAACAGAGATGCTTGACTGAGTGGAGAACTCTTATGATGGAATGCAGCCTTCTATAATCCCAGCACTTTCTGGATGTGTTGGACTATATCCTTCTTCATCCCTAACTACCATGGCCAATGGCTGTGCTGTCTGAGGATGATGGGAAATGTACTTAACACATTGCCAGTTGTTGGAACTGTTTAGGAGAAGAGACAAAAGAGCTGTCTGGATCTGATAAATGTAAATCTCTCATCTGCCCGTCTTTTCCCAGAACTTCCACTCTTTTTTAAACATCTACAGCTTCAGTGGACCTTTGGTATCTGCCAGGGTTTGGGTCCAGTACCCCCCTATGGATACCAAACTTTGTGGATGCTCAAGTCCCTTTATGTAGAATGATATATATAAACTGTGTATAAAAAATGGCAAAATCAATATTTGTTTTTTGGAATTTGACTTTTTTGGAATGTTTTCCAGTCACAGTTGATTGAATCTGTGGATACATAATCCACGGATATGGATGGCCGACTGTACTTCACTTGACCACAGAGCCTATTTTGAGTGACCAGCTGCTGTAACTGTCTTCTGTAGGGGCCATTCTGCCTAGGTGTTATGTAACTTTGGTAGGAAAGAGTGGTCCCCAATTTTTTTCCTTTCCCTGTCTGTTCCTGTTTCCTTTTGTCCTCTTAGATTGAGGCCATTTCCACACCACACTCTTATAGTGTGATTATTCCACTTTCAACATCCTATGGAATCCTGGGTTTTGCAGTTTAGGGAGAGGCCACATGGCCCCTAAACTGCAAAATCCAGGATTCCATAGGATGTTGAAAGTGGAATAATTGCACTATAAGAGTGTAGTGCAGAAATGGCATGAGAAGCATTCTTATAAAATATAAATTATCTTAAAATATAAACTAACCTGAGAATGTGAGATGCAACAAATGTACATTCTTCCTCATCTCTCACCATTCCCTTACCTCTGAAAAGTTAGCAGAGGCTTATCTGTTTTAGTCAGGAGTATCTGCCTTCAGCCTTGCTTTCTTTCAGAAATGCTGTCAGCTTCTAAGATTCTGAAAGGCTTTAGTAACTTCATAGAGATTTCACAAGGCTTGTGCTACTGCAGCTTGTTAGCTTGAATAAGAGACTCCACTGGTCCATAGCGTAACTTCATCCAAGTCATTAACCTGATCAACAATACTTGTAGACATGAACAGGATGTTTGCCCACACAACCAAAGTAACATTCAGTCACTATATGCACCATACTCTCTAACTGTTCCAGTTTGGCAGGAACAGCCCAATTATTTCTCTGCCATCCCGTTTTTTTCAGCTCCTTTTAAAAAGTCCCAGTTTCTCTCTCTTCCTCCCACTTTCCCCCTTTGCCCTCAGCTTACTTCAATTGCTGCAAACTGAGTTCAAAATGCAAACATAATTTGCACACAATTAACTCAGCAAGGGGAAAAAAGAGAGGAGAGGGATGGGAGAAGATTAGGTTTATGCATGATGGAGGTGAATGTTGTCCCACACCATTTATCATTTACGTGCAGTTCAAAACTATTTGCCCCTTTGGGAAAACAGTAATAGAGGACCACATATAGTATATGAGAAAGGATTGCATTGTAGGTTCACAGAGGTTTAGCTGTCTGGGATGTTAATAGAAGTAGGATGGCTATTTGTTCTCTTTTAAAAAGAATGGGTGGCAAGTTTGAATGGGTGGCAAGTCCCAAAGCAGCAGCCTGGAAGTTGCTCATCAACAATTAATAGCATGTGGGCAGCAGACCAAACAGGTACATAGGTCATCAGATCACAGTATTTTCCATTACGGGGACAAGTAATTTATGTCTTTTTTTGAAAGAAAAATAGTAAAGATTTTAAAATCCACATCTATGCCTATATGTCAACACAGTGTGCCCTCTGCACAACTTATGCAAAAATTAATGTGAAGTTGTGCAAAGTCTCGTGTCCTGTTATTGTCAATGCATGCACTCTGCATCCATTGATGATAATGGCACAGTGTCTTTGCATTTTTTGTTTTAAATAAGGGTTCCTGGGATGTACATGCAAACTTTATGGAAACTTCTGTCTTCTTTTCCTACTGTTTCACTGACATTTCTTTTTCTGATTGTGCATAAGTGCCCACCCTAGGCAGGCATAAAAATGAATGGCTCAGTTTTAAAAGGCCCTAAGTTCAGGAAGGCAGAACCTCTCCAGGGAGAACAGTTCTTCCAGTTACGTGACAAAAGAAGAGGGTGAATAGCCGAATTTTTAGCTTCTTCATTATTGTGCAAAGGAGAAAGGAAAACTTGAGAGATGAAACTGACATACTCAACACTGAGGCCCACAAAGCATAGAGGAAATGACTAGTGACTCCATGAATTGCTGGATTTTTAATAAAATGGAAATTCTAGCTGATGTGTCCAAAAGTTAGGACTAGGGGCTAGAAACACAAATTATATATCATGAAATCTTGCTGACTATCAAGTGTACTTAAATAAAACAGGGCTTCCTGAATTTCTATTGATTTCAGGCTACACTTTAATCAGGAAGAAAGCTAAATATTAACGTAACAGCTGTACAAAATCAGCAAATCATTCCAGTGTTGCAGATGCTTGCAAGAACTTGTGAAGCAGCGTCTCTTTTAGGTACTTCCTTTTTGACAACAGACCAGTATGAACATTCAGTTCCATCCCTAATTCATCTGCCTTTTTTTAAAAAAAATGTATATTTTTGGAGTTATTTTCATGTATAATTGAACTAACATTCAACTGCCTTATTCTGTGTTAAAAGCCCTCACATGTGGTCCTCTTGGTTACATTCATAAACGCTTTAGTGACTCAGAACAATCTCAAAGCTTTCAGATTTTTCTGTTTTATAAAGATTTAAAAAAAAAGTTAAGACATTTCAGTAAATTATGACCATAACATACCAAACTACCTCTATTAAATCTAGCTTCTTTTTTCCTCAGGACAGATGCCTGCCTACCCAGCTGCTCCTAAATTTTGGAGTTCCCACCGTAGGGAGGCTAGGATGACTCCATCTTTGCTGGCCCTCCACCAGTAAGTGAAAACCTTTTTATTCTGCAACCTTTAGGAACTGAAAAATTGAGGAATTGCAATGGGCTTTTCATTGTGTGCTGCCTCAGTTTTTATCTTCTGTTTTTAATGGATTTGAAATGCCTTTAATTTTATAGATCGTTCAATTGTGTTTTAAAATACCTGACGTAGTCTTTGTCTGTATTTTAATTTGTATTTGTTCTAATACCTCATAAGCTGCCTTGAATCCCAGTAGTGGAGACAACATGGGGTATAAAACAGCAACACATCTGCTCAGTTAAGTACTGCATTGATGATGCTATACAGAATACATCAACAACTGATCAATGCTGGAAATGTCAAGAGAAAAAAACGAACCTTCTACCATATGTGGCAATTATATGACAAAGCCAAAAAATTTTGGAGGCCAGTTCATATGCTGGTAAGAAATATGCTTAATTTAAAATTTCAAGTGAAAGCTGAGATGTGTCTACTTAGTATATTAAAGTTACAGATGCTCAAAGGGAGAGGAAATATTAGAAAATATTATTATATATGATAGCATCTGCTAGAAATGGAAGGCAGGCTCACTACCATCGCAGGAAGAATGATTGCTAAAATTATATGGTATGTGTCCTTCCCCCTTCCCAGGACCCAGACAGGATGCTTTCCCAGCAGCCACAACACAGAGGCCATTTCCACACAGGCATATTGCCCACGCTAGGGCGACCTCTCTTGGAGGTCTTCTTCGCTGCGGGGTGCGCTAGCGCAGTTAAAAAAAGTGAGGTTCTAGACCTCAAACTGCTCTAGCGCAACCGCGGGGGTGGCACTGCGAGTTTTATAAAAACCACCTTCGCAAGTGGTTTTTACAAAACTCACCCGCGCTGCCCCATGGCAGCCCCCGGTGAAGAACTGCAGAGACGTGGTAGCGCATCCCTGCGGATCTGCCCGGGGGGCGGGCTTCCGGCTGGCGCGCTGTCCTGATTGGCGGAGCGCCGCTGGAAGCCGCCAGCCGCCATTTTGAGCGCCGCCGAACACCACCGAAATTCGGCGGCATTTAGAACCGCGGATCCGCACTCTCTGCAGGGACAGAGCAACCCGCTCGCAGGTAAGCTCTGCCCCTGCATGCGCGGCCCTATTTCGGGGGCCCCCCATGAGGAAAGGGCCAGAGATATGAACTGGACCATACTTACTGCAGTCAGGGTAGGTGAAAAAGGGAGAACTCAGTTGTCTTGGAGCATTTATATAGTAAGGAAGTATTAATTAGGCAAACAGCTGGGGGAAGCTCTCAGCCTATATAAACAGGGAAAGGGAGGGAAAGAAGACATTACAGACAACTTACGTTGTCAGTGGAAACAGCAAGCCTCATGTTTAGACCCCTTGCTCATGTTCCTGGAAACCTTGATCCTTGTCTTGTGTACAGACTTTGCTGCTGGACCATTGCTGTGGATTTACTATGAACTCGGAGAGCAGAACAACAACTGGTAACTTGCTAACAAACTTTGGTGTGCTGATAAACAGACTCTAATTAGAGAGCTGTAAGCCTTCGCTGGCTGCCGGCACAAGAGAACATGTTAGAAATTGACAAGCTAACCACATTACTAAATGAAAAGAATGACAAAACACTAAGCAACTTTAGAGATGATTGGGAATGCTGAACAAATGGTGTGAAAGCAAGATGGGGGAGTATATCAGTAGTAAGTATAGAAGAAAGATAGAAATGGAAAATAGAAAGATGATTAGTAATCAGATGATAGTATTGCTCAAATTAGTAGTGAAAGAAGATATGGAGGAGATACGTATTTTCATATTTGAGGGTAGAAATAGATAGATGCCTTTTTAGATCTGGTGATAAAATGTATTATAATCTTTGCAATTTATAAGCTTATAACTATTGTATTGTTTTTAGTAAGTGGTTGGTCTTTGTAAATAAATATTTAAAAAAACAAGCAAACAAACAATAAAAAGGTATATACCAACATCATCAAAACAAGTAGCACGTTTGCCAGCTTTGGATTTCAGAAATTCTGCTTTTCTAGGCAAGGACAGAGGACACTGCTGTTGTTACTGATGCCAGTGTTGTTTCTGTATTATCATCTTGTTTCTCAGTGTCTTGGAGCAGCTTATGCAGTGGCGTACAGATGGGGGACAAGGGGGGCAGTATACCCTGTGTGGTACTTTTTTAGGGGCGCTGCTGCTCCTTACCTATCCCCCTGTGCACTGTCACCCCGCCCCTACTCCTGTGCACCCCTGCCCCTGTTATCACCGTGAACTGGCCTGGCTTCGGAAGATATTAGATATCGTTTTGATATCATAATTCAGTCCCATTTTGCCACCCTCAGCCAAGTGTTTGTGAGGCCCCAGAACAAGCACAGAGCTAGGCATGGCCCTTAATTGCTGAAACATTCCTTTCTCCTCCTAGGCAAGCCAAACTCAGCCAGATCTTGCTTTAGGAGACCTCCCTACACAAACACTTCATTAAGGATGCATGCTAATACAAAGAGCCCCCTGCCCCAAGCGGGCACCCTGACGAGCTAGAAGCTCAACTGCCCAAGCGAGCTGCAGCTGCATACTGGCCATTCTATTGTCAATTCGGACTTAACTCAGTCATGTTAAATTCTGACCTTTCAGAGACATTGTTGCACGCCCATACCTCATTGTTCTCTCCCAAGTCCAGACTAGCCTACAGTCATACTTTCCCTATAAAACCCCCCTGTTCCGAGAGCTTCCTTGGATCGCTCCCAAGTTCCAGACTGCCCTGCTGCTTTGCCCAGCAAGCTCCCCTCAAGGAACCACGCTGAGCTTCTTCTCCCCATCTGCAGCTTCTTCAGGACTATGAGAAAGGTGTCGTATCACCCATTTCCCCAGAAAACTCTTATTTCTTATTTCCTAGTTAGCTGTGTGGTTGTGTTGTCTTAAGTGTTTGTCTGATGTTAATAAAACATCATTTTGCTATTTTTAAAACGGTCTGACTGCTTGACTGACCTGACTCCGTATACATAGGGTTACAAGATCCCCACTAAGTTACCCTGCCTCTCATTAGCTTAAAGTGAAGTGCTCCAGTTAATTTCCCCATCTTTGCTTGTTGTTGTTTGGTTATTTGGCCACCCATCCCGGGACCCCCAGCAACAGGGCAACACCCCTACCTCTAACCCACTCATGCCAAGCTATACCACTGAGTTTATTTGCCTATAATAACAAAAATCGTAGAATCATAGAGTTGGAAGAGACCCCAGGGGCCATCCAGTCCAACTCCCTGCTATGCAGGAACACCCATCAAAGCATTCCCAACAGATGGTCATGAAGCCTCTGCTTGAAAACTTCCAAAGAAGGAGACTCCACCACACGCCGAAGCAGCATATTCCACTGCTGGACAGCTCTGACCATCAGGAATTTCTTCCTGAGGTTCTGGTGGAATCTCCTTTCCTGCAGCTTGAATCCATTGCTCCTTCTCCTAGTCCAGTGGTTCTCAACCTGTGGGTCCCCAGATGTTCGTGGACTTCATCTCCCAGAAGCCCCAGCCACTATGGTCAATGCTCAGGGCTTCTGGGAGCTGAAGTCCAAAAACATCTGGGGACCCACAGGCTGAGAACCACTGTCCTAGTCTCTGGAGCAGCGGAAAACAAGCCTGCTCCCTCCTTGATATAACATCTCTTCAAATATTTAAACATGGCTATCATGTCCCCTCTTAACCTTCTCTTCCGCAAATTAAACATACCCAGCTCCATAAGCCATTCCTCATAGGGCATGGCTTCCAGACCCTTCACCATTTTGGTTGCCCTCTTCTGGACATGCTCCAGCTTGTCAATATCCTCCTTGAATTGAGGTGCCCAGAACTGGACACAGTATTCCAAATGAGGTCTAACCAAACAGAATAGAGTGGTACCATTACCTCCCTTGATCTAGACACCATACTCCTATTGATGCAGCCAAGAATCATGTTGGCTTTCTTGGCTGCTGCATCACACTGCTGACTCATGTTCAGCTTGTGATCTACCACGATTTCTAGATCTCTTTCACATGTACTGTTATCCAGCCACGTGTCCCCCCTCCTATATTTGTGCATTCCACTTTTTCTGCCTAGTGTAAGACCTTACATTTCTCTCTGTTGAAATTCATTTTGTTAGCTTTGGCCCAGTTCTCTAATCTGTTAAGGTCATTTTGAATTTTGATCCTCTCCTCTGGAGTATTAGCAACCCCTCCCAAGGTGTCATCTGCAGATTTGATCAGCATGCCCACTATTCCTTCATCCAAGTCATTGATGAAGATATTGAATAGCACTGGACCCAGGACAGAACCCTGTGACACCCCACTAGTCACTTCTCTCCAAAATGAAAAGCAGCCATTGGTGAGCACCCTTTGGGTTTGTTCAGTCAACCAGTTACAAATCCACCTAACAGTAGCCCTGTCCAGCCTGCATTTTATTACCTTCTTTGCAAGAATGTCATGGGGAATGTTGTCAAAGGCCTTACTGAAAACAAAATATGCCATGTCCACAGCATTCCTTTCATCTATCCAGCTTGTAACTCTATCATAAAAAGAGATAAGATTAGTCTGGCATGACTTATTTTTGAGAAATCCATGTTGACTTTTAGTGATCTTGGCATTGCTTTCTAAGTGATCTTGGCATTGCTTTCTAAACTGACTGTTTAATAATCTGCTCTAGGATCTTTCCTGGTATTAATATCAGGCTAGCCAGGTGATAATTATTTGGGTCCTCTTTTTCCCTTCTTGACAATGGGGACAACATTGGCCCTCCTCCAGTCTGCTGGGACTTCTCCTGTTCTCCAAGAGTTCTCAAAGATTATTGCAAGTGGTTCTGAAATTACTTCTGCCATTTTTTTTAAATATCCTTGGGTGTAATTCATCTGGCCCTGGAGACTTGAATTCATCTAGATAATAGATGAGTCAATAGATTTCCACATGTCTTATCTTTCCCATAATTCAAAGCCAGTGAAACATAGACACCTGAGACTTGGCATGGATATAAAGTAGACTTTAGGGGTGTACACTCTGGGGTTCTCTCTCTCTTTTTTTTTTAAAGTGGGGTGATTAGTTGTAGTTGATTAAAATTTGTAGTCTGTCATACCATTTTTGGCCAGAAGGTGGCAGATATCTTTAACCTTGCTAAGAGTGGAAACTGAAGAGAGTCCAAAGATAATTTCCCACAGAGTCTCTAGGTCCCTCCACAGTGTGTTTCTTTCAGCAGAGCCCTCAGTTTCTCTGAAAGTTTAAGAAGAAAGAAGTTTAATGAGAAAGAAAGGGGAGAGAAAGAGTCCTTCTGCCTGCAAAAGGTGGGATCAGGGTTAGTGTGAGTGAGAGTGAATTCAGAGAAAGGCTGAATGCATACCCTCCAAGATTTCACAGATTAAAACTAGAAAACGTGTGGCCAAGCAACCTCAGAATGTGGTCAGGATGGCAAAAGCTATTAATGAGGAAGAACACAAAAGCTAAGAGAGGCTGCAGCAGTTTGCTTTAGCTTGAGTCTGCAGGGAAGAGCAGGATCCCACCCCTTCTTCCCCTTTGAATTAATTGAGTGCAGATGACTTTTGCTCTTTGAACTCAGTTTGAAACAATTGAAATAAGTAAGGCCAAAGGGAGAAATGGGAGGAGAGATAAAATGGGGCATTTTAAAAAACAGCTTAAAAGGTAGAGTAACAAAGGATTGATCAGGACTGTCCCTGCCAAATGAGGATAGTTGGAGAATATGTGAACAAGCGCTGCGGTGGAAGGAAGGCCCAGCGCAAAAGAAAAAAAGATGGGAGAAGAGAAGGGAAAGAGTAGGTGAAATGCGAAACTACACTTGTTAGGCTTGAAATCTGGTTTTCGTAAATTGCTATAGAATTAATACTTGATAATCATTAACTGTGGTATTAACTGGCCTTTTAGACACTCAGGGCCCATCAAGCAACTTTGCTTTAGAATTGTTTATTCTATTCTGCTGCTGTTTATAATCAGTACGTACAAGTGAAGGATGCTGGTATTGTGAAAGACCCAGGATGTTGCCTGGAACAACACAGACTTAGGAATGTTAAAGGTAAGATGGAATGTAACACGCGTATAAGCTGTGACTCTGCTAATGCTGATTCATGAATCTTTTCTTTTCTGTAAGCATTTTTAATATAAATATAAAAATCGTTTAAGAAGGGAAGCCTGAAAGAATAAATTGCCCTTCCAGCATATATGTGTGTGTGTGCGTGTCTATCTGTCTGTCTGCCTGCCTTTCCTTCTCTTTTCTACCTTCCTACCTCGTGTTTGGGGGTTCAAATCAGCCCCGTGTTCCACCTAGGAAATGATGAAGGTGTGATTAGTTTATCTACCCTAACATACTAATCTTCTCTAGAAAATAAGCAGACACAATTGAGGCTACAGTTCCAAACATCCCTCACCTCCGGTCGTGCTGGCTAAGGCTATTGAGAGTTACATTCCAAAATGTTTGCAGGGCACCACACTGGGGATGGCTGGCTTACAGGGAGGGTGCGGTCAGGTGGCTTTAAAATAGTATTGCCTCTACCCAACAGCTGGTGCACACCCAAAGCCATGCAGATTAGGGATGATGGGATGTGTTGTCTTCTGCATCTGAAAAGCAGCTGGTTGGAGAGGGTTGATTAGTTCAGTTTAGAGAGACCAGATCTAAACCCAACAACTAGCTATAAGCTTCCGATGCAATATATCTTTGGCATACTTGTAATTCCATAGAAACCAATAGGAAAGCAGGTGAAAATTTTGCTAGAACCATGGAAGAGTTCCTGGTATGTGCAGCTCAAACATCTACAGCTATATTTCACTTAAAGAAATATAGTGGAGAAACAAGAGTCACTCACCTCAAACATTTTTTTAAACACACTATCATTCTGAGAACCTGATTTCAGACAGGTGGTAGCATTTAAGGTGGAAGGGTGGAATCCTGTTAGGGATAAAAGTAGTATAATCTTCACAGGAACCTTGAGGGCATTTAGAGTACCCCCACAGTTGGGAAGGACTGTGACAAGGAAGGAAAGATTTTATATCCAACTTTCATAATGTTTGCAAACGGAAGATCATTTCCGTTTAATCAGACTTCTAGAATTTATAAAATAGTCCCAAAGCTTCAGAGCTTGGTCGTATCTTAAATATGGAGATTTGTCTTGGAAGGGCAGCTGTGAAAGAACTGGGCAATATCCAAAGCGTAAAGATGTATCATTGAATACTAAAGTTAGGATTCTCCATGTCATCCTATTTCCAATTTCTATGTATGGTTGTGAAAGCTGGACAGTGAAGAAAGCTGAAAGGGGGGAAAATAAATTCATTTGAAATGTGGTGATGGAGAAGATTTCTATGGATAGCGTAGACTACAAAAAAGACAAATAAATGGGTCCTAGAGCAAGTCAAGGCTGAACTTTTCTAGAAACCAAGATGACTAAACTGAGATGGTTGCACTTTGAACATATTATCAGAAAACATGACTTAGGCCATTTCCGCACTAGACTGTTATAGCGCTATGATTCCACTTTCAACATCCTATGGAATCCTGGGGTTTGCAGTTTCGGGAGGGGCCAGGTGGCCCCTCCCAAAACTGCAAACCCCAGGATTCCATAGAATGTTGAAAGTGGAATCATAGCACTGTAACAGTCTAGTGCGGAAATGGCTTTACTAAAAAAAAGACAATAATGGCTGGTAAGGTAGAAGTCAGTAGGAAAAGAGGAAGACCGTGCTATAGATGGATAGACTCAATCATGGAAGCCATGACCTTGAGTCTGAAAGAGCTGAGCAAGGCTGTGACTTGGATGTCTCTCATTCGATCACCATAAGTCAAAATCAACTTGAAGGAAGTTAACAAGAAATCATATAAGTGTTTTTGATGAGGCCCAGGTCACGGCTACTTATGCTCAGACTTAAATGTGTGGAAGAAAGGCACATAATGACATAACATTCTTTTAAGTCACTGAAATGCTTTTGTCTGAACACAGCCAGAGTTCCAAAACATGTCTATTAGGATATTTTTTTTCTCTGAAATGAAGGAGCTTTTTGATTACTAAGAAAATGAAATATATCTGATGTATCAGCAGGTGGTGAAGCTTAGATTTTTCCTGTACCAAGAACACAACTTCAGCTGACTATGCACTGAATATCTTCAAGTTGGACAGACAAAAGCCTAAGGCTTGCTCAGAGCACCAGATGGTAACCAATTATGGACATACGGATGCAATGTACCCTGTTTGCCTTGAGTGGTAAGAACATCAGAAGACCAGATGCTCTGTAAGGTCTTCTATATAATTCAAAGAATTATGTAGAATATTAGATAATTCACAAAATTGTTTGGTGCAAGGGTGCACACACATACAGGCTCAGGGTTACTCCAGGTTTTACAGAAGAGTGGAATTCCACCCCTCCTCCCCTTCAGTCAGTTAGGGCTGAATTTGCCTTGACTTCCATTTATTGTAATGAAGATGAAGTATAAATAAATAACCATTCTTAGCATTCCCTGAATCTGGACTGACTGTTGGAAGTGGGGGAGAAAACTGTGAGATGAAAAATGGGATGGAGTGTTAGGACAAGGCAGAGGGAAAAAACATAGCTATAAATGTCAAGGAAAAGCAGCATGTTGTAGTGGTTTGAATGTCAGACTATGACCCTGGAGACCAGGTTCAATTCCGTTTGGCCACGGTTGACCGTGGGCACATCACACACTCCCAGCACCCGGAAAATCCCGTGATAAGTTCACCTTAGGGTCACTATAACCAACAACAATAAATGTCAAGAACCTATACTGAGTGGACAGAGTATAATACTCTGCCCATATAGTCACATAGATCCCCTACCCTGGAAGTTCTCAAACCCTGGAAGAGGCTACTGGTGCTGCTTACTGGTGGAAAGGAGAGCAATTCATATGGTAAAGATGCAGTTTGTCTCAGCTAGGAGGAGGAAAGGAACAAGATGGAATGAAGTTTCCTTTCTCTTCCCCTGGCAGCCAAGAACAGCTGCATCTTCGTTGTCTGAATTGCCTCCCTCCTTCCCGCCCCACTTGTAGGCAGCAGTAGCTGTCCCCGCTCCCCATGACTGACAGCTGCTGGGGGAGGTTTGGGATGGACCACAAAGGGATAGAGATTAGTTCCCTGCACCCCATCCAAAAAGAGACCTGTACTTGTAAGCCACTGTTATGCACACATTTGTCACTAGTAGAATGCTTCCCAGAGATTAGAGAGAACTGTCTCATTACCCAGATAGGTAATTTCCTGGTTCACATTGTGAAGATAGTTTTACATATTTACAAGGATGAAAGTGAGAGATGTTCACAGAAATCAGTGGAGAAATCCAGGATCTGGAGCAGTTTCATATGAAGCTTTTATTAATTCCACCGTCTTGCTTCATTTATTCAACTTTATGAGGACTTTGCATAACATTGTCCCCAGTTGCACCCTTATTTATCTACCACTTCTTTTGCCTTTGTTCTTAACATGGAAAAACTGTTGAAGAGAAAAAGATGGAGCAGCTGCACAGTGCCTTCTAACTGGTAGTATGAGCAGCCCTTCCTCCCTCTGGGAAAAGGAAAGACTTCCTCTGTCCGCCTTCCCCTCAAACCCAGCTCTTCCAGGGTCAGTGAGAAGAACTAACCACCTTCATCACCCCCATAGTAAGACCACTTTCTCTCTAGCTTGCTTCTGTCTTCTCCTTCTTCCTTCCCTGGCTTTAGTCTCTAAATCCACACCTAGGAAGCAGCTTGTAGTTCTGATCAATATGATATTGTTGCAGTAAGACCTGAACTTTCCTGTCAAGAATCCACTGCATTAACAATGTTGCTGCTGTTAATATATAATTTAGTAATTTAAAATTGCAAGGAATCAAGTCATTTTAAATGATTCATTTTGTGAGTTTGGGCTTATTATTGTATGCAGTGTTGTGCAAATTTTGTGAATGGAGTAATGATTAATCTATCAATAAAACATTCATAGATTTGCATATGAACAGTTCAATATTTATGAATAAACAGTGCACATGGTCTTTCATTAATGCCTGCATGTGTTGTAGCATGTATCACTTAGAAGAGGCATTCCATGTGAGAGATGGGGTAATGCCTCTTTTAAGATGGATCTTGCCTTTTATAGTATTTATATTAAAACAATTATTAAATGCATTGGTGATTTGAAGTTTTTAATTAGTTAATTTAACTGGTTAGTTAAATGTTGCTCAGTGATGATAATGATGGGTTGGAGTAGGAATCAAGAACTTGCAGATGTCGTTAGACTTTAACTCCTATCAGCCACAGTCAGGATAATGGGATCACAGTCCAACCAAATCTTGGAAGGCCGGGTAATATCTATCCCTGGGTTAGAATAAGAAACCCTTCCATCTGGAAGGTGGAGTGACAGGGAGGTGCCCCCTCTCCTTTCAACAGTTGCTATGAACTGGGTGAGGAAATGTAGGTTGGAGTAAAAAAAGATTAAAAAAGGATGTATATATAAAAGGCAGAAGGAAGGAGACAGAGGAAGACTTGAACCTCAATGTTTTCCCATGTACGTTAGGGTCCAAAGCTGGATCTGGCCAACCATTCTCCAAATGTCTGTGTGATTGATCAGTACTTGTTTAGAATATGTTTTGGAATCTTAACATCATGTCTAGGACATACATACACATGATTATTCAGTGTTAAGCGCCATTAAATTCATTGGAGCTCACTGCCAGCTAACAAACTATAGGACTGCAGTCTTAGGCCATTTCCGCACTAGGCTGTTATAGCTCTATGATTCCAGTTTCAACATCCTATGGAATCCTGGGGTTTGCCACCTGGCCCCTCCCGAAGCTGCAAACCCCAGGATTCCATAGGATGTTGAAAGTAGAATCATAGAGCTATAATAGGCTAGTGCAGAAATGGCCCTAATCTACCATCAGCTTTTGGAAAGTTACATCTGCATCCTCCTCCTCCACTCCCAGACTTTGATAATTTGCTGGCTTGTAGAAGTGCTGCTTCTTTTTCTCCTCCTGGAGGAAACATAAGTGCTGGTGGGGATGGGGGAAGAATGGTAGATAAAGGCAGTGGTGTATTTAAGTCTTTTACTCTGAGTCTTAAGTCAAGTCTCAAATCTCTACCTTCAAGTCTCAAGTCCTTGAAGATACTTTCAAGTCAAGTCTCAAGCCTGGAAGCCAACTTTATACTCCAGCCAAAATTTCAGAATTATTGGATAGAGTGAAATAAATTCAGTTTTAACAATTTAAGCAGAGTTGGCTCTCCCCGTTTGCAGTTTTGCCATCTGCAGCTTCGGAAGTGGGGAATAGGATCCTATCTTACTCAAGCTCATTGAGTAATCCTTCTTGAGCTCACTGAGAATCCTTCTTCCTCAAGCTCATTGCCTGACACATTTGCTATTTCCCTTTGAGAAATGCACTTTGTACTCTGAGGGCGAGTTTGGTCTTTTACTCTTAGGAAACATTTTAGAAAGCTCCTCCGATATGCAGCAGAACAGGCTGCTGAGCAGACCTCAAGCCTGCCTCAAGCCCACTGCCTAACCCGTTTGCTGTTCCCCTCTGAGAAATGCACCCACACTTTGGGCTTGTCATGTGACTAGTAGACAAAAAGAGATGGAGGCCTTGTTTAAAGTCATAAGGTTTCTGGATGAAGGCATTATGTTACTGAATGAAGGGCATCAAATCAGTCACTAAAAATATACAAGTCTTGAGTCAAGTCAGTGCATCATTTATGGCTGAGTCAAGTCTGAGTTGAGTCACTGAAGTGGCTTAAGTCTGACTTGAGTCCGAGTCTATCAACTCGAGTCTACGTCACTGGATAAAGGGCAGAAAATGTCAGAGCTTCACATATTCTGCTTGACTTTTGGTCCTTTAGGTCAGGAAGAGAAAGGCCATTTCCGCACTAGACTGTTATAGTGTTATTATTCCACTTTCAACATCCTGTGAACTCATGGGGTTTGCAGTTTAGGGAGGGGCCAAAGAGAAAGGTGTTTTGGGGTTTTTTTGGTGGGGGGGTGAGCTCTTTCTGTGATCTTAGCCACATGTTCTCAGGTCTCTGGGCAAAAATGGGAAAGGGCTGTTGGAGAGCAGGAAGGTTATAAGCATTCATGCAGGCAATAGATGACTAATCCAAATCAAAGGTGGGACACATCTGTCTCTCCACTTGATATTTCTCCTTATAGTTACGCTGATGGGCATTCTACTTGATGCTGCCTTTACCGCTCAGTTGTTATTGTTATGATGCAGATTAAAACATGTATACAGAAAGATGTATTATATTTCCATTTGGATTACTATAATTAACCCCAATTTTACATATACATCTATAAATCAGAGCTTGCAAATTTTCTCTAGATTTGTGAACTTTTTCCTGTTTTTTTTTAGTGATGCATCTTTTCTGTGTGTGTGTGTGTGCGCGTACGCGCACGCGCGCGCACACACACACACATGTATTTTTTCAATTAAAGCTTGTTGATTTAGTTTGAAATGGAGGAAAGCAATCAATCCATATGCATCCTTTAGGCAGCTAGGTATGTTTAGCCTGATGACAAGAAGGTTAAGACGTGACATGATAGTCATGTTTAAATATTTCAAGGGATGTCGTGTTGAAGATGGAGCAAGCTTGTTTTCTTGTGGTCCAGAGACAAGAACATGGAGCAATGGATTCTACAGAAAAAGAGATTTCACCTAAACGCCAGGAAGAACTTTCTGAGGGTAAGAGCTGTTTGACAGTGGAATATGCTGCCTTGGAGTGTGGAGAAGTGACCTTTGTTTGAGGTTTTAAACAGAGGCCAGATGGCTATTTGCTGGGGATGCTTTGAATAAGCTCAAGGCAATGTGTGGTTCCCCTCTATTTTATCCTCACAAAGAACCCTGCAAGGTAGGTCATACTGGGAGAGGGTGACAGACTCAAGGGACTTGAACCTGGAGATCCCAAGTCTGAGTCCAATACTCTCCACACAACTCAACACTGGCTTGCCATGGCGTTTCCAAGGAAGATTCTATAAGCGGGGAATGCCGTGTTTACAGTTGCTGGCTTGGGATCCATGCTGTACTGTTGAACAGATTTCCTTTGTGTCTTATAAGTACATTGAAATAAATAGGGTTAATGCATGGCAGCCATCTGTACCATCACATTGTGTGTATCTCATTCTTTTTCAAAGCTATGCTGTGAGGTACACGGCTCTTGCACTGGGAAGCATGGGCTGCCCTGAGGAGTTCCTTTTGTAAGATCACAAGGCACAGCTTCTGGCAAACAAGGCCTTCCTATCACTTCATCCTCCAGCAATGCTTGACTTGAATTTTTATTAGCTGTTATGCCACACAGAAGGTTGGGCTCTTGAATATAAATGTATTTTTAAAAGGATATTTCTCAGATGCAGAGAATAGCCACACGGTTATCACTTTGAATAGGGAAGATCTGTCATCTCTGCTCTCATATTGTTTATTATTATCACTAGCTATTTACAGAGCACATTTATGCTGTGCCTAGTTTATACAAAACAAATGAAAACACACAAGCTTTGTCCTTAGCTTTGCATTTGGAAACAGGCTGTACACCATTCTCCCTAAACCAGCAGTGGTTGCAGCAACTCAGCCCACTTCATTGTGAATTTTAATATTACTCTACATGTGCAGTCTTAAATCAGTGGTGTTGCTGTTTCACCCCCTTTCATTCCAAAATAATGCCACTTCACTCAAGGCAAAAATTAGCATTTCTTTCGTTATCAAGCAGGAAATCTTTGTCCCAGCTGACAGCATTTCAAATATGCATGTTTCTCCAGAAATTAATACACAAATGAAAGCAAAAGTCTTGCCCTCAATGTATAGAGGGAGAAAGCAACTGCAGTCCTGATGTTGTTTGGAAGGACAGGGTAAACTCAAATCATGCAATTATGAAGAAAGATGATTTTCCTTTGCTCATTAAGTGGTGGATGTGAGGGTGGAAGAAACTGGAATTTTGTGTTTTTTTAGGAATGGGTTTCTTTGCCAGCTTAGAAGTAATGAGAGGAAGAAACTGGAATCTTGAAGTTTTGGTGTGGCTAGGAGGGGTTTCCTCTGTTTGCTTAGGCAAAGGGTGAGTAACTACTTTCATCTGGAATGGAGCAGTTTCTCTTTCCTGGAAAAGGTAAACTCTGGTGTTTTACTCCTTAAACCTCTTTAAAATTGTTGGCAGGATGAGTACAACCATTGCTTCACACATTCCCCTGGTCTCCAATGATCCCCTATGGAATTATCTTCCCCATTTACATCAGTCTTAATTTACATTACAAGCCCAGGAACACAACCCTGATGTAAATCAATACTTTCTTACATTTAGGTGAGCTAGATTCTTATTTTCCTAGCTGTTGACATTTTCTCTTTCCTAATAAGCATAGGTTCTCTGATATTATGAGCTCCAAGAAAGACTTCAGAAGCATATTATGTATATTCTGGTTGTGGTTATTGTGAGTCTTCAAATCATTTCCAACTTATGGTGACCCTAAGGTGAACCTATCATGGGGTTGAGAGTGTGTGACATTTTCAAGGTTACCCAGTGGGTTTCCATGGCTGAGTGGGGAACTGAACCTGGTCTCCAGCTGGGACAAAGATTTCCTGCTTGATAACGAAAGAAATGCTAATTTTTGCCTTGAGTGAAGTGGCATTATTTTGGAATGAAAGGGGGTGAAACAGTTCAATGCTCAAACCACTATACCATACTGGCTCTCTATGATAGCTTGTATTTAATGCTCTTAAACATGGACAAAGTTGTTGTTCTCAGAGAAGAGTTTTTCCTTCCAAAAAGGTATTCTGAATAAAGAAGATCTATACCTCTGACCACTTACTTTGCATTCCTAATAACTGTGCATATCTACTCAGCAGTAAGTCTCCATGAGTTAAGTGGGACTTTTCCTAAGTGTGTGTAGGATTGCCTCTAGTCAATTCCACAGCAACTCCAGTTAAGAACCACAGATAAGTGAGCAAGAAAAGATCTTTGGCTATAACCTTTGGGGAGTTCCTCATGGTTAAAGTTGACTCACTAAACACACTCCTCGAGCAAAGAAGATGATATGATCCAGGAATATTGTCAGAAACGAATGGAATACTAAGGGGATGTGAGCTGAAACATTTCCCTCTTGTTTTGTCTTGCCAGCTTTCCAACCAAGTTCCAGAAAGGCAATGCATGCCTTTAGAAGAAAGTGGGGAGCATTCATCTTCCTAACAGAGAAGCTGGTCTTGCAATCCATTGCCTTCTGCCTTCCTCCTCACCTTCTGAGTAAATCTTTTTAGGTTCTGGTTCGGAGGTTTCAGGAACTGATTGCAATCTTCCCTCCTAATTGTTCTATTTTTAGCAGTAGTCACAATATCATGCTCTTGAACACAGTGGGAAGAAAAAACAGTGTTTTGTTGGGATGGAGACTGCTCTTTATTTTTCCAGTTTTTCAAGACCCGCTACAGTGAGCCCAGGGACATCATTGCAGACAATCAGTGGACAGGGAACGTGCAATGGCCTTTTTCCCAGGCTTGGGTGACGTCCCAAGTATTGCTTGGCCTATGTGTTTATTATACGGATAGTCCAGGTTTTTGAGTTTGGATCCCAACGTAGCTTACAGCTAAAATCCCCAAGAGTTACAGTATCATTTCAGAAAAAGGTTTTATGGGTACGTGACAGTCTTCTGTAGGACAGCCTATGCTGTCCTGTTTTTAAAAGAGCAGTCCTCTGTCTGAAGGGTAGATCTGTGCAAGTATGGCTTAGAAATGCATACAGCCCTACACTTTTGTGGGGGTTGGGGCAGAGGATCTCCACAAAAGTGAAGAACCACAAATAAAAATAAAAATGGCAAAAGCTAGTTTTTTAACCTGAGAACACTTCTCTAGGAAATTCTAGGACCTCAAGCATGATTCTATGTTCACCTTCCAGCAGAAGTAGACTGTAGAATTGCACTGGAGGATCTAGAAATTCCTAGAGAGAACATATTTTTCCATGATGGAGCAAATATAGTAAGAATTTTAAAAATAAATTTTAAAAATAAAATAAGCTGTGAATAATCAAATCTGCAAAAGAACCCTAAAGAAGGAGAGCAGGGGCCCTAAGTTGCTTATCAACAGGTAGCAGTTTGTGCAGCAAGCTAAGCAGGATCAGGGGGCAGTTACCTGCACATAGTTTTCCCCACCATGAAGAAACGTGCTGTGTTCTAAGTGTGTACTTGTAACAATACATTACCATAGGCAAATTCGTCTCTTCTTCTGCCCTCCCCTGTTTTCAGCGATACACCTTCTCTTTCTTGACAATTCTATGATGCTACTGACGTCCAGATTCTAGATGGAGGAGGGACAAGGGGCTGTGGGTGGACATATGGTAAAGATGCCCAGAGTCTGGTGGGCCAGAGAATGACATAGCATCTGACAGCAGCACCAATCTATGCTGGCTTTCATTTTACTGGCCTGGCCTGAATCTTATTGATTCGTCCCAACTACAGTGAACCAGTTGAACCGAATGCTGGAGTCAGCAGGTAGGTAAATCGATTCGGTGTGTCTCCTTTAATTTAGACTAGCAGTAGGATTTGAATCCAATTTGCGAGAAGGGCAAGATATAAATATATATAAATAAATAAATAACTTGGATTTAGGCCAAAGTGTAGTTTTGAAGTGTTACCCCATTCTCTGGGGGTCCCGGGAGGGACACCTAAATAACAAAACACTATAACACAACCTTGGGGAAAATTAGCTGGAGCACTCACTTAAGCTAGCAAGAGGCAGGGTAACTCAGCAGGATCTTGCAACCCAGCGTCTACGGGGTCAGGTCAGTCAAGCAGCCAGATGGGTTTAAAGTAATAAAAACGATGTTTTATTGAATACAGACCAATATTAAAGACACCACAGTCACACCGAGAACTAAGGGATCAGAAATTGAGTTAGAGAGAGAGGTTTTCAGAGGGAAATGGGTGATACGACACCTGTCTCGTAGTCCTGGACCTTAGGAGAGAAGCCAAGATGCGGAGAAGAAGCTCAGCTCGATTAGCTGAGGGGAGCTCAAAACGGCAGCAAGACGGGATGGAACTCTGGAGCAGGTCGAGCAATCCGAGGAAGGTCTCGGAATCAGAGGTTTTTATAGGGTGAATTGTGACTGCAGGCTATGCCTTACTCGGGGAAAACAATGAGTTTTGGGTGCAGACAATGTCTCAGAAAGATCACACTTTGCATGATGGAATCAGAGCCGAATTAACAATAGTGTGGCCAGTATGCAAATGCGCAGCGCTTACCAGTGGACGGCACAACCTTTGTCCAGTAGCCTGCTCGGGGCAGGAAGCTTTTGTTAGTATCACGCATATGTAATGAGGTGTTTGCCGGAGAGGTCCCTGAAGCGACGAACCGGCTGTGTCTGTCCTGCCTGGGTGGAGAATGGAATGTCCAGCAGTTATCGGCTGTGCCTGTTTGCGTGCTTGTCCGGTGGCCTCACAAACACGTGGAGCGGGGTGGTGGAAGAAAGCCGAATGGTTCGATATCAAAATGATATCTAGGGGTGTCCCCAAGGAGGTCTAAACTGCAGTAACAGAAGCATTAGAAAACATTAGAAAATAAACTCTCTCCTAGCATTTAAAAGCTCCTGGAGTATCTACTCTTTCCTCTTGTGCTTTTGAACTGCAACAACTTTATCCACACTTCCCCATCTTTTTGAAAGCATCCAATAGCAACCATAGAGTACTTTTCTTAACTTCGGAAACCTAACATGTAAGTGCCTGATTTTTAGCAACACATAACAATTAAGGGAAAGTTTGTATCTTACAAGTATTCCACCTGCATTTTAAACACCAGCAGTTGCATACAAAAGTTTGGGCTGTGATCCAGAGATGTAGGCCCCTAGCAGAGTTTCCATCTTAGTCACTCCCAGAAGAATGTGTTTAAAGGAGAAGAAATGGCAGTGCTGCAGATTGTGAAGTCCCAGTTTCTATTTCAAATCCCATCAGATTCCTGCATTCCTCTCTGAACTTGGCACTTCTGTGATGCTGTCATCAGAGAGGGAAATGCAAAAGGTTCAGAGGTTTCAATTTTTTCTGGACCACAGCCATTTTCTCCTCTGCTTTTGTGTTATTCATATATGATTTTTATTTAAGGAAAGCAAATTAAGCGGGATGCAGGATAAAAAAAATGATATATACTTCTTAAGGCAAAGACCATTTAATTTTTTAAAAATGAAATAAACCACAGTCCTCAGATTCTGGCCAAAGGAAAAACTGCACTGAAGATGGAACAGTGGCTATTTTTAGGAAAGAAAGGATATGTCAGCAAGAGTCTGAGCCAAGAATGGCTTCAATTAAGTAAAATGGAAATTTGTCAAATGAAGCAGTTGCTAATTAGGGCAGCAAGTTGAGGGAAGAAAGAATAACTATTATTAATTGCTCTTTGGGCTCTCTCATTAATGGATTCTTTCCTCCGTGTGCTGATTCTTGAACAGCATCTAGCATTCTATGGATGAATCAGCAGGACCAGAAACACTTGCTGTTGCAATTGCATAGAATCATGCAGGTAAATTTGTTTGAAGCAGATGAATATTGTGAGTTAACTAAATGTGATCAGGACATCAAAAATCTATTGTCCCATTTGTTAGAAATAGCTGAAAAGACTCACAAAACAATTTAGCACAGGATCGGCTGAAGCATTAAATGTTTATTTAAAAGTACGTTTCTGCAGAAGTGGGTGCTCCCCAGAGGGAAGGACATACCCCAGTATTGGATACCTCATATTTTATCCCATGCCCCCTCATCGCAGGTTTTCCCTCCCCTGGGATCCCATTGGACAGGACTCCAAAGGTTACAGCCTGTCAGGCTCGCCTAAGAAGTTACATTTCCCCTTTCCCATATTTACAGCATGAGTGATCATGCACTGATCATACATTTCCCTCCTGTGTCTTTGTTTCTCATGTTACATTCCAGGCGTCTTATCAGCAGTTTCAAAGTACCCCTTCGTGTTCTGGTATGTCCCTATCAATCAGTTTACTCCTTACAGACAGCCTTGTCCTGTCACTCAAGACTATCTTATCAGTCTGGTTCTACATCTGGAGATTCAAGGCCAAGAGGCCTCCTTCTGTTCTTTAGCCAATTTTTAGAAAGCTGTTTTTCTTAGACTTAGTGTATTACAGAAGCTCAAATATAAAATATACTGAAATATATGTGTAAATATATCTAGAATATGCGTTATACATATAAGTTAATATGTATGCTTCTAATACATGTTATTAATACTGTATAACCAGTGCAGAAACTAAACTAGATTTCATTTCTCTCAGCATTTCATGCTAGACATAGACGTGGTGGTGAAACTTGTATCAAATACTAAATGATTTTTTTTATATGATATGATCTCAAGAGAAACCAGAGTATTTTTTTATATTATCAAAAAAGGAGAGCCTTACTCATGCTAATATTAATGATCCAGAATGTGACCCATGGCCACAATCTTTCTTCCCTCTCACTTTCAAGAGCCAGCTGGACTAGGAGAAGGACAGCAAACTAAGTTTTGCTTCCAGCTACCCCATGTCATGAGTCATATTTAATGACGTATTGTTTAGTGGACCTTTTATATCTCTTAATGAATTTTAAATGGTTGTAATTCTTAAGATTAACTGTTTTTTTTTTTAATTACATCTATCTATATCTTCATCTGTCTTTACCTGCTACTGCTACTGTGTTTTTAATTTCTACTGGTTTTAATAATTTGTAGGCTCCCTTGAGTTCCATTGTTGGCAAAAAGGTGGGATAGAAATGAACAAGTAACATCAAAAAGAACAATAGTAGTCTGGATCATCTTCTTGATGAAACGAGAATGGTTGACTAAAGAACTCTCAGCTGAGCTAAATGTTAAGAGAAACATGTACAGGGAATGGAAGAAGGGGAAACCACCAAAGAAGAATTTAAGCAAGTAGCCTGGAGATGTAGGGAGGAGGTCAGAAAGGCTAAAGCACAGAATGAACTTAGGCTGGCCAGAGACATTAAAAACAATTAAAAGGGCTTTTTTAAATACATCCACAGCAAAAGGAAAAAGAAGGAGACGATAGGGTCGCTGCGCAGAGAAGATGGTGAATTACTCACAGGGGGAAGAGAAAAGGCAGAACTACTTAACACCTTCTTTGCCTCAGTTTTTCCCCAAAAGGATACAAGCACTCAACCTGGCGATTGGGGAGCAAGTGAGGAAGCAGAGGAAATGAGGCACATAATAGGTAGAGAGGTGGTACAGGAATACCTGTCCACACTGGATGAATTCAAGTCTCCAGGGCCAGATGAATTGCATCCTAGGATATTAAAAGAGCTGGCAGAGGTCATTTCGGAACCGCTTGCTATAATCTTTGAGAAATCTTGGAGGACAGGAGAAGTTCCAGCAGACTGGAAGAGAGCAAATGTTGTCCCCATCTTCAAGAAGGGGAAAAAAGAGGACCCAAATAATTATCGCCCAGTCAGCCTGACATCAGTACCCGGAAAGATCCTGGAGCAGATCATTAAGCAGTCAGTTTCTAATCACTTAGAAAGCAAGGCGGTAATCACGAGAAGTCAACATGGGTTTCTCAAAAATAAGTCATGCCAGACTAATCTTATCTCTTTTTATGATAGGGTCACAAGCTTAATAGATGAAAGGAATGCTGTGGATGTAGCATATCTCGATTTCAGTAAGGCCTTTGACAAAGTTCCCCATGACATTCTTGCAAAGAAACTAGTAAAATGCGGGCTGGACAGGGCTACTGTTAGTTGGATTTGTAATTGGTTGACCGACCGAACCCAAAGGGTGATCACGAATGGCTGCTTTTCATCCTGGAGAGAAGTGACTAGTGGGGTGCCACAGGGTTCTGTCCTGGGCCCACAGCTGTTCAATATTTTTATCAATGACTTGGATGAAGGAATAGAGGGCATGCTCATCAAATTTGCAGATGACACCAAATTGGGAGGGGTTGCTAATACGCCAGAGGACAGAATCAAAATTCAAAATGACCTGGATAGATTGGAGAGCTGGGCCAAGGCTAACAAAATGAAATTCAACAGAGAGAAGTGTAAGGTCCTACACTTAGGTAGAAAAAATGGAATACAAAAATATAGGATGGGGGACACGTGGCTGGATAGTAGTACATGTGAAAGGGATCTAGGAGTCTTCATAGACCACAAGCTGAACATGAGTCAGCAGTGTGATGCGGCAGCCAAGAAAGCCAATGCAATTCTCGGCTGCATCAATAGGAGTATGGTGTCTAGATCGAGGGAGGTACTGTACTCTGCTTTGGTTAGACCTCATCTTGAATACTGTGTCCAGTTCTGGGCACCCCAATTCAAGAAGGACATGGTCAAGCTGGAGCAAGTCCAGAGGAGGGCGACCAAAATGGTGAGGGGCCTGGAAGACATGCTCTATGAGGATAGACTTAGAGAGCGGGGTATGTTTAGTCTGCAGAAGAGAAGGTTAAGAGGGGACATGATAGCCATGTTTAAATATTTGAAGGGATGCCATGTAGAGGAAGGAGAGGGCTTGTTTTCTGCTGCTCCAGAGACAAGGACAAGGAGCAATGCATTCAATCTGCAGGAAAGGGGATTCCACCTGAACCTCAGGAAGAACTTCCTGACAGTCAGGTCTGAACGGCAGTGGAATATGCTGCCTTGGAGTGTAGTGGAGTCTCCTTCCTTGGAGGTTTTTAAGCAGAGGCTGGATGGCCATCTGTCGGGAGTGCTTTGGAGGTGCTCCAAGGTTGACTCAGCCTTCCATCCTTTCGTAGGTCGGTAAAATGAGTACCCAGCTTGTTGGGGGCAATTAGCTAAAAAAATACATTGTAAACCGCTTAGATAACACTTAGTTGATAGGTGGTATAGAAATAAATGCTATTGCTATTGCTATTCCTGCATAGCAGGGGGTTGGACTGGATGGCCCGTGTGGTCTCTTCCAACTCTACATTTCTATGATTCTATGATTCTATGAGAGTGAAGTATTCACAATTGCAGGTGATTTCGTGATATTCAGGGGCATTTTTGAAAAACAAAAAATCCCCGGCAGACGCTTGTCACTGGCAGCCTCTTATATACGCACGGAGACTTCTGCACATTTAAAACCCTGACTTTCTAGTATTTTATATCACATTTACATCCAGAAGCAGAACAGATTCCCCATTGTAGGCAGTTTATCTCTGATTTGTATGGGGACAAGGATGTAGGGTGGAGCTATTGCTGTTACCACCAGAACTACGTAGCTCATATATGCCTACATAGAAGGTGAGTCTTTCTCTTCCTGGATCTTTCCCTAGACATTTAAGATTAAGCATACCCTTCAACTGTCCAAATTTGTTGGGCTAGTCTTGATTAACCTTCTGTTGTCCCATTTTTTCAGCTGACTTTAAAATGTCCCAGTTTCTTTCTCTTCCCCTCACTTTCGCCATTTCTGCACTAGACTGTTCTAGTGCTATTATTCCACTTTCAACATCCTATGGAATCCTGGGGTTTGTAGTTTAGGCCCCTCCCTAAACTACAAACCTCAGGATTCCATAGGATGTTGAAAGTGGAATAATAGCACTATAACAGTCTAGTGCAGAAATGGCCTTTCTCTCTTTGTCCTCAGCTCACTTCAGTTGCTGCATCTGAGTTCAAAGTGCAAAGTAGTCTGCACTCAGTTTGGGTGGGAAAAGAAGAGAGGAAGGGGTGAAGTATTGTCCTTCCCAGTAAGGTCAAGCAAAAACAAACTGTTAAGTTTGCTCCTAGTTTGTATGTTCTTCCTCATTAATAACTTTGCTATCTTGGCCTCACTGTGATGTTCCTTTGCCACACATGTTGAAGTTTTCATCTGTGAAATGTTGGAGGGTATGGATTCAGCCCAAACTGTGTTTTCTCTGAGAAGAAATCAGCTACTTTGACTGTTACTTTTGGATGCTTCAGTCTTGTTATTTAAGTGTAAACCTGGCTCTGAGAATACTGAGAACTATTCCCTATTTCAGTTGGGAACTATAGTTAAAAGAAACACTTTCCCATCAATATCTTACCAAGAAAGGACCCTTCTTAAGAGTAAAAGAAATATTTTTAACAGCAAAAAGAAATTGGCACCATAATCTCGCATGGTTAGCTCAGTTGTTATAATCAATACTTTTTGACAAATTATCAGTTATAAGACCTTACAATTTGCTCTCTGGTGGTATATCAAAATGTCACATGTGATATGTTGTTAGTCTGCTATCAACTCTTTTCTTTCTATGTAACTTTGAATACCAAAAGTATTTGAATTTTGAATCTTTCTTGAAAGAAGGGAAGGAAAGAGGAGGAGTCAAGGAATTTGCTTTTGCACAGATAACAGTAATTTAAAATGAACACATATTATGAAATATTCCCAGAGATAATGTAGAAAATCACGCAGCATCTGCTTTTCATTCTCTTCCAGATAATTAACTGCAGAGGATGGGGAAGAAATGCTCAGCTCTTGAATCATTAATTCTGAGGATTCTAATCTACTCTCCCTTTCACAATACTGAGAGCAAACATTGTTTGAACACGGCTCCCTGAAGGAGGCATCTGCAGATTTTTCCAGAAAAATTTCTGTGGTGTTTCTCTGACACTAATAGATGGATAACAAACCCTGCACAGTGTCTATATTAACAGGAAAGACAGTCTGTGTAGTTCTCTTTGCCCTAGCCAGACACTTGAAATGTGGAACGCATACTAAGGGGAAACTGAAAATGTGCATCTTAAGGTTTCAGGCATGGCTTAGTTAACAAAGCCACAGACAATGAAGCTCTTTTTAAGAAAATATTTTTATGTCTGCCCATCCCTCCTTTTCCCCTTTGTCCTCTGTCTAACCGGAAGTTTTTTTTTGACAGCAGCAGTGACACTGGGAAGATAGTGAAGGAGAGCTAGAGAAACACAGGCTTTTGGTGTCCAATTGCAGTAGTATGTCTGCAGGAAAGAATGTCATAGCCCTTATGCTAGGAAAGAATGGGATTCTACTGCAGCTGACCCTAATGGAGCTGTGTGTGCCTACAACAAGCAAGGTGACCAGAGTGACTTGGTAATCCCTTACTGAGCATGCATGAACAGGAAAACAGGGAAAAGTAAAAAGCAGATTGGCCTGCCTCTTCTGGTACCCACAGCATGGCTTTTTAAACAGCAGAGATCTAGAAATTTGGCCAGCAAAATGGAAATCCTAAGCAAAGTGGAGGCTAGTGAAAGAAAGTCACCTTTGGAAAGAAAAGAATTCTAAATACTGCTGCTTAAACTTTAAATTGGAGGAGAGCAAAGCATGGTGTTGTAGCAGTTAAAAGGGGAATCACAGCGTTGTAACTGTGTAGTGTGGAAGGACCCAGAGGCTGGCTCACTCACTGGCTCACTCACTCAGGCTGTTAAGGATGGATGAGACAGAAGAGGGTGAGGCTGAATGTGCAGCATGGAGTGAGAAGGAAACCGAGCAACAGAGAAAACAAAAAAGTTTCCGTGATGGATACCAGAGGGACAAAGGCACAAGAAGAACTAAAAGCAGAACTAGCCCAGGCAGGGCTGATAGCAGCTGAATGAGTATTGGGGTGGGCAAATGATATTGAGATGAGGATATGATACAATGTTTGAACCCAGGTAAAGATAGGCACTTTCATTAGTTATTATTAATTTTCTGGATCTGTTGAAGCAACACATCTTAACATCCATGCTCTTATTAAAAAAAAAAAAGGAGGAATAAGTATCTCAGTTTTATAAATTGGAAAATAAAGCAGAATTTTATCATTGCAATGTGTCCAAGATCAACTAGTGGAAAGATCACTATTAGAAGAACAGAGATTTGAACTCCATCTACTTGGATACTATTCATTCCTCTTTCTGTCCTGTTCTAACACACATGCATTCACCAGAGACCACAAAGGCAGAAATGGGGCAATTCTGTGAGCAAAACAATAGATGTGATTGTTGATGGGTTACCTGCCTTTACTTACATCAGCAGCCTGCACCTGATTAGATTAAGGACTAGCAAATCAACATTTGCACAATGCTGATATAAGTATCCCCTGCTGCCTTCTCTTTGCATAACCCCATACTTTTCTGTTGCTTTCTGGCAAAGATGGGGAATCTAATCAGGACTTAATTACCTTGCAACAGTTGCCACTCAAGGAATGTGCTGTAGCAGGGCTATGAAATCAACAGACCACCTGAAAGAGCAGTACTGGAAATCTATTGCCCAGTTGTCACCCTTTACTATGAGCCAATGGGAATTTCAAAAGGCAAGACTGTGCCTTGGAACCTTGCATCCTCCCAGTGGCACTGGATAATCTCAAGGTAAAACTTCAGCCTTTTTGACTTGGACCACACTTTGGCTTTTGGAGAGGAAGTAGAAATCTGGCTGGAAGAACTGCCAGCCCCAGGGACAGAGCCACGTGTTGTCTCTTCTCCCTCTCAGTAACCTGGGCCCTTTCTCACTGCACAATAATGGCATTATCACTTCACTTTAATGGTCATGGCTGCATCCAGAGAAGCCTGGGGGCTGTAGTTTAGTGAGGCATTTTTAGCACTCCAGCTGGCAATTCTGGATGTTGTTTTTACATGCTTTCAAATCACCTCCAACTTTCGGCAGACCTATTGTATGGTTGGTTGGTTGGTTGGTTGGTTGGTTGGTTGGTTGGTTGGTTGGCTGGCTGGCTTGTTTGTTTGACAAAATGTATTCAGAGGTTTTCTGTTGCTTTCCTCTAAGGTTAAAAGAGTGTGACTTGCCCAAGGTCACCCAGTGAGTGAGTTGGGATTTGAGACATCTCCCAAAGTCCTGTTTTAACACTTAAACCATTGTGCCATGTTGGATCTCATGAGAGCCAGCTGCACTTGAAGCTTCCTTTTCCTGAACTGCAGATTCTAGGATTCCATATGATGGAGTCATGGCAGTGAAAGTGGGATCACAGTGCTATAATTGTACAGTGTGAAAGGTCCCCTGAAAAATGCTGGAGGATCTGTGTGTAAACCCTTAGACAAGATTCTACTGATCTGCATTAATAAATAATCCCTTTACCTTGGATCTCCTGTGCCCTCAATGACAGTGTCTGGAAAAAACATCTTTTTGGGTCTATAGCTCCCAGAAGCTCATGGTCAGAGGCCAATGCTAGCTAGAGGATACAGGAGCCAGAATCCTGTTGGTTTGTTACCCAGGCCTAAATTCCTCTGAGGAAGTGATTGGATGTTTTGTCCAAGGTGGAATGACCACATTCAGGACTGGCCATTGTACATGGATGTGCCTTGTGCATGGATGTGCATATACATTTAGTGATGCATTCAATTGCACATTTGATATATTGGTTCAGTTACATAATGTTTCCATTCAACATAAAGGTTGCACAGCACAGTTGCTACATAATTCTGCATACAGAGCTTTATGCAACACACCCTCAAAGTATGAACTGCCTAGGAATGGTAAACCAAGAGAGTAACTTTTCCAATCCCTGATACTGATATCAGCAGCTGACTCCCAACTATCACCATCAGGCAATTAACTGATGGAAATCTAAAAGAATAAAGATAAATTCAGAGTGAACAGCAGAAAATTTGCATGTGGTTAAACAAGTTCTTATTCATTAAAGAATCATTTCCCTCCCTTTGTCTCTCTCATGACAGAATTAGCACAATGCATCATATGTTTGTTTGAGAAGTCCTGTTACAGCAACAAAAATTCAGTGAGTAGCCAGTCGTAAAGATATTTATCTTGACCTTTATCCTCCAAAGATGAGTTCTTTTTTTAATTTTAGAATCTGAAGGTGAAAAGATCTCTTGAGTGTTTAAAATGAACAGCTCCACCAGAAAGCTGAATGAAGTTGTTTTTAATGTAGCTGCATTTGCTGGCAAGGTGCTACTCATATTGACTTTAGTAGCTTGATCTCAGAAATAAACCTAGAATTTTGCACATTTTTCAGCTGAGGGAGGGCTAGTTAGAATTCTCAGCCAGACAGCCCTACTGCATCACCAAACTACAAACCCCAGGATCCCACAGGATGCAGCCATGGCAGTTAAAGTGGAATGGCAGCACTATAAGTGCACAGTGTGAAAAGTCCCCTGTGATTTCAAAAGCTTAAGTTTGTTCCTTTTTGTGTCTGCTCTCTACTGCCCTAATGAAAGCACTGCCCAAATAGAGACGCTGGAATCTTCATCATTTATGTTTGGCCGGGACAGCAGAGCCTGGGGTGAGCTGCCAGTTGAGAGGATAAGCTCACCTCCTTTATTAATTTCTTAACCGGGCCCAAGGACCATTGAATGCACTGAATGGAAACAGTTGAGGATATCAGCTTCAGATCGAAAGATATACAGGATTCTCAGCATGTCTACCAACTGGTTGCACAAGCTATCAGATCTACCAAAAATGTTAGTCCTGTTTATTGTCAGGGTTTTTTTCATATATAATATGTTCAATTCCAAAAGGAGATTGGCACAGTTCCAAATTCAAGTGATGCAACACTATTTTATGTTCACTGGTGTAAAAATCAGAGAATCTGCAATCCTGAAAGCATAGCGATTTCTCCCTCCTGTACCAAAGATATTCCCTGTTGACCTTACAGAAATGTATTCTTGAGTGCATTCTTAATTATTGTCTCTGTTAATCCTAGCTTTCCTCCTCTTCTCTCTTTCTTCCTTTCCACAGGATTTTTATCTTAAAGCATTCCTCACTCCATGTGCAGCTTTGCTGCTGTATATGATGACTCTTGTGTCCTACCTTGGTGATGTCACATTTCAAGTTCTGAAGATTTTCTGCCACTGTGTGTAGGCTTCTGAATGTCTCTGAATATGATGCTAAGGAAAGAAGCAGGTGCTTCTCATCCATAGCCCTGCTGTCTTGCAAACTCAGGGCCTTGACTTCCTTGTCATAGAATCACAGAGTTGGAAGAGATCACAAGGGCCATCAAGTCCATCTCCCTGCCATGCAGGAATAGACCATCAAAGCATTCCTGACAGGTAGCCAACCAGCCTCTGTTTAAAAACATCCAAAGAAGGAGACTCCAAGGGAGCACATTCCACTGTCAAACTGCTCTTACCATCAGGAAATTCTTCCTAATGTTTAGATGGAATCTCTTTTCCTGAAGTTTGAAGCCATTGCTCCAAGTCCTAGTCTCTGGAGCAGCAGAAAACACGCTTACTCCATCCTCCATATGACATCCCTTGAAATATTTAAACATAGCTATCCTATCATCTCTTAACTGTCTTTTCTCCAAGCTAAACACACCCAGCTCCCTAAGCTTCTACTCAGAGGGTTTCATGGTTTCCAGGCCTTCTACCATTTTGGTCACCCTCCTCTGGACATGTTCCAGCTTGTCAATATCCTTCCTGAACTGTGGTGCCCAGAACTGGACACAATATTCTAGGTGGGGGTTGACCAAACTCAATCTTTGACTGAGTTTAACCACCTATAATGCAGTCTCCCTGTTCTTCCTACTGCCTCCACCTCACTAACCATTATTCCTTTTTCTAATGAGTCCTGTCTTCTTGCGATACGTCCAAAGCATGATAGTCTCCATTTACTAATTAACTGAAACCCCAGGACAGCATTGTCGTCAGTCAGAGTTGATTTGAAGGCACACAGCAACAAGAAAATCACTTGCTATTTGCAGCAGCAATTCAGAGTTTCAAGGAGTTTTTCCAGTCTCACTTGGAGGTGCAAGAGATTGAATCCAGGACCTTGTGCGTATAAAGTATATGCTCTGTCATGAGTCTAAAAACCCCTTTAACATAAATGATTAAATAAATTACTGTTGATCAGCACAGATAACAGAACTAAACACATGTTTCTTGCGCAGAAGAAGAGCCTTTCTGAAGCAGTAGAAAACCCCATCTAGTTTAGCTTTCTGTTTCTAGCTCCCAGCCAGCTAACTGGAAGCATGTCCTAGCTATGTTTTGTTAGATACAGTGACTTTAGTCTGATGATAATAGTTTGAGTTAATTTTCTTAACATTTTGAATGAAAGTGGAATGCTTCCCTGTTTATAAACAATGTTTCCCTTACAGTGGCATGATTAGTGGTTCAGATGGAATAAGGTTACAGTGAGCCTCAGGTTAACACATTCCCTTTCTTCTCTCCTTTTTCTTCTTCCTTTGGGCCAGGAGATAAAGACTGAAAACTTGATGTCCCACGTTAGGCAAAACATAGTTTCCTGTGATGTTAGAACTTGGGTAAATGTGGTTTGTTGAAACTATGCTTGATTAGAACAAGCCAGAATCAAACTTTGATTTTAGCTTTTGGCTTCTTCTAAAACCATGGCTTAATGAAAACACAGCTCATGCATCACCCACTGTGATCAGTTAAAACTGGAAGTGGGTGCTCCTAATCTTCTCTGGTAGATGAGAGAGGAGGTGGAACTGAATGAGTTCAAAGTTTGTAATGGCTCATTCACTTGCCAAGAAACTATGTTTTCCTGTTGTTTCTGAACTGGCCTAATGTCTGTATTGACAAGAAAGGAAAGTTGCTGCCTGGATGGATGAGTAAGAGAGAAAAGATTGAGAAAGATACTATGAATCATTGAGGCTCTGAATCTCCATGTGTGCTGTGATTTGTGTCAACCTAAATGACTTAAAAATAAAATGTTCAGGTTGTATGATTGCAGTCCACATCTTCATTTCAGCTATTTGCTCACATGAACTTCCCATTGCTCACAGACCTGGAGGCAAAACACTGCTGGTGAAAACTATTCTTTCAACTGTCTAGACCTGTTCTTCCCTGTGCTGAAATAATGTACCGAATTTTTGATTATTCAGCCAAGGAAGACAGAAAAAGAAAGCAGAGGAGGGGGGGTACCATTTTGAAGTAATTTCTGCAATTGCTTTCTCATTTTTTTTCCTATTCCAAACTTCTCAGTAGATAATAGCAATGCCACAAGTGTTTTGGAGAGGACTGAAGGGCACCCCTACGTAGCGTTACCAATTTCAAACAGCAAAAATAATGTTCTGTCAAGAAGGAAGACCAGGCTTCCTGCTGAGTTCTTAGCAGTGGCACCACCTCCTTTATCACGCAAAAATGTTTGGGGTTATTTTCTTGCCCTGTTCCAGCACATGATTGTTTCCATGGTGATGGAGGTCTTCTACATCTTTTTCCCCACACATGTCGTCTTACTGCTGTCGGGGCTGAAAATGTAAGCAGGCTGAAGAACTTGAGCTAGGAAGATAGAATGCCAGGTTTGGATAGGGCAGCCACCTATTTGTGGTCAACGAAAAGAAAGGTATCCAAAAGAAAGGTATTCAAAAAAAAAAAAAAAGGACCAAGGTGGTGGTGCTAGAAGGAAGAAGGAAGTTTGCACTGTGGTTGAAAAAATTATAAATAGTGACTATAATTTAAATACAGTGGTCCCTCCACATTCACTAGAGTTGGAGAGGCAGGACCTCCACAAAAGTAGAAGAAACTATACGTATCAAGATGTGTGTGTCTGTGGGACAGGAGTTGAAGCACAGTGGAGAGTGTGCACCCATGGTCCATGGATCAGGGAAAGGAGAGGGGAAAGGGCTGGGTCACCATGGTGGCCCTATACTTCCTCTTTCTTGCCCATCTCCTTCCTTGTGTTTCAGGGAACATTGACAGAGGGTTTGTGCTGCTGAGAAATCAGGATGCAAGCCATCTTTAGCTTGTCAGGCAGCAGCTGATGGTGGTGGAAGAGGAGGACCAGACACAGGTTTTTAAAGAGTTGTGCAGCCTCATCAGAGATAATGAGAAGGAACGTTCCCTTGGAAAAGAAGCATTTGAGATCCATGAAAGTTAAACCTGCAAATGTGGTGGGCTGACTGTAGAAATCTCCCCACAGTAGAGAAAGACTGAGCGCTGCTACACAGGTACTAATTCTTAGGGCCTTTCTGCCCTACACTGTTATAGTGCTATTATTCTACTTTCAACATCCTATGGAATTCTGGGATTTGTAGTTTACTGAGGCCAAAGAGCTCACTGGCTGAGAATTCTAATCACCCCTCCCTAAACTGCAAACCCCGGGAATCCATAGGATGTTGGAAGTGGAATAACAGCACTATAACAGTGCAGTGTGGAAACAGTGTAGTGTGGACAGTCTCTGCTATTCTGTCTTAGAGTTCCTCATCTGCAAACTAGAGTTGGGCTGGGCAGTAGCAGTAGCAATGGACTGGTGAACCTGCTCCTTTTTTAGACCAGACTTTAAAGGAGCTCCCCAAGGTCCTGAATCTTACTATCAAAAAAGATCTAGCACTTCTGGATTTAATGTTCACACTAAAACCTGGAAGGGATTCATTGGCCCATCAACAAACTGCGGGTGCTGGACAATTCTCCAAATAGTGGGAGCCTTCAAAGAGATGAGAGTTCTCTGTAAAACAGGACACATGGCCACTATGGGACTAAATCTGAAAAGAAGTGCCACAGTGACAGAGTGTGGATGCACAAATTATGGAGAAATGAAAACTTTTATTGAAGCCTACATGGTAACTGTCAGGAGCTTTTTACAGGTAAGCAGTAAAACAGCAGGGATAGGATACCATGGATTTTTTCAAACAGTCAGAATGATTGTGTCACCAGCCAGCACATCTCTAATGATACCTCTTCCTCTGGTTCAATGGCTCATAAGTGATCTTCTTTTCCTCTGTCCAGCTTCACCAATGTTTGGCTGCAAATGCCAGTCCTGCCCCTGCCCAGTACCTGTCCTTTGATCATCTGGGGAATGTCATGGGCCAGGAATCACCTTCTCCAGATGAACAGCAGCCTCTAAGGAAGACAAGGAGATGCAAGTGCGCCAAGACCTAATCAGGCTGGGATGACAGCCAGCTGGCTCCAGCCTTTTTAAGGAAGGCAGAGGGTGGTGGCCCAACACCAGAAACAACTCTTGTGTTTGCTGGTCCTTGCCTGTGTGTGCTACAGACTCCCTGCTCATTTTCTGCCTGGCTGCCTGACTTTGTTACCTGCCAGATTCCTGACCTCTTGGACTGACTTAGACTTTGCCTCTGCTCCACCCTGAACAGGCAAGCACTTCTGAACTGCTGGTTGTCTCCATTTGTCTGTCGATGGCCTCCTGCTTACTCTGCACTCCAAGCATGGCAACAGACAGCTGGTGTCTGTGACAGGGAGTCCTTGGGTTGCAGGTAGCTGCACAAGGACAACTCTGAGCTATTCAGCCTCACCTCTCCATTGCAGGAGCAGAAGAGCACATTAGGAGCTCAGCTGAATATCTGTCACAACCAGCCTCTGCTACACATGATCTGGGAACAGGAGTGTATCTACACTGTTATAGTATTTTGATACCAGTTTAATTGTCAGTCAGTCAGTTTTATTGTATTTGACTAAAAGCCATTACAAATACAGTTAAAAACCATAAAACCAGTATAAAAATGTATAGATCCATATACATCAATATAAGATACTAAATCAAGGAATCTCCAGAGCAATCTATAGCAATCCCTTTCAAGTAGCTGGCACGGATACTTTTAGCAGCTTTGGCAAATAAGGCTGTTTTATATGTAACATGTGGATTGCAATCTGAAAGCAGCTAGCAAAGTTTTGTATAAGGGGTCTCACCTTGTAATGATGCCAAAATATGTCCCAAAAATCTCTTTCTGGGGTTTTGATAGAGGGGGCAGAAGAGTAGATAGTGCATAATATCCTCTACCTCACCCATGCCACAGATGCAGACCTTTAAATGTCTAGGAATATTTCTATACCTGCCATCTAGAACAGATGTTGGCATAGTTTGGAAATGTAGTTCTGTGAAAGTGATTCTCAGAGGGGAAAAAGTGAGTGTACGTAAGTACTGAGCTCTGAAATGATTGGATTTTAACAAATGATACCGGTGTAAAAAATTTGAACTTTTAATTAGACCTAGGTCCTGCTCATTATCCAGCTTGTAAATGTAGTTGCTCAGTTTAGCTTTGAAAGACAAAAACATCTGTTGAGAGAATTTTAGATGTTAATAGGTCTTGGACTAACTTTGCCCAGCGACCTATCTTCCATTGCTCGCCTAAACACAGCTTAGGCAGACGATTCTCTGGTATGTCTAGGACCCTCTTATAATACATAAGAGTTGCCAAAACAGCCCTCGTTTTTACAGATGCTACACCTAACTCTGTTCTGAGGAATGCAGCTGGAGTCCCTGGTGGTGCTGCCAGCAAAGACCTCTGGAACTTGTTCTGACAGACTTTCAGGTCACTCAAGTTCTTATGATTTACCCCCCAGATCTCTATGCCACATTACATTTGAGTAACTATTTTCCCTAGATATACTTTCAAAGCTGGTAATACCAGTTCCCCCCCCTTTAGAACAGAAGAATTTCAAAGTAGCATGGGCTGACTTCTGTACTGTTGTTTTGATATTATGTAATTGTATCTTCCAATAATTTTTTGCATCAAAATATACCCCCAAGTATTTAAAGGAGGAGAGCTGTTCTGTATTGTTAGCACCCAAGCTCCATTTAAGTTTAGGTGAACGCTTACCAGAAATGATCACCTTAGATTTAGTGTAGTTGATTCTAAGGTATTCTGTATGATAGAACTCATAAAGTTTGTTAAGACTTCTCTTCAGCCTGATGTTATTCACTGAGAGCAAAATGATGTCCTCAGCATATAATAAAAGTGCTATTTTATGAGTTCCTACTGAGGGAGGGAAATGATCAGGGAGATTTAGCTGAGTTATTATATCATTTATATAAAGATTAAACAGAAAGGATGCTAACAAGCACCCCTGTCTTAACTCCTTTTGTTGTACAGATTTCCTGTGTCAGCCTTCCATCAGTACTGATCCTAATGCACATAGATGTATTTGTATATAATTCCTGAATTAGGAACAACAGTCTTTTTCAATATTAGTCATTGCAAGTTTGCTCCACAGATGATTCCTACTGATTGTATCAAAAGCTGAAGAAAAGTCAATAAATGCGACATAAAGCCATTTAGAGGAGCCTCTGGTTTATTTGTGAATTAGGTGGTGTAAGACAAAAATATAGGGATTTGTACCTCGGTGAGGATGTCAGAATTCTACTTGATGCCACCCTAGGAGAAAGGCAGCATACACATGCAAGCGAGGAAGAAATTAATTAATCAATCAATCCTCTTTTAGAGCTCTCTAATCTATTCCCCTGCACTACAAGTACTACTGCTCTGTAGCAGAGAATTCCAAGTATCTCACCAAACTGCAAAACCCAGGGTTTTGTAAAATGGAATCTTGACAGTTGAAATGGTTGGTCTGAAGCTGTGTTGTGTAGTTCAAATATTCTTTCTAAACCTCAGTGAATGAAACTGTGACAGACAAATTATTATTTTTGCTTTATGCTCTCAGCACACCTTGCACAACACATTGTTGTGACTATGCTGGTATCTCATATTTTTATATTTATATGTGTGTGTGTGTGTGTGTGTGTGTGTGTTGTTATTGGTTTACAAGAGAGACAATATATAGCATTACCAGAGGAGAGCAGGAAACCCATAAATCTGTGAGTTTAGTGGGGCTTGCTCCCAGCTGAACAGGTATAGGATTTCAGCCTCAATATTGTCAGTATATACCTGACACTCCACATTCACTAGAGTTAGGGGTGCAGGACCCTGAAAAAATGGGAAAACCACAAATATCAAAATATGCAGGAAGGGGGCCAAGGCATGGTGAGGGGAATGGGCACCCAGGGTTCAAACCAGGTCAAGAAAAGGCAAGGGAAAGGTGGTGGCTTGGTGTGGTGGCCCTATGTTCTCTCTCTTGCCCATCTCCTTCCTTGAGTATGGAAAGGGGTATCAGGAAAGGGTTTGTAATGCTGAGAAATCAGGCTGCAAGCCAGTCCAGGACCAAGGCTGGGTTTTTAAATAGCTGCACAGTCTGATTGGAGCCGTTGAGAGAAAAAGTTCCCCAGAAAAGAAGCACCTGACAGCGGAGGGCAGGACTTGAAGAAACTTGCAAACAATCAAATCTATTAAAGTCAAACCTGCCAATGTGGAGGATGACTATATTGTCTTGTCTTTTTAAAAGGGTGAGATGAATGGGAGAGAAAGAGAAAAAGGTACTCCCTTCCAATTTGATCTAAAAAAGGAGGAAAGAGGTAAGTCTGTTGTTGTTTTTTGCCTTCAAGCCATGTCTGACTTACGGCAACCTAAAGCAAATCAGTCATAGGGTTTTCTTGGCAAGATTTGTTCAAAGGAAGTTTGCTCTTGCCTTCCTTTGACACTGAGTCCATTTCCGTACTGGACTTTTATAGCGCTATTGCTCCACTTGCAACATCCTATGGAATCCTGGGGTTTGCAGTTTTGGGAGGGGCCTCCTGGCCCCTCCCGAAACTGCAAACCCCAGGATTCCATAGGATGTTGCAAGTGGAACAATAGCGCTATAACACTCTAGCGCGGAAATGACCTGAGAGAAAGTGACTTGCCCAAGGTTGCCCAGTGGGTTTCTATGGCTGAGTGGATTTGAACTCTGGTCTCCCAGAGGCCTAGTCCAAAATTAAGAGAACTACACCACACTGGCTCTAAGTACCCCCCTTTAAATTAGTTTGGTGGGGGGAGGAAGATGTAATCCACCCCTTTTTTATAACTCATTAAAATGAAGGGATGAGGAATCCTCATAATGGACTTGGGAGGGAAGTTATATTAAAAGAGACAGACAGACTCAAAGCCACTCAGTGCATTTTATGGCAGAGTAGAGTTACCTTGTTTCAGGGAACCAACTGAAGTCTCTGGGAACTGGTGTACATCTCCAGACAGGAAGATGAATCTCATGATATGTCGTTCTGCAGGAGAGGAAGTTTGAGGTGGGGAGGAGGTGAAGTGGCTTTAAAGCCAGGGCACCCACTGCCATCCATTCCCACCTTACACCAGTGCTCTCTGTCTCAGCATGAAAGTACTTATATGTGTCTTGCACATATACAACACTGATGCACATGGTTCCATCCTATGAAATTCTAGGACTCAGCTCTCTGGTCCAGAATTGTAAACCCTAAATTGCAAACCCCATGATTCCATGGGATGGAACTATGGCAATTAAAGTGGAACAATAACACTATCATTCTATAGTGTGTATAGGCCCCATGCCATGCTGCTGGAAGCATGGTAGGTAAGGTGTAAGACCCAGCAAAAATGGCAGCCATGGCTGTATTTACCAGACACATTTTGCAGTCTTCTTAGTTGACAAAAGTGATGTTGTTGTTGTTTTTTTTCTTAAAATGTTCTGGTCATGGTTTGGCATGTTACCCAGTGATCTGGGTTTTACTCGGATTGCCCTCATGCCCATTTCCACAATCAACTGATTCAGAAACATTTATGGCCCCCGTGCCAACCCTTTCCTGCTATGACTTTGTGACATCAACAAGAGTCCACCCCCTGGCCTAAAGATTTAGTCCTCAGGGAATAGGATTCCTTGCCTCAGGGAATATGATGCTGCTGACCTGACAACTCTATGGCACATTTGAATCCAGCTTTCTCGCCCCTACTGAGACATGCCTGCCACAAGCAAAGCTTGTGGTAGTGTTACCGCAATTTTCTAGCCCGGACTTGTGGGATACCAGATATCATTTTGATATCAATAATTTGGCCTCCTTTACCTATTCCTCTCCACGTGCTTGCGAGGCCCCCGGACAAGCATGCAAACAGGCTCGGATGATAATCGCTGTAATATTCCAAACAAATACAGGCAGGCCTGAAATAGCCAGACTGCTGCTTCAGGAGACCTCACGGCAAGTACCCTCGTTATATATGCACACTACTTACAAAGAACTCCCTGCCCCGAGCAGGCCACTTGACGAGCCGAATACTCAAGCGCCAAGCACTCCGCGTTTGCATACTGGCTACTCTACTGACAATTTGGACTTAACTCAATCATGCTAAATTCTGACCTTTCGGAGGCTTTGTCTCCAGCCCCAAACTCCTTGACTCGGCCTGACCCCGTAGACATTGGGTAAAAGATCTCGCTCCGTTGCCCTGCCTGTCGTATTGCTAACTTGTGCTCTTTGACTAATTTCCCCAACTTGTATAATCTGGAGAGCATTTAGGTGTCCCTCACGGGACCCCCAGAAAACAGGGTAACAGTAGTTACATAAATATCTTTTGTTGCCGCAGACTGCCAAGACTTAACTCAAGATTTAAAACCTTAAAGTGTATCATATATTTATCTTAAATTGCTCATCAAGGGTCTTCAAATTTGGAGAGAAGGGAGAAATAAGTAAATAAACACACTCCTATTATAATATTTTTATTGGAATGATTTCATACAGATTTGTCTGTCTGTCTTCCTCCCTTCCTCCCTCTCTCTTTCTGTTTTAAGCGTAGAAGTTCCTAATATTTCTTCAAGCTTTTGCAGGCCTCCTGTGAGAACATCGTAGCCCCCGGGACCCCAGATTAAGAACTACTGAGGTAGACCATAGCGGTCAGCCTGATTATATTCCACAATTGTAGTCTGCAGGGGTATGGCTATAGGAGATGCCATGGTGGCTTCTTGAACTTCTAAATTTACCACTATACCACTGCAGCACAGGTGTACTTGTTTATTTGGAAAGTCACAAGGAACTATAATTTCAATAGAGGCTACTTTCTCATCAACTTGCAGTCATGAAAGTAGACTCTGCATTTTTACTCAGGCAGGATCTGCATGTTTAATGCATGTTTACTTATGCATTAAACTCTTCTGTTTTCAGTGTGGGTTACTCCCAAGTTAATATGCCTAAGATCTGAATCTAGTTGTTAGTCTCAATAATGTAGACCAAGCGAATAAATGGAAACTTTGTTAGTCACCATTTATCCAGTGGTTTACTCTACTTGGTGTTAGGAATTGGATTTAGGCCTACGTTTACACTCCTAAAGGGAAGGAGAGAAATAGTAATTTGGCCAGAAGAGAAGGAAGAAGAAGAAACTGATATAGTTCAAAATGAAATGGTCCCTTCCTCAACACTGGGTGCAATTTTAACTGGCCAAGATGGCCAAGGGGTAGCTGAGCCAGCCTAGATGTGTTAGAAATTCCTTAGCATGACTATAGCATAATTTTGTGCCAGCATTGTTGTCAAATAAGGAAAATCAGGCATAACTCAGATCTTCATATCATCCCTTCCTTGCCTGCTTGTGGGTTCTTCTGCAGGCAGATCTTAGCCGGCAGAGCAGTCCTGCCACCAAACTGCTCTGTTGGTAGATTCTGAGATTAAACTGCAGAAGAAAGTTCTGCCATCAGAAAGAAATCTTATGGAAGAAATGGATCCCTGGCAGCAAAACAGTCTTGTGCCCAGTTCTAACACCTCACAGCTGATACAAGTTTGAGTCAGAACTGTACTTTCTGAATCAGTGTGTTGATTCTTCATTTGCTTGGGTTTAAGTTCCACTGAACTCAGTGGGTCTCATTTTGGAATCAGAGCCAAACTGTTGATGTCACTCCCCACCTCACCCCCATACAACCCTTTAAACTTTTAGGTCTGCTTTATTTAAAATATGATTTAAAAAATAAACTTTTAGGTCTTCTTTTAAATACAGAATCTTTGGAACTTTTTTTTGCAAGACATAGATGTTTAAAAAATAAGAACACCATATGAGGAAAACATTTTATACAGAAGTTCAGGTTCAAAAATTAGGGCTGCATGGAGCAGCGCACCATTATTAATATTTAACAAGCTTTCTTCAGTCATTGCTCTTTCTTTGGAGAAGCATTTAACATGGCAAGACCACCTGAACAGAGGTAACTGATGGGAGAATGATCCACCCACCCACCCACTATATACTATGCAGCCTAAATGTAATTTTTAGTCCAAGCTCAAGTAATCTCATTAAGTAAATGGAACTTAAGTATTGACTAATCAAGTTCCTGTTGATTCAGTGGGCCTACTGTAGTTATGACTAGCAAGTGGATTTATGCCTGGTGTTTTCTGTAGGTCTTCTGCTGCTGTCTACTATAGTGATGAGTGGTTATAGGAGGCAGAACAGAGTTTTCTAAGGAAAACAAAATGGTAGCCACTCTGATTTTTTTCCTTCTGAAAGAATTATGCCTCAGCCCTGATTTTATAGTCAAAGCAAAAAAGCCAGTTTTGAGGTGGCCAAAACAGCTGACTCTGAGTTTATCAGTTCAATACAGCGGCTTTAAACTAAAGACATGTTTAGCTAGCTAGTAGCTAACTGCAACTTTATTTAATAAGACTATTTCAACAATATTTCCACAAAAGCATCAACTCAACCAGTCCTGACAGCAACAGATTAGTTTCAAATAACACAGTGAATCTAAACACACATGGGCTTTGGACCAACCAGTATATTCCTTCTTTTTCTCTTTAAAAATTTACTTTATTTTCCTGTTGATTGTCGCATTTGAGAGATATTGTACCATAGTGACATTACAACGTAATCCTGCTCCTGCCTACTTAGAAGTAAGTTCCATTGTGTTCAGTGAAACAAGGGAGTTCATAAAAGATTGCAGCTGGAGACAGACTGAATTATGAATGATGAAACCCCTGTTTGCGTCTTGCCTCTTCCATTTTCTAATTGCTGTGTAGCTTTGGGCTAGCTCCTTTCCCTCAGCCTCTCAGCCTCAGTTGGAATATGACCTGGAATAATAACACTGAATTGCCTGATGATGGTGGTGGCAGTGATTTTGTTTCATTTATATTTCATTATATGAGTAGAATTCCATTAGATGACATACACTGGCATAAGTACCACTTATACTGATGGCTGCACTTTTTGGATGTTCCGCAATAGTCCTATCCCAATCATGGTTGCACAGATGGCATTCCATGAGTACAACAACTGCAGAATTGGTTGCACTTTTAAGGCATTGCATAAGTGCATCTCCTAGTGCACTTTGATGCCGGGGAGGCAACAGCTATTGTGCAATGGTGATACATAAGCTGCATGACTTGTTGAGCAATTTGGCATACAGGTAGCTTAGTTTTCCTATGACATAGTGACATTGGCATAACTTTATACTATCCAAATCCTTTATTAGATTTTGGGCATTCATTTACTTAAAAGAAAAAGCCTTTGTGCATATTGATATAGTTTGGCATCGAACTCTCCTCTCTTCTTCTAGTCTTCATTTCCTTTAAAAACTTCTAAGTAGCAGGTATACCAAAATCTCCCAAATGCTTATAATTTCGAATAGCAGCTTCAGAGATGAGGCAAAGGGAGAAGAATGGCCACCTTCAGAATCAGGGCTGCTTAGCTTTTGGAACTGATGGGAATAATTCAGGAGCAGTTATTAACTGAAGCTGCTATTTTAGGGAAATTTGCTCATGAGTCATGGTAGCTGCATCCTGAATAACAGATAAATACCTTTATTATTTGAATAAAGAGGGCAGTATATCTTGATTGCTATTATAAAGTTTATAAGCTCCCTAACTAAGGAGTGCAAAGCCTCATTAATTCCTAAAATCTCAAATGCACGTGGTGATTAGACCCTCAATAGAGATGGATGCCTTTTCCGCTCCAACACAATACTTTCAGTTTTAAAAAAACTGTGTTGCTTAATCCAACAAAGCATCAACTCCATGCCCATTATAATTACTTTTTGAGGACAGCTCTGTTTCAAATGTGCAAAACAATATTTTAATGCTCCATAATGCTACAATGCTCCATAAACATTTTATTTTGGGGGAGTGAAGAGGGAGGAAGGAACATGGCCAGGACACCATTGTGGTTGCATATCCAGGGGCCCATTCACACTACAAAATTACAGTAACATTATTCCACATTAACTGCCTTTGTTTCATCCTATGGAATCCTGGGGTTTGTTCTTTGGAGAGGCACTGGAGAATCTGGCTGATAATTTTAAATACCTCTCCCTAAACTGCAAGAGAGCTAGTGTGGTATAGTGGTTTGAGCTATGACCCTGGAGATCAGAGCTTGATTCTCCATTCGGCCATGGAAACCCACTGAGTGACTTGGGCATATTGCCCAGAAAAGCTTTAGGTTGGCCATAAGTCGGAAATGACTCAAAGCCACACAAGAACAAGAACAACAACAGGCAAATCCCAGCATTCCATGTGATGAAACTATGGCAGTTAAAACAGAATCATGGTGCTATAATCCTGTTGTGTGAATGGGACCCAGGAAAAATGAACAGAGCAGAGGTAAATGCCAGGGATTCTGGGATTTTATCAAAAATGTGACAACAGGACTGGGGGAAAGATTGTGACAGATGATGTAGAAGTGCTAGCCAGTCTAAGGCCATTTCCGCACTAGCCTGTTATAGTGCTATGATTCCACTTTCAACATCCTACAGAATCCTATAACAGGCTAGTGCGGACATAGCCTAAGTACGTCCAGATGTTAGGAATGCTGAAGGAGGCTGAAGAATACTAAAGGAGATGCATCTGACAAAGCAATTTAGCATCTGTGGCAGCCATGTCACAGGGGCAGAGCGATCGTACATCTCACTGACAGGAGGCAGTGGGGCATCTGCCATGGCGTTTTTGCCCTAGCATCTTTCCCTGGGCAGGGTGGACAGTAGGAGAGCAGTGTTTTCTTTTTCCATCTTATGGATTGTATAACAAGAGGGAATTAACTATGATTTGTTCTTTGCTAAAACAACAAAGAGTTTTGTAGCAACTTAAAGATTTATACAGTTTATCTGGCACAAACATTCACGGGAAGCAGCCTACTTACTCAGGTGTGTTATATTTATGTGGGTTGTTAGTGTAAGATGATGTTGTAGATATATTGGCCTTAATCCCATTTTTAGTTCCGACTAGAGTAGATCTCTTGAATTAATGAGATTTACCCATATGCTGATTTACTGTTCCAAAACTGATTCCAAGAGCTTTATCAAACAAAGCAGGTAAATAGCAATTTCAGCAGGATAATAGTGGTTTTGGCTGAGACTTTTCACATGGTGTTGTTCCTCTTCTGTTGTTCTCTCAGTGGGAGACTGTTTGGAAAGCATTTTGTTTACAAACACACACCAAAAAGCCATTAATGACCTCTTTTGTAACAGAAATGCTTTCCACAATTTACAATCTGAAATAATTCTAGCATCTAGAAGAGATGTCAAAGATAAACTAAATATGTTATTTATGTCATCAGTGCCTTTATTTGTGGCCATCATTATTTTACCAAACAGTTTTTTAAAAAATAAACATCATGCAGATGTTAATGAAGAATTTATTAATACTGTTTAACTGAACAGTCAAAGGAATTAATACATTCTACTTCAGCCGTTGTTGTTTCGTGCCTTCAAGTCCTTTCTGACTTATGGCAACCCTAAGGCAAACCTATCATGGGATTTTCTAGGGGCTGAGAGTGTGTGACTCACGCAAGGTCACCCAGTGAGTCTCCTTGGCCAAGAAGGGAATTGAACCCTGATCTCTAGGATCATAGTCCAATGCTCAAACCACTACATCACCTGGCTCTCTATACTTTGGCATATCTCTTTATTTTTCTTTGGCTCTTTTGGGAGATCTTTATGGGATTTTGATATTTTAGCAGCTGATTTCTGACTCATTCTACCTTAAGAACAAAAAGAATATTCACCATTATTTTGTTTCTCAGCTGAAAATTGGTTTTCTGACACTTGGAAAACTTAATCTGGAAGGATAACGTGGTTATGTAGTTTATGTAGTTTTTGCCTAGTAGTCATATATCCAGGCTGAAATAGCCTAAAGGCACCAGATCCTGACTGACCTTGGAAGCTAAGTAGGGTCAGACCGGGTCAGTACTTGGATGGGAGACCACCAATGAACGCCAGGTGCTATAGGCAATATTTCAGAGGAAACAACTGGCAGAATCACCTCAGAGTACTGCATGCCTAAGAAAACCTTATGAAATTCATAGAGTCAACAGGTGACTTGAAGGTGCATGGTGTATGCACACATACATTCATGTATCCTGGATTTTTTTCAGGAAATTATTCTGCACAGAAATAGGTGTGAGTTCTTTAATAACAACTGTGAGGTCTGGCACAAAAACAAAATAAAACACTGCTTTGCTTTGCTAACATTCCACTGGATTTAGACTATTGAATTTTTCTCACAAACTCTTGTTCTGAGATACTTGTTGTAATTTGGAAACCCAACAACCTAAGTCTAAAGAATTTCAGTGAGTGAAGAAACTCTGCTGTGAAGTGAATAGACTAGATGTGTAGTACTAATGGAAAATGGGAACTAAACCCAAGGAGTAAAAGCCTGAATGCCTGCCATAAATCATTTTGCGCAAGGAATGTAATGGATGAGGCTGCGTGTATCCATGACTGCCTGGCCTACAGATGAAAACATTTGTCATCGGTAAGCCACCTGGCCTAAATTGGCAACAGGGATGTGGTGCCATAAAAACACGGGGAAATTGCCTTTCTGGATCAGACCAACGCTTTGTTTCATACAGCAGTATCTTCCTTCCAGTAATGGCCAAGCAGATACTTCTAGACACTTAATAAGCAAGGAACGGGGAGGTGACTCAATGGTACGAGGAACTTCCTGGTGAATGAGCTGCAACGGCAGCGGGTCAGATAAAATTATGCTGGGCATCTCTCTTAGCTCTATGATTCTGGGATGCCCATCGCTCCTGTTCTTTATCCCGTGTATTTGGCAGTCAGAGGTATAGTGCCTTTACTTGAATTCAAAAGTTTCATTTTTGGGGAAGGAAACAGAGCAAGTTGCTTTATATCAAGCCAAATTATTTATCTTTCAACAACCTATCTAGGATGGATGATTTCTTGATTGGTTTGCAACCACAGTCTGACCTCAAGACTAAAGAATTGGGCTTCATGTTGGCATCCTGGCTGCAACTATATCAAATAATCTATTTCTTCTTCACAGTTTCAGTACTAAGTCACAGTGAGACCATCAGTGAGAGCTGAACATGCTACCCTTTAACGATGGACAAAGGCTGGCATGAAAATACTTTGTTGATAGAGGAGTATCTCAGTTTTAGGCCATTTCTGCACTGGAGTGTTATAGTGCTATTATTCCACTTTCAACATCCTATGGAATCAAAGGCCTCTCCCTGTTGTGGCCGGAAAAGAGACGAAGACCAGGTTTTCAGGGAAAAAATCAAAAAAGCCTTTATTTTCCAATTACTTGCGCAAAGACGACAGCTGTTTCCAGGACTGTCGCCCCGATTAATTAAGGCAGCATCACTATATACTTTTGGTCTACCATGTCAGCAATCAATCATTCATCTAGCCAGCCCATCACAGAAGAACAAAGATCTTTGGTTAACTTCCCATTACATCATTAACTTAGCACACACGTGTACAGAAGAGAACAAAGAGTTAGTTAGAAGATGATACAAGTTATAACTCATGGCTGGTTCATACATCCCACCGATCCTCCCGAAATTCTCCCAGCCATTCTTAGATAAAAGTACAAAGCAAGCCTTTTGCAGAGCAGCCTTCAAGGTCGCACCTGCTGGTTGCAGAGAGCTAATACACGCGTAAGCAATTAGCACTTTCACTTACTGAAGGGGGAGCAATTCACACCTATCATCCCAGCCTGCAGCCTTGAAGAAAAAGGAAGTCAGCACTTTCCCTTACTGTCAATCCCAGCATTCTAATTTATTGGTTCATTCATCCCCTTCATCCCCAGACTGCAAACCCCAGGATTCCATAGGATGTTGAAAGTGGAATAATAGCACTATAACACTCCAGTGCAGAAATGGCCCCAGAGGAAGGCAAAGTGTGATATTATAACAGAAGAAGCAAAGAGTAAGAGAACTTGGGCGGGGGAAATATTACTGAAGCGCTCTTGGATGACAGGGTGTGACACATGCTTGTCAATAACAGAGGGCAGCGAATCCCAGCATAGGAAACTCTGTGAGGGGCAGGAGGGACTTCAGTAAGGGAGAGGAGGATTTAAAATAAAAAACGAGAGTTTTTTAGTGACAGTTGAGGAAGACTTTTGAAGGAATGGCTTATGAGAGTTAGTGGGGAGTGAATGTGTACTGGGTGTCTGAATTGATTGAAGGAAAAGGTCTGACATAACTCAGTTTGGATATTATTATATGGTTGGAATTGAGCACTGGAACATGATAAAAACACCATTCTGGATATTAAGCAAATTAAGTTAGTAACTTTGTTAAACCTGACTGGATTCCTTAGGCCCGGACCAAAGAGTGTAACACTTATTGTTACAGGAATCAGTTGTAAAATAAATTGGTTCTCATCAAGATCACCTAGAGACCCATGTTCCAAATCTAAGGTGGGAATTTAAGCAGAGACTTTAGGGCAAGGTGAGAGTGACAGGTATCCAAGGCTAGCCACTGTGGGTCCAGCCTAGAAAGCAGATTCATCATACAAAAGCAAACTCCCTCTGAACAAATCTTGCCGAGAAAATCCCATGATAGCATAATCTGAGGGCTACCATAAGTTGGAAATGGCTTGAAGGAACACAACAACAAAAACAGTTCAGGAAAATGCACGGGAGCAAAACAGATTTGAGGAAGAGATCAAATAATAGATATTGATAATAAAGCTTGGTACTTGCTTTGGGCCAGGGCATTAGTGAAACTCATCTCCTCCATGACTGGAAAGCATTGTTTAAGGATAGTACACCTTAATAGTGGTATTTAATTTTGTTATAGCTGAAATATATCAACAAATAGTTTGATGGAAAGTTCTGAAAGGGGCAAGGGATGTGGAACGTAATTCATATGTAATGGTCCTCTTCCCCTATAGCTATATATTGAGCAGCCATTTTCTATGCAATTGAGAAGAGAATTCAACAAAGGCCACCACGTGGTTGGTATTTTATGGACATATAAGTTCCCTTTTGTCACCTTATTTGTTTAATTTGTGTGCTGAACATATCCTACATAAAGCAGTAGACTCAAAAGAAAAAAGTGTGAAAACTGGAGGAAAGAATATCAACAACTGAATATATGCAGATGACACTGTACTGCTAGCAGGAAAAAGCACAGACAATTACCAAATCAAGGAAGAGAGTGCAAAGGCAGGTTTACAGTTGAACGTTAAGAAACCAAAAACAGTGACCACAGATGATTTACATAAATTTAAAGTTGACAGTGAGGACACTGAAATAAAGATTTTCCATACGTTGCCTCAGTCATTAATCAGAAGCAGTCTTGCAATCAAGACATCAGAAGAAGACTGGGCCTTGGAAGGGCAGCTATGAAGGAACTAGAAAGATCCTGACATGTACAGTGTAATTGAATACTAAATTTAGGATTGTCTATGCCATCACATTTCCAATTTCTATGTATGGTTGTGAAATCTGGGCAATGAAGAAAGCTGATAAGAAGAAAATCAACTCATTTGAATTGTGGTACTGGAGAAGAGATACCCCGGACTGCTAAAAAGACAAATGAATGGATCCTAGAACACATCAGTCCTGAACTCTTCCTGGAAGCCAAGTTGACTAAACTGAGGTTGTTGTACTTTGGCCATATCATAAGATATGGCTCACAAGAAAAGAAAATAAGAAAATAATGCTTGGCAAGGTAGAAAGCAGTATGAAAAGAGGTTGACTGCATTACAAACGAATGGACTCAATCAAGGAAACCATAGCTGCCCTGAGTCTGCAGGAGCTGAGCACACAATTGTACATGCACATAGGTGCATTTCAGTTAGTGGGAGTGTTACTCCAAAATGTGGGTGACTCAGGGGTCCACCCATGATACCAGTTCCTCCATGTGACAGAGAGGAATTAATTAATTCAAAATTAGGAGACCTGCGAAAGGAGGTAATTTAATGAGATCACCAATGTTTATGGGGTCACACAGGAAAGAACCAACCAGAGTAAGTAAACTAAAACTAAAAAACTAAAAAAGTAAACTAAAAATGTATTTTATTGAGGGGAATTCACTCATGCATGGACACAAGATACAGACAGTCACACATTCACACAAGAGCTAACTGAAGGGTAAAGGGAGAAAATTTATGGAAACCAAGGCTGAGAGTTTGGGGTTATAATTACCAGTCCAGAAGAGTGGTGAAGAAGCAGTGGAGATTGCTTAGACTTGCATACAAGGGCAGTACACAGCCAGGAATCAAAGTAGCAGAGAGACATTCACCAACTGGTGAACTACAAGCTAGCTGCTCAAAACTGGGTTTTTTTATACTCCATTTCCCTCCCTTAAAGGAGTGTGAGTTAATTGCTTTCTAGCAGAGTAAATAAAAGGGGTATGGAATGGACTGATTGTTTCAATGTCTTGGTTGGATAATGTGACTGGAAAAGGTTTGGGTAGGAAATGCACACAGCAGGGTGCTTGCCTGCTGCACCTGGGCTTGACTATTGTTTTCTCTGGGCAGTTGAGATGATTAGCTTAGGGCCATTAAGTCAGGATTTCCCAGCTAATCCACAGTGAATTTATGACCTCACCACACTGAGGTCACTTCTGACCTACTCCCAGCTAATGTCCCCTCTTCACAAGGCCTTTCAGCCATAAGTTTGTATAATTTATACCAATTAAACATATCTGCCAATTAATATATTTTCCAGTTAAATCATATCAAAGCATGGGGTTGCATGGCTTAGTAATAGGGGAAGATATCCATTAATGCATCTGGCTGACATCCTGACAAACAACCAGGATTATCTAAGTTGGACTTACACCGTCACAACACACTTTTTGTTGTTATTGCATAGGCTGGAATTCTTTTTCAACCATGCAATGACTAAAATCCTGCCCCCAAACTCTCCTTATAAGCAGCACAAACTCCCATGTTGTTGAAGTGCAGGGGGTGCATCCAGCTATTTCTGTTGTCACTGGAAACACTGCAAAGATCCCATCTAGAGAGAGCTCACAAGGACCCCTGAAGGTATCTACAGATGTTTGTTGCAGCACATCCATGCAAGGGGAATTCATTTCCCCACTCTCTGGCAACACAAAAATGGCCGAGTTGAGTTTGTGTGTGTGGGGGGTGCTGCTTATCAGGTGAGTTTGGGGGAGAAGACTTCAGGAGACCAAGGCCCTTTCCTCACAACGTCACTGTGCCACATCTGGGACAGGATGGCAGTGGTTGGCAGATCGTGGTTCCGCATGACGTTGTCACTGTCCCATTACCATCCCATCACAAAGGATCATACTCATACAGTATTTGCAAAATGGAAAAAATCCGTTTTGCACCTCCAATTGCACAGCACTCCCATACCTACTATTATGAGGAAGCTGTGGAAGCACAATTGCGTTGCTTCCTGCCCCAGCGCAGCAATGGCAAGTGGCCAGCTGTGCTGCAGAAGGAAGAGGTAGAGCCATCGTGCTTCCTTCCACAGGAGCGAGCAAGTGCAGAGGTGAGTGTTGCTGACACACTCCCTTCCGGACCTGAATTGCAGTGTGACAATGAGGAAGAGCATTGTCGTGCAGAAATGGCCTTAGCTATGTGATACACATATGTCTCCTGATGCAAGAGCTAGGCCATCTGTTTTAAAATGGCCCCCCAAACATGTAGCAATTCCTTCTGTTTAAAAATCCTGAAAGAAACATCTCCATGGAACTGGAGTGGAAAGGACTAAGAGGTAGGACACGGAGACGGTCAACAAAAATGGACGTAACAGATTTCTCCATCCTATGGCTTACTTTTGTGTCTCAGACAGGCCTGCCAGAGCTAATAACAATTAGTTGGATGTAGAAGCACAGCTTTCACTTACAGCAAGGAGCAAGCAAGAGAGAGGGCAATCTAAAGCAAATCCAAATCAAGCCAAAAGTCCAGAGTTCCAAGAATATCCAAGTCCAAAGGGGGCAAACCAGAATCATAGCCACATGGCAGGCAAAGGTCCAACAGGAGGCAGAATTCTTGGCCAGGAATCACACTCAGGGTTTCAACCACCAAGAAGGGCAGTTGTCAACCCTGGTAAGGGAAGCCAGATGTTCTTACTTATAGCCTAATGATGTTGACGCAAGTGTTCTCTGATTATAACTTGTTTGGTATATAAATGAGCTGAACACCTGAACCCTTCTTTTGCTTGCCATCATTCCAGCAAGATAGGTACCTGTGTTGATTCTTCCTCTGACCCCTGTTGCTGGTCATCTGCTTTCCTTGCTTTGGCCCCAGCTGCTGGTTGTTCTGTTCCTTTGGGCTATCTTCTGCCTCTGGATTGGAACTCACCTCCTCTTTGTCAGGGTCTCCAGGGCAGGGCATGACAGTTACCACTGGTTAGTTGTGCTCTGTCCCCAGCTCTTCCTGCTCCTGGTGATGCAGCCAGCATTATTTTCTTGCCAGAAATAGTCACCTCAGTGGATTTTTAGGGTTTTATGTGCCTTTAGAACTACTAAGTTTTGATCAGTGGTAGCTGGTTGACCAGCTTTGAGGTTTAGTCCAAATTCTAAAGGAACTATCCAAGGTACTGGAGCTATTTGAGGCATACGATTCAGCCCTCAGAGCAAATTCATTGACCCACTGACATAAAAGCTGCCTGCTTCCATTGCTCATGTTCACTCAGTTAAAATTTTCTCTGCACTATTCCATGATCTAGAAATGCACTTCTAAAAACTCAAAACCCAACAAAGCCCTCTAGTTGTTTGTAACTTGGTAATCATGGATTCTCCGTCCAGCAATATAAGTGACAATAAACCTGATCTTGTTAAAAAACAACAACATCCTAACTTTTACTGATGAATGCTTCCTTTTAAGATTCTAACAATTTATTCTTATTTCTTTACCCATAGCTGGAACTCACAGCTCTTTTATGCTGCCAGCTCTCAATAGCAGTAGCCACAAGAATTGTCAATGAACCATAAAACTGAAAAGGTCATATTTATCTTAGTCAGATATAAAGAGGTTGTGGATCAGCTATTTCTCCTTTATTCTGTGCTATCTTGGCTTTTCACAGAAACACTTTGGAATACATCCTCTCTACATAAAATTAACCTTAATCTCTTGCTGAGCTAAAAAGAAGCTGTGATGGCGGTGGGAAATCAATGAATGCAGTGCAGGGTCCATTAATTTTTCAGCTTCATCAGTTCCTTTGAAGAAATGCAATGTCTATTTTTATATTCCGAAAGACAAAAGAGTTATATGAGGTGGCGTTAAAGCCATGTGGTTGAAACCAGAGGAGGTAGAAATCCAACTGATGTCAAAGACAAGGCTCTAAAGAAAGAATTGTAACTCAAGCTTTTTGCCAATTCCTTGCATGTTTTATGGCTTACATTTAGAACTAAATAAGATAATTAGGAAAGCTATTAAATCAGCACCATGGAAAGGGCTGGACAGAGCTCAGAGATGGTACTTTTCTGGGCTACAACTCCAAGGTCTCTCAGACTCTTGGCTATGCTGGACTAGGGGATTTGGAGAGCTGTATTCCACAAAAGTTAACGTTTTCAAGCAACATTCCCTCCCACCACATTTGCAGGTTTGACCTTTGCGGATTTGATTATTCATGAGGCATACGCATATACCCCCATTCTCTTTCCCCTATTCCCCTGCATTTTGCCAGGTGCAGAGAAGGAAGGCAAACACCTGGACAAAAGGCAAGGGAATATGGGGAAGTACACGTGCACCTTCCTTCTCCCTCTTGGAGCTGCTTTCTCCCTCCTGTTCTCTTGCCTCTGGCTCTGGTGCTGAGAACTCGCACTGAGACAAAACGCAAAGGATTGGAGTGGGAGGGTTGTGCAAGCCTTCCTTCTCTGCCTTGGAGCTCTGCTCTCCCAGTCCCTTGCGTCTGGGTTTGGCATGCAAAAGGCAAGGAAATGTGAGGGGGATCATGGTGGTGGGGAGTTATTAACAAGAGTTCTGTGGACTAAACCCTCACAAAAGTTGTAGGGGGGGCACTCTACTAATATTTTTCTGTACCCATCAGAGTTAATCACTTGTAGGTCATTTTGTCCTATATTCATGGAACCAATAAGATAAGTTATGTGTTAAGGGGATTATTCCAATATAACATGACCAGAGTGGGGTTGCCAGCTCTCAGGACCTAGCCTTGAGTTTCCAGGCTGGAAGTGAAAGCATACATTCTCCAGTTTTGGTGGGCTCACATCCAGGCCAGAGAAATGGCTCCAGGTCAGCTATTGAAGCAGCAACTTGCTACAATTTCCCAAGGCTTAAATGAGTTGTTTCTGCAATTTTCAAGACTCTCCAAGGGGTCTGTTATTTACCTGATTGGCTTCATCCTTCTCTCCTATGGTTATGGTGCCAGGACTCAACTTCCACTCTGCTCTGAACTCACCTTCTGGCTAGAAGCAAAGTAGGCTAGAAATATTCCTTACTCTGTCTCCCTAAGCACAGGAGAAGGAATAATCCCCTCATTTCACCTTGATCTGGGAACATCTTTTGAAACTAAGATTTCTGTCTTAATTTGCAAACAGGAACATATTTCTCTGTGTGTGTGTGTGTGTGTGTGCGCGCGCGCGTGTGTTTGGATGACAAGCTGTGAAAAACTGTGGTTGGTAGTTCAGGCATAATACTTAATGGCATCATCAGGGACTGTCTCTCAGGTTTTGGCCTGAGATGGTCCTGAACTGGGAGCAATAGGCCAGAGAGAGAGATTTGAAGTCGTAGATGTAGTTTCACTTCTGAAGTAAAGCAGGTTTGGCCTTCTGAAGTACTTGAATGGAAGATTAGCTATGAATCCTATCTCTTGTGCTTTGAACTGGTTAAAGGAAATCTAACATATAAGGGACAACCAGCATGGCATAGAAGTTTGAGTGTTTAGACCCTCGAGATCCTCGCTTGGCCATAGCAACTCACTGGGTGATCTTGGGCATGTCACAAGTCTCAGAAAACCTTGTTATAGATTCACCTTAGGGTTACTACAAGTTGGAAACGACTTGAAGGCACACAACAACAACAGTATATAAGGACAAAACAAAATCTCCTTAACTGTTATCACTGGAGATTTATGTCCTGTTTTTCTATAAACAATATACAAGGTGACTCATAATCAAGATTAAATTGCAGAATCATTCATCAAAGAAAGCAAAAATATATATCAAAAGATCACAAAAACTGTCTAAAAATTAAAACCAATAGGAAGGAAAAACATATTATGGCTGCGATCTTGTTGCAAAGTTAAATCGTCATTAACTGACTTACAATTGCATAAACCTGAATTGCTCTGCTGTACAATGTTTCTATTCTCAGGAGCGGAGTGGAGATGTAGCCATGCTATTGGGACCACTGGCAACTCTACTCTCCCTCCCTCAAATATTTTTGGCAGTCTTTGGAAGCACTTTCAAACTTCGCAAACTTGTTTTGATTTTTTAAAAAGCAGGACTTTTGGGGATGGAGAAGATAACCCAGAGTCTGCAAACTGCTGACCACCTTCCACTCTCTGAAATATATTCCCCTTTACCACCCTTCATCTCCTCTCACAAACAGGTCCATGAGGTTCATGTGTGGGTGATGAGCCAGGGTTATTTAAAGTTTTCCCATCTGCTTGCAAAAAGATGAAGAGATAGAGGCACAGTAGCCTATGGCTGCTCCTGCTTAAATGCCAAAATGTAAAAATAGAACAGCTCACCCCAGAGGGCTCTGAAAATGCTTTCATTAATGTGAAAAATCCATCATTTACGGAGATGCAGTATGAATGGATCAGGATGATCTTTAATCACCAGCAGGGGAAAAAAAATACACATGTCCTTAGCTCCACAGCACAAAATTATATATAGCTAGTGGCTATTCATTTAGTTCTAACTTGGAATAGTTTGAGACATCTGCAGATTACCTTACCCCCATCTAGGAAAATCTGAAGAGCCTGCATTGAGAAATGCCAGCAACTTAACAAAATTTGCATTCTTGATACATTGTACAGAGTATAATTTGGAAAGCCTAGAGACAAGAGGCTCTTTTAGATACATCTAAGGAAGAATGACTTCTCACATTATAGCTTGTTACTGCAGTTTAGGCCTACCTGGCGATAGCACTAGATATCACTTTGATATCATAATTCGCCCTTACCATACCACCCCTCTCCACGTGTTTGTGAGGCCCCCAGACAAGCACGAAACTAGGCTCGGCACTTAACTGCTGAAATATTCTCAAACAATACAGGCATGCCAGAAATAGCCAGATCGCCGCTTCAGGGACCTCCCCGGCAAACACCACATTATGTATGCGTGCTACCTACAAAAGGCTCCCTGCCCCGAGCAGGCAACTTGACAAAGGCTGAACCATCCACTGTCAAGCGTTGCACATTTACATACTGGCTACACCATTGTTAATTCGGCTCTGATTCCATCATGCTAAATTGTGGCCTTTCGGAGACATTGTCTCGCACCCAAAACTCCTTGTTGTCCCCGAGTAAGGCATAGCCTGAAGTCACACTTCTCCCTACAAAACCCCTGATTCCGAGACCTTCCTTGGATCGCTCCCAAGTTCCAGACCGCCTTGCTGCCGCATTGCTTGGCGAGCTTCCCCTCAGTTCCACGTGCTGAGACACACCGAACCCCAGCATCGCTCTCTATCTTCTTCCAGGCTTCAAGAACAGGTTTCGTATCACCCGAATCAACTATCCCTCTGAAAATCCCGCTATCTTGCTCACACCTTTATTTTCCTTAGCTACCTGTGTGCGTGTGTTGCTTACATGGTGTGCCTGTATTTAATAAAGATCATTCATTACTTTCAAACCAGTCTGCTCCTTGACTTGGCCTGACCCTGTAAACACTGGGTTACAAGATCCTGCTAAGTTACCCTGCCTCTCGTAACGCTAAAGCAGTGCTCTGAGCTAATTTTTCCCACCTATAGTTGAGCACATTTTGGTGTCCCTCACGAGACCCCCAGTAAACAGGGTAACAAGCTACTTGGGTTTGGCCAGTCGTTGTTGCCTTTGCACCCACTGTATAGCAATTTCTTATATCTACACGAGAGCTCTTCTAAAGATTTTTGCTAGGTTTTGTAGTTTGCTAAGGTGATGCTATATAGCTGAAAGGCTATTTTTCCTGTCTTGGATTTATTTTTGTTATTTTAAAAACTTAGTTATAGTGCTTTAGTTCCATTTCACTAATACACTGTAACTCTTTAAAAAAAAGGAGTAAAGAATACTTTTCCTCCCTTTATTCCAATATTTCTCAGAATTAAAAAGAAAACACTTGAGGATGGGAGTAAAATGTTGCTGCTGGTGCTAGGAACTGCTGGAAAATTGTTTATGACAACTGAAATAGCATTTGGATATTTTAAGCCCCGCTCAGGAACTACAGCACCAAATATCACATCTGGAGGAGCCTGCCAATAGGTTACTATTTTTGCAAAGCTGGGGAACCTGTCTAGATGTTTTGAATCATTTCTTCAGTACTTTACCACCGGCCACATGGGCTAGAGCTTCTATGAGTTGAAGTCAAAAGCACATGCCAAGGCAAAGGCTTTCCACTCTTGCTCTAAAATCAGTGGCATATCTGGATTCAATAGTGCCTAGGGTAAACGTGGAAGTTGCGCCTTTAGGTGCTGCTTCTCCTGCCACCTCTGCACCAGGCCAGGAACAACTCCCATGGAGGTGGGGCGGCGGCGACAGGCCAGGCCTGGGAGGGAGGGCTGCAGCTTCTGCTGTGACCGCCGCTGCCACACCAGGCTTGGAACAACCCTGGTAGGGGCGGGAGGCGGCAGTGAGCCAGGCCCGGGCGGAAGGGTGGGGGTTGGCTTTTTTGCACCCCCCCGACATTGGCCTCCCTTGCATGAGCCCCAGTTGCCCCACCCTAAGTACGCCTCTGTCCAAAATATACTTCCCCACATTGGGATACATCACTGTTATGTACCTTTAAGTCAACTTAAAGGCAACTCTGCTTATATAAATTCTATCACGGAGTTTACTTGGCAAGATTTGTTCAGAAGGGGTTGTTGTTATTTTTATAGAATCATAGAGTTGGAAGAGACTCCAGGGGCCATCCATTCCAATCCCCTGCTATGCAGGAACATACATCGAAGCACTTCCAACAGATGGCCATCCAGCTTCTGCTTAAAAGGCTCAAAAGAAGGAGACTCCACCACACTCCAAGGCAGCATATTCCACTGGCAGACAGCTCTGACTGTCAGGAAGTTCTTCCTCTGGCTAGACCATGCTTTGATATGAACCATTATTCTCATTAAGTACAAAGTGGCTGTTCAATGACAGGCAACTAAGAATACTTTTTCGATAATGTGGACCCTGGCACAGTTGTTTTTGTTGTGGTTGATATAGTTGTTATTCACTAGTAGTATTTGTACTACTTTTTCTTCCTAGGAGGATCTTCTGAGCAAGTATAATTTAAAATAATACAAAGAACAGAATATAAGCAGAAACCAAACATTCTGTAAAATAAATAACATTAAAATCTATCAAAAGTCCTGGCAAGCAGGACAGTTTTTATTACTCACATAAAACTTCCACAACTGCAAAAAAAGGTGCAAAAAAGGTCCTGTGTTATGTACAAAAGAAGTAAAAACTGGGCACATTCAATAGAATCCACAGAAGAAAATGCTTTCTATTTATAAATCATTCATCTACTGAGCACCTTGAGATGTATCCCCAGTTTCTCCTCTCTTAGGCAGCCAACAACCTAGCCTTTCTTGGTCATGGGAGATACAATTCAGTCGTGCTGAATGAAGAAAGGACAGTTTTTCAGAAATCCCAACTCTAAGCCATTTCGAGTTTTGTAGATCAAAACTAGCACCATTTGGGGGCACAGAAACAAATCAGAAACTAATGAAGCTGGTTCAGGGTCTCTCAAGTATGTGGCAGACAACAGTCTGCTTCGGCATTCGCTGTAGTTATGAACCATCTTTCAGGTGTAGTTTCATGTGGGGCATATTTTAGTGGCCTAAACAGGATATCACTAAGGTTTGGTGAAGTTCTGAGTTTGTGGTAGATGTCTACACATGCATCCCTGTCCAGCACATAATAAAGTAATATGCCAATACACACGATTGTCAAGTCACCTGCTTTCCCTTCCCAAACTTAAGACCAGGAAGCCAGCATTGTCAAATCAGGGAGGTGGGCCTAGGGTAGCAGTTGCAAAATAATGCTGGTGTGTGTGAAAGAGAGAGACGGAAGCCATTTCCGCCCTACACTGTTATAGTGGTATTATCCCACTTTCAACATCCTGTGGAATTATGGGTTTTGTAGTTTACTGAGGCCCAAGAGCTCTCTGGCTGAGAACTCTAAAGGCCCCTCCCTAAACTGCAAACCCCTGGATTCCACATGAGGTTGAAAACGGAATCATAGCACTACAACAATCTCTTGTGGAAATGGCCTGAGAAAATGAGATTGACAATATGAATTTCTTGCACTAACTTCTAAACAGCCATTAAGTACAAGATACAGATGGCAAGAGGGTCTAGTCCTACACAGTCTACTATTACTAATTGTTGGTGGTGGTGGTGGTGGTGTGGGTCTTCAGGTTATTTCTGACACCATTTCCGCACTAGGCTGTTATAGCGCGATGATTCCACTTTCAACCTCCTATGGCAGTGGTTCTCAACCTGTGGGTCCCCAGATGTTTCAAGACTTCAGCTCCCAGAAGCCCTGAGTATTGACCATAGTGGCTGAGGCTTCTGGGAGCTGAAGTCCACAAACATCTGGGGACCCACAGGTTGAGAACCACTGTCCTATGGAATCCGGGGTTTGTAGTTTAGGGAGGGGCCAGCCAGCTCCTCCCTAAACTGCAAACCCCAGGATTCCATAGGAGGTTGAAAGTGGAATCACTGCGCTATGACAGCCTAGTGTGGAAATGGCCTGACCTATGTGAAACCCTAATGTGAAACTATCAAGGGGGGTTTTGAGGCTGAGAGTGCATGATGCATCCAAGGTCACCCAGCAAGTTCCCATGGCCAAGCTATTACTAATACTACACTCATATTGACGTTAATGTACCTGAAGAGTGGTGCATTGCTTACTTTCTGCCAGCAGGTGAAGACATTTTTATCCAAGCAAGGCTTTTGAGTTTTAATTACGGAGCAGTAATGTGTGTGTAAAGTGGTATGCTGCATTTTCAAATCTTTCTTGGAAATTATGTTTTAAGATGTTTTAAGTGTTTTAAACTGTTTTTAATTATGTTTTTAAAATAATATTGTTGTTTAATTTTTAAAAAATGTTTGTAAACTAATGCTTTAGCTTGTTCTTTTTAAATTATTGTAAACCGTCTTGAATCCCATCTTGGGAGAATCACATAATATAAATTCAACAACCAAATAAGTAAATATCAGATATACAGTCATTTCCAAATGGGAGAAAACCAAGGGTAAAGCTCAAACTGATGACTGACCTCCAGGATCGAGGTGGATTCTCTATGCCAGACTTAAGAATATATTACATGGCTGCATGTTTGGTTTGGATTAGACTATGAGTACTTTTGAACAATCACCAGCTTTTGTCATTGGAGGGGTATGATCTGCATTTTGTTGGCATGCCTACTTATGGTATGGCAAGACCAAGGTGCAGAAAGTGTTCCTCTGACGTGTAATTCAGGAATCTCTCTATAGGATATGGATAAAGTACAAACCCCTTCTATATTCTAAGTTGCCACCCTCTGTTTCCCCAGCAGAAGCACTTCAGATAAAAGGCTTAAGGAGAGAGGGCGAATGGTTCACATATAAAGATCTAGCATACTTAGAAGATGGAGAGGTTAAATTAAAAGATCAACAAAAGCTCCAACAAGATGAGGTTGTTATACAGTGGTTTCCTTACCTCCACATCAAAGAGAGGTTTAAGAAGGATATGGCAATGGGTGGTATAACTTTGGAGTCACCACTTTTGGAAAAGCAATTGCAGGGTGCCGACACCCACCTGCTTTCGAAAATGTACAAATTAATATTACAGATTGTTCTGGAGGGAGAAACCACCGAAGAATATATGATCAAATGGGTATGAGATCTAGGACATAATATACATTTCGAAGATTGGGAGAAGGTGTGGAAAAACTGTTGTAAATTTACCCAATCTTATACGCTGCAAGAGAATGTGTTGAAAATGTGGTTTAGGTGGTACCTCCTGCCTGTGAGAATTGCCAAAATGTTCAAAAGAACGACTCTTGCTAGATATTGGAAAAAAGAATCTGTACCACTTGAGACAGAATGGTTGGAAAAGGTGTCAGAAGTTGCCGGAACAGATAAGCTCACTTGTATGATAGAAAACAAACCATACAGTAAATTTCTAAAGATTTGGCAACCGTTGTTAGCATATTTGCATACAACAATTGGGACCGATTATGATTTAAGAGGGAAATCTGATTGAGAATTTAGCTAACAAGAGTTTATAACTGGGAAGTACAGAGAATGGGAGTCGGCAAGAGTAGCCATAGTTAACTATCCACGACAATGGGTATTCCATAACTATGAGATTAGGAAAACTTTTGTATATATTTTGTTAATTGTTACATATTGTTAATTGTTAATTGTTACATATTGATCAAAAACTGAATATTTCTTAGGTTAAAATCATATGTGTATGTGTGTGCGTGTGCGTGTGCGTGTGTATAGTCTCATTTTTTAGTTTGGAGGGTGGTTTGATAAGAAAATTAGCCTTATGTTGTTTTGTCACCAGTGAGGCCTCCCTCTTTTTTAAAGTTATTTGTTCAATGTTAGATGATGTGTGAAACCATAAGCTTGCGATGGCTTTCAAAGTAATTTGTACAAATGGATATGACCATATGTGCTAGGGAATGTTAGATAGTTACTGTACAACTGATTTATGTTAGTGTGTGATATTGCCATGTTGATCTTCTGTTATCTTAGTGTTATTGGTTTGCCAGTGTATGTTAATGTTAGTGTATAGGGGTGTACTGTATGTTTTATGTGTACCAAGTGGACATCTGTTTGATATTGTGTGAAAACCGGTTTCTTATACATGTTATATCTTTTTTTCTTTCACTCTGTTTAATAAAAATAATTTTTAAAAAAGATATACAGTTATTTCCTGGTCACCTGAAAATGGCAGGTACAACTTAAAAACTGTCTAGTGTAATTGGTATTGCATCTATTCATTTCTGTTATTAATTGATTTGACAGGACAACTGATTCTCACAGAAACATCTGAACCTACGCTCTCTATGCACAAGCCTTTTCAATATTCCACTACAGAAACAGAAAGAGAAACCAAGACTTAAACTTCACCTTCCCCAAAACAGAACGTTGATAACAAGCATGCCAGAACCTATGGGCTTCATAAAGTTATAAGGTTGTCATAATTATTCATCTCCATTGTGGATGTTTTATGTAAAATAACACTGAGTAACACCCCCTTTTTCACCAAAAATGCTCCTCCAAAATGTAGAGCATGAATGTGGATCATCTATGTTTTCATATTCATGAACATCAGGGTAGCTTAAAATAAATAAATAAATAAATAAACCTATTTTGGGGATAATATGGTTAGGTACCTTCAATTGCTTATTTCTCTGACTGCTGAGTGGCTTCCTTGGAATAGCTTCTTGTGTGTGTGGTGGTGGAGAGATAATTATTGTTCAGCCCCTCCCTTGCCCAAAAATCCCAACGCTTCCAATTTCAAAGGCAAAACAAGACACTCTCCCCTACCCTCTCCTCCCATCAGCCACACTTGTGGTAGTTCAAAAGTTCAGCCCAACCATGTTCGCTGCCTACTCTCATATGAATGTAGGATAGAGCTGCTAGGTCAGGTTTCAGGGCTAAACCCTGAGGCTTAGGTCAACCCCTTGTGATGTCATAGGGCAGTGGTTCTCAACCTGTGGGTCCCCAGATGTTTTTGGACTTCAGCTCCCAGAAGCCCTGAGCATTGACCATAGTGGCTGGGGCTTCTGGGAGCTGAAGTCCACAAATATCTGGGGACCCACAGGTTGAGAACCACTGTCACAGCAGAAGGGACCTGTTGATGTCAATAAGAATGATAAATTGACTATCAATCACAGTTGTATAGAATATCCCATTCAAATAAAACAGACCTAGTCAATCAAATGAGGAAAATATCCCTTTTCAAGACAGTGCCCTCAACCTGAGATTTCTCCCCCTCTCCCTCCCTGACGACTGAAGGAGAGTATCTCGGTGTAGGGGCCAGACCATGAGTACTGGGAATCCTCATGCTGGCTCAACGAGTGCAATTTTTCCCTCTCAAAGGGCAAAGAAGACTGGATGAATCATTAGGCACGTTATGCAAAACGAAGTAGTAGACAGTAGAATTCTGGACCGTACTACTTTGGACCAAAATGAGAAGTCATATTTTTTAATGTCTCAACTCATACACATGAAAAATTCAAAGCAGGAAAGTAGCACATCAGAGTAAAATGCATAGGTCTCTGCCTGAAGTGCTAGTTCAACTGAATTCAAGGGAACCTTGTTACTTGGTAGAGTATTCAGCATTAAAATACCCACCCAGATGGCTGAAGTAATACAGGCTAGAACGAGACCCTTTCTTTCCGTGTAATCTATAGTCTTATTCCAACCTCAAGAAGGAAGATTGTTTTGATTTCTGCTTTCTAAATGTGATGTGCTATAAAATGAAGTACTGCCTATCTGCTGGAAGGCAGTGTCATACATATTCAGCAAACAATCATTGTGGGAAAGAAACAAATTAAAATACATGAGTTTTCTGAAGATATAAAGAGAGGGAATCTTCTTGCCTCTCCTTCTCATGATTAAATGGAGCCATCTGTTAAAGACAGCAATTGAAACAAACAAACAAATAAATAAATAAATAAGAACCGAGGCCCATTACATGTTAACATTATAAAGCAAACATGAGCATGCAAATTCATCAGTTGCCTGATTTTCTTTTCAGCTGATAGGTTTTGCATTTCTTTTCTGGCTCTGGAAATTAAGGAGATGAGATACAGGACATGGGTTGAAATAGGGACATTTTTTTAAGGAGCTAGTTAAAATGCAATATGAAGTGAGGAACTGCATAGTGCAGGAGGCAGAGGGTCAAATCCTGACCTCCTTTGCCACTCCTGGGGAAGGCACCCAAGTACAAGCCAAACTCACTGGATTGCTGCCCAGTCAGCCGTTGTTATTTGAGGAAGACATTTTTAGAGGAAGTCCACCTTAAAGTCCTGATGCTTGGGAATGAGACTTGACTCTGGCCAATCCCAAGAGTAATCTTCCTTGGGCCCTATATTTGGAGGAGACATCCTACTCACCCAATAGGTACCTGTGGATGACTGCCATGATTTCTTTTCTTCTCCCCCACGCTACTTCCCATCAACTGAGGACACATGTCCACGTAGCAGCTTTCTCCCATGAGTCCAGCTAACATGGCTTACATGCCCTCCAGCAATTTCTTCAGAAACAGCTTATTACCTTCTCCCATCAGCTCAGTAGAGTGCTGTGGCTGAGACAAAATTTCCAGATGTAACAACTGGCCCATGCCTTTATTCAAAACAAACTTTGGTTCCCACAAGACTTTCTCTGCTGTAACACCCTTGTTGTGAAATACCTTTCCCTTAATGGACTGATTGTTCCCAATGGTGGTGTCATTCTTGCACCTAACAAAAACATAGCCTTTTATGAAAGTGTCTGAGGTCTAATTGATTTCATCTGAATCTCAGTGTGTGCCTGATTTAAAAATGTCTCAAGCTATTTCAAAGGGTTTTAAGCTGTCCTGTTTAAAGTTGTCACATTGTTTAACAGTTCAATATGCTTTGTGGCCAGTTTAAATTATATATTTTCACTGTTTTAAACCGGAAAAACTGCCATTGGTTGGAGTCAACATGAAAGCAGGTAACAACAATAACAGTAAATACCATAATAAAAGAAATCAATACAAAATAAACAATTAACCTTACAGCGGATTCTAGCTAAAGAGTAAGGAATCACTTCTCCTCACTTTGTGAGATAAAATGGCAGAGTTCACCAACACCATCTCTGGCTAGTGGAACTAAATCACACGCAAGTCATCATAGGACTATAGAATTATAGAAACACAGAACTGGAGGAGACCACAAGGGCCATCGAGTCCCACCCTGCCATATAGGAGTAAACAATCAAGGCACTCCCAACAAAGGGACATTCAGCCTCTGTTGAAAAACCTCCAGAGAAGGAGAGTCCATGGCACCCCGAGGCAGCTTATTTCTCTGTCAAACTGCTCTTACTGCTAGGAGGTTCTTCATCACGTTTAGGTGGAATCTCTTTTCTCCTAGTTTAAAACCCTTGCTCAGTGTCCTTGTCTCTGGAGCAGCAGAAAACAAGCTTGTTCCATCTTCCTTATCAGTCATCTGCAGGATCAAGAACCTGCCCTTCAAAAGCCATAGGTCACTCCAATGCAAGTGGATTTCCAAAACCTGTGGAGGCATTCCTCATAACTCCTGAAACAACAACAAGAAAAAGCCATGCCAGCTCAGTCCCCAATGATCAAACCATCAACAGATGTCCACGTAGTCTATCCTAGTTGTAAGTTAAACTAACTGGTCTATGCTTGTTGTGCCACCCATTAGATCATACTGGGCCCACAAACCAGCACCAGGCACTGATCCATCAGCCCAAGTGAGCATGCCAAGAGGAAGTCAGGAAGACAAACTGGGTTTGTAAACAAACAAAAGAAAGAGAATCCATTAGGCTGGCTTGAAATGAACACCATTATTTCTAACCCATTTCACTCGCCTCAGAAAGGCTTCTTTCAATTTTTCAGCTGAATCTCTTGCAAAAACACAAAGGCATTTTATTTGAATCCAGATAAAAAGGTTTAAAAGCATGAGTGTAAATAATAGTTTATTTTATTCTCATGAATGCAATTTTTAAAAAAACTCAAAGGTGTCGCCCTTCTCAGATATGATGACCTAGAATCTCCAGTGCATTTTCAAAGTGATTTTTGTGCATTCACAAAACTTTTTGCAGAATTATCTTCGCATGAATTATCAAGCTTTGCACAAACTAAAACTGAAACTCCCGTGTTGCATATACTCCTCAAAAGAAGAAACATCAGATCGGTTGTGTGTATCATTTTGAAATCAATAACACTCTCTTGCAGCACTTGTGTAATTTGCTTATCAAAGGTGAAAGAGATTAATTTTCTACCAAACTTCTTGGGTAAATTTTGAGAGACAGACAGAAAATCCCATGTTATTTCTGCTCTTACAAAACAACGTGTTACAGTTTTCAATTTTTGGCAGAGGATGTCATCTAGGGATGTTGGTGAAATCCACTAGATTTTCCAGGTTCCAAATAGGCAGCATCCTCGTATTATCCAACTATCTTATCTCAACAGAATCTGTGGCAGAGATAGGAGTCCCCTGTCCTCAAAATTTACAGAGATATTTACATATGCAATACAGCATGGTGATTTGAGCATTGGACTGCAGTTCTGGAGATCAAGGTTCACATCTCCACTCAACTGTGAAAACTCTCTGGGTGACCTTGGGCAAGCCACACTCTCTCTGCTTCAGAGGATAGCAAAGGAACCCCCCTCCCCAAGAATTCTTGCCAAGAAAACTCTGTGATTAGTTCATCTTAGGGTTGCTATACGTTGGAAACAAATTGAAAGCAACAGCTACAGAAAATCTTGCATTACTTTCGAAAAAGATGGATGGTGATGAAAAAGATGCAAGTAACAGATACGCGAAGAGAAATACATTCTTATGCATAGGAAGGCCTATAAGTAGATTTTAGGGATGGCACAAATCCAGAATTTTCCAAACCTGAATCTGGATCTGAATCCCTGGAAGGTTCTGGGAATCCACGAATCTCATGAATCTCGAATCTTTCGAATCCTATTTTTAAAAAGGGTTTAATAGAGTTTATTTACCCTGCAGAGGGAGGCAGCCATGGGGACAGGCAGCAGGAGCGGGCACAGGTATCCCCAGTGGTCACAGATAGCCCCAGCAGCAACTGGGGGCATGCAGAGAATGGGTGATTGCCCACGCGGCATGTCGCTGTAAGACGTCTCTGAAGTGCCCGCACTGGTAGCGGTGGAGGGTGTTCAGGGAAGGGGCGATCACCTCCTCTGCATGCCCCTGCCAGCTGATGCCAGTGTGCCCACAAGGGGCTGCAGTGGTGGGCATGCAGAAAACGGGTGATCACCCTCTCTTCAGGCCCCTGCCACAGCAAGTAGAGGATCCGGGGTGTGCAGGGATGTGGCGATCGCTGGCACTACACGCCGCTGTGGCCCCAATCCTGGGTACCCACGTGAGCTCAGACCCCGGGGCAGGCAGGGAGCTGAAGATCGCTTCCCTGCACGCCACTGAGGGCCCAATCCCAGGCGCTTACATGAGCTCAGGCCTTTGGGTGGGCAGGGAGCCAACGATCACTTCCCTGAATGCTGCTGTGGGCCCGATCCCTTTCAAATCCACCAACTTGCCTGATCCCCGAGAGCAGGCAGGTTCGTGGATTTGAAAGATTCCATTCACCTATTTTGGTGCCAAGATTCAGATCTGCAAATCTCGAATCCTTACAGAGGATTCGAGGATTCGGTTGGCCCATCCCTAGTAGATTTATATCAGCACATCTTGTAGAAAAAAATGTGTATTGTTTTGCATACTATTTTCTGCCAAAAATCCACTATCATTAAAAAAAAAAAAAGAATCCAGAAAGATTACTCTGTGAATGAGAATGAATGAGAACCCTGACTTGCTGAAACACATGTAGGCCAGCTTATGTTTGATGTTTCCATCCAAGTCAGGCCTCATTAGTACTTGGAAGGAAGACTGCCAGGAAGTACCAGATGTGGTAGATCCCAGAATGGGAATGGGAGTCTTGAGTCCTCTAGACCAGTGGTACTCAAACTTCTTACCCTGTAACCCCCTTTACATGAGGATATTGCACCCCGCCACATCATGCCCCCCATGTCCTATTCTATGCCCTCCCTCTCTCTCACAGAGGCCCTTCATGCTACACCAGCCCTCCCTTTAAACACTCAGGTCTCACTCTCTCCAACTCCTCCCTTCGCTTTGTTTCCCCCCCCAAAAAAAACTGCCTCATGGTCACTAAGGGGGATGCGCCTGTTGTGCCAATGACAGAATGTTCAAAGAGGCTGAGTGGAAAAAGCATTCTCGAAAAGGAAGCCAATTTTTGCTACGTCTGAGTTCGAGGTAACCACCACAGTGGAAGATACCTCGTGTCGCTCTTTTGCAAAGACCAGTCAATCCTCAAAAGCACACACATGAACACACACAGGATTACTCTTCTTTTTTCACATTTGCTTTACTCGCAGGCTGACTTTTCTTGCACTCCCACCCGTAGGGTCCTGTGTTCCAGTTTGAGAACCGCTGCCCTAGATTAAGGTAGGGAGGCTGAGCCCTCCTGAAATGATCCACCAAAATTGGACCACCAAGACTCCTGTGTAGTTGAGTCTCCTCAGAAGGACCCAATGAGAGGAATACTAAAACGACCAAACACAAAGAAATATTAAGACCGCTTTTGTCAACAAGCCCTCCCAGGAATAATAAAGGCTGCTCACAATCTTGAGCACATGGAGGGTACTTCTAACTACACATTCTGCTTGTAACAGACTTCATATTCTGTAATAATGGACAGGGAAAGTAAGTCTCCCCCGCTGCCACAAATGCTTCCAGTCTCAAAATGGCAATAGGAAGCAAAGGTACATTCCACCACCCTTCACCATTTTTAGAGTGTCAGCAGAAGAAAACCGAGATATTTGGGTTTGGTGTATCAGGAAGATATCTGAGGGATAAAATTGCCCCTGGAACAGTTGGCCAGTCCCGATGTATCAAACAAAGCAGACTGAATCCATGAAAACTCCTGCTACAAACTTCTCTCTCTCCTTTGGTCTCAAAGATGCTGCAGCATTCCTTTGTATATTTTTATTATACAGTTCAACGTGGCTACTTTTTCTAAAATTTTGTATGCATTTTTTTGACCACAGAACTGTATCGCAGCATTCAAAGAACTGCAAAAACTGAAGGACAATTTTGTTCTGATCCACATGTGAGCTCAAATACACGAGTTACATTGATTCGTGATTGAAATGCAAACCAAACAATTTTCTTCCCCTGCCCCTGGTGGCCACAATGCATAAGTTATTCTACATTTTGAGAACTCATGCCCTGTAGCAACATCTATTCATAATAAATGAAAAGTAATCAGGAAACAAACCTCCAAGTGACAAAAGACAAAATGTATTCCTCTCATCCAGAAAAAAGTGTATCTTATTTTCAACATGATTACTTAGAAGCTACATTGCCTCACACTGTACACACATATATTATCCCAGGTCATAACAGATTATCAGTGTTTAAAAAGCTTGTTTGCATCTTGTACTAAAAACTGGAGATTTTTTTTTCAGGGACCGTTGGTTTAAACATAATCCCCATCTGCTGACAGCTGTGCTATCTGTCCAGATCATCTGCTATAGAACTGCTGTCCGTAAAGGATCTCTCTGCTCTTCCAACATGTACATCTGCCCTTTTAGCAGCCAGTTTTTAACCTTGAATCCAGGGCACATTCATCTCAGGTATATCCTGCTTATGTTGTCTTGGCATAAATGTAGCAATACAGTCACAGTTCTATAGTACTTTCTTTTACTTTGCTTTGATTGTCTTAGAAGAGAGGTAAGCTACCCCCAAGAAGACAGAAACCTGTGATATTTAAAATATTTACAAATACTTGGGGCCAGGCTATCTAACAAACCATCTCCTTCCATATGAGACTGCCCCAGACCTAAGATCCACAGTGGAGGTTCTGTTATCTGCCCCACCAACTCTTCTGGCTAGGCTGGTGAATCCATATGATAGGGTTTCTGCTTTAGCAGCACCCCGGTTGAGTGATGGCAGGCGGGCTCCATCCCTTCTGGATATCTAGTGGACAGTGAGAATTGTGCTATTTTGCTTGGCCTTTGGTTCTTAAAATGAGGTCCAAGATCTTCTAGGAGGCAGGTCCCTTCTCTCAATGATTGCCCCTTCCTGCTACAAGTGCTCATCATGATAGTCCCCATAGCCAAGAGAAACCCCAAAATGCAGCTAACTGCATTGTTCACTATGGAGTGGCAGCTGCTGGCTTCCATGTCACTGGGGAAATGAATCCACTCCTTGTTTTATCCTGAACTGTACAATATACGGAATCCTATCCCTTGGCCCTTTTTGCACACCACCCCCAACCCGCAATGGCCACAGGATCACCACGGGATTGCGATGATGGTTCTGCAAGTTGTCATTGTGCTCCCATGGCGATCCTGTGGCAATCCATCACAATTGCAGATTAAATCATTGTTGGGTTTCTCCCGACAATGACACATGATTGCACAGTCCTCCTGCCTCCCTCCCACACTTAGCTGTCATGAGGAACGTCAGGAAGCACAATGGCCGTGCTTCCTCCCCCAGCACAGCCTGGTAAACTGCTGTGCTGTGCTGTGGAATGGAGGGTTGGAGCCATCACACTTCCTCCCATCCAGCAGGCAGCTGGTGTGGAAGGGAGCACAGCAGAAGTGATTCCCTCCCGGGAGAGGCTTTCCCTTGATCTCCACACAATGGCTTTGGGAAAAGGTAAGGTGCAAAAAGGGCCCTAGACAGAGTTCAGAACCTTGAATTTAAAGTTCAGACTCTTCCTCCTAGGTTCAGCCTCTTGCATAGCGCATTTAAAATTCAGACTAAAACCTGGAGCACGTTCAGTGCCCCACTGACATGGGAGCTTACCACTGCCACTGCTTTGATAGTCTTCTGTGTGTGGAGCATGGTGGAGTGGGGATTTTAATCTTTGCCTAAAAGTAGCGAGATGTCTTGCATTGCCCTTGAGCAAAGGAATATGAGTAAACCAAGGACAAAATGCTAGTAAACATGAATGTAAGCTGTTTACACTTGAATAACGTCATAGAGGCATTTCCATTCTGTCTCTGAACAGTTTGGGAACAGATTTCTCAAAGCAAAATTGAAATATATGTTATATATATATTTTCTTCTTATTTTAATTGAAGGAGACACTGAAACAAAGAAGGGACTTTGCATGACTGCAGTCCATCCTAGCTGCACACACCATTCTAAGAATTAGAAGGGCTAAAAAAAAATAGCTCAGAATGACTTAGTACACTTCTGAGTGCAGCAGTGCTGCTGACAATAGGGTAATAAATTGTCTAATTGCGTGTGTATAGTGTTCCATCTCAATCAGAGCGATGAGTGGTTCTGAAAGCACAATTCAGTAATCCTTTGAAGTACTTGCTGATGTCAAAACAGATGTAACTTGATTCACCTTTAATTGACAGTTGTGTAATGAAGGCGTACAAATAAATGAGAAACCTCTGCTTTATTTGCTAAGAAATTCCATCCTTCTGTTCCTCAGACAACAGATTGATCTAGGCCAAGGGAAATGTTGAAAGCAAACATGGGGGTGGGGAGGCAATGTAGACTGGGGGAGTGAGCTAGTTGTTTTCCCCACACAGATTTCCTTTCTTAAACCTTCCCAAAGTTGCTATTAGCCATGGAGAGAAGATATCTAGGGACAAGAGTTGTGCTTTTTTTCCCCTCCACCTTCAGAATAGGAGTGAGCCTGCATCATTCTCTTGTCCTCTGAGTGACCTTCAACATCCCAAACCAGTTCTATCAGTTTCTATTCACCCTAGAAGCATGTCCCTTTGTAAAACAAATGGGTCTTAATTCCATTCAGGACCAAGCTGCTGTCTTCCTATATACATTGTATTAAAATGAGGATACCTCACAACAATATATTGTTGCTGGGGAAAATGCTTTTTCTCCCCAGATACTGTATGGAATGCAGCTGAGGGGAGACAGAAATGGGGGGGAGTGATGTTATCATCCCTGCCAGTTAAAAAGTCTTGTTGTTCCATCCTTGTGACCCTTGGTTCACTACACCTTTGGATGAGATCTTCCACTTCTTTTACAGCAGCTTCAGTGTTTTCTGGTGACTTCTTAAAATGACAGATCCTTCTTCCTCACCTTGTTGAATCCTCACTTGAGTGCTGTCATGGACCAGCATTCTGTTAGTGATTTATGTGCACATAAGTTCAGCTTACATTCATGTATGCCCATTTTTGGATGGAGTGCAGAGGGCTATTCTCTTGCCCTTGCACTCCATTCAGAAGCCTCCCGCCATGAACCCACAGGAGGGACTCCTTCTACTGTCATCTACCTGTAAGGGCAGAGGAAGAAGGGAGATGATTTCAACCATGAAGATCTGCTCTGAGCTCTCAGGGGAAGGAAAAGGCAGAGACACCCTACCTGAAAGAGCATCTTCACTTCTCCCCACCTGAAGTGACACCAGCTTCATCTCCATGGTCCCTATTGCCTCCTTCCTCCTCACCAGTACGTGACAGCAGTAAGTTCCCCTGTTGGGGCTTCACAGATACCAGCAGGTGGGAGGACACAAAACTGTGCACATAGCCCTCCATACAGATGTAGGATCTCAATCACGCACTCCCCAAAAGACAAATAAGTGGAGCTGAGAGCGAATTAACCTTGGACTCCCATTAGAAGCCAAAATTGCTAAGCTGAGGCTATCGTACTGGACACATCATGAAGAGACATGACTCATTGGAAAAGGCAATAATGCTGGGAAAAGTGGAAGGTAGTGAGAAAAGAGGAAGAGCACATTACTGATAGATAGATTGATTCAGTCAAGGAAGCCACAGCCCTGAGTCTGCAAGACCTGAGCAGGGATGTTGACAACTGAGCTACCTGTAAGTTTCACATTCATAGAGTCATCATACGTCAAAGCCAACACAACAGCAAATAAGAACAGCAACAACAAATGGTGCTCTAGCAGTCAGCCAAAAGAAGCTTCTTTCTTTCTTTGCCTACACCACTGAAAGCATATGTACGTGGTTGATCTGTCTACTCCTGTCCCTGTGCTGACCCACATGCCGGCTATAGTCTTCACTATTATTTATTTAGCACAATTTACTTGGCTGGTGTAAGATTAATGTAATATGTTTCTAATCTAACATGACAGTAATAAAACAAAGTTGGTATATGGTTAGTTAAATTTACAATTTGTACCTAAATGATAAAAAAGAATTAGATACTTTAGAAATTAGCTCTAGATCAGTGGTTCTCAACCTGTGGGTCCCCAGATGTTCGTGGACTTCAGCTCCCAGAAGCCCCAGCCACTATGGTCAATGCTCAAGGTTTCTGGGAGCTGAAGTCCACGAACATCTGGGGACCCGCAGGTTGAGAACCACTGCTCTAGATGGTATGCTTAAATCTTGGCTAGAGTAGACCCATTGAATCAATTCTATTTAGGTATCATCATTATCACCATCACTACCACCAGCTATTTATATAGAGCCTTCACTGTACATAGCATTTTGAAAAATAGTCTATTGTCTGCAGGTTTACAATCTAATTAACATACAAAACGAAAAGGGGATAACAATGGGGGAAGGCATTAAGTGCAGCAGAAGCTGCTTCTTTTCTCCCTCCAGGGTCACAGCAGTAGCATTTGGGATGGAGGGAGGGTCATTTACCTGCTTCTGGGCTTAGGCATGATGGAGCTGTGCCTGTCTTCTCGCCGTCCAAGGCTAGGAGAGTGGCAGTTGGGAGGACCTGTCATCTGGTTCTTGGTTTAGGGAGATGGAACTGCTTCTGCCTCTTCTTCTCTCCCTCCAAGGCCAGGGCAGTGGCAGTTGGGATGGAGGGAGAATGTTTCATCTGCTTCTGGTCCTAGACATGATGGAACTGTCCTCATCTCTTCTCCTTTCCCTCCAAGGCTAGGGTGGTGGCAGTTGGGATGGAAGGAGGGCCTCTGCCATTGCCCATGTAAATACTGCTTTACATAGTGTGGTGGTAGGGGAGTCATAGCTAGCAAGTATGGTAGGAGCATGGAAATAGTTGAAATTGGACTACAATTCCCAGGATCTAGCAGTCATCATGGGCTCTCTGGAAAACAGTTATGGGAATATTGGGGGAGGGGGTCCACATGATATTGATTGATTGATTGATTGATTGATTGATTGATTGAATTTTATACCCTGTCCTTCTCTTGGAGTGGGATCCAAGGCATTGAAATCTTATCTACAAAAGTTGAAAAAGAATTAAATAACAGTATGATTAAAATAATTCCCCTAATGTCAAATAATAGCAGTATCAATAGCTTCTAACCCCCAGTTATAGCAGACTCCTTAGGGTGTTTTTGAGTTGTATTTTGGCAACATTTTCCGTGTCAGTACAGTCTCCTTGTAATGGAAACATTTACCCAGCACCCATAAGGCCGACTTCCTTATCTCTTACAAGTCACAGCAGGGAGCTGATCATGGCTGACCAAATGAGAAGACACTAATTATGTCCTGTCATCCACAGACAATCAGCTAATGCCTTACAGCAGGATGCTTGATTACTCTTAACTGGATTAACTGGGAAGTTGGCTGTGACACAATGAACCTTGCCAAGACCAACTAACCCTGGAGTTATCTACAAAAGACAATGTCTTTCAGCTTTGATTAAGGGAAGCCAATAAAAATCTGGAAAGATGCCAGTCAGTGGTAGTTGTGTATGTATAGAGGCACTGGAGAATTTAAGAAAAAAAGAATAAGCTTTAATATGCCTGCTTAGTTGAATGGCTGGGTTTAAAATCCAGGGCAGTGAAACATATCTAATGAAAATGGTTTGTCTTTATAAGAGAATGCAATGGAAAGAGCTAGGTAGAGGCATGCTATTTTCTTTTTGAAGTAAACTGTGGGAAGCCTGCTATAATAGAAATAGAATTTCAACTTACATGACCAAACTAGAATTGTTCCCAAATCTTCTTAGTAGGGATCTCCATGTTCCTCAAAAAGTCTGTTTTAGGAGATAAAACTTGCAAGGATGTATTGTTTTCTGCAGCTTAGAATTACCAAGAATTCAGCTTTTTCTACTTTCTGTGTTTTCCAAAATAAAATAGTTTCAGAGTTCAGATATCACAGACTGATTAAATCCAATTCTTCTATGACCAAGGAGTCCAGCTTCAACTCCATGTAAGTATTTCCTCAGCAACTTGCTCCTAAAATCTCCATTTTGTCTCAGAAGGTGAAACTGATCTGGGCTTTAAGTATCTGGCATGAGAGAGCAGTAAGTGGGAGTATCTTCCATGGACTTTACATCAACCTGAGAGCCACCATGGTAGAGTGGTTTGAATGGTGGATTAGGATTCCAGGAGATAAGAGTCTGAATCCCTCCTAAGTCATGGAAACCCCCATGTGATCTTAAGCCTCAGCTTCAGGTGGAAGGCAAATCTTCTATGAGTATATCTTACCAAGAAAACCCCAGGATAGGATTATTTTAGGGTCACCGTAAGTCAAAATCACCTTGAAGACATGTAATGACAATAACTTTTGCCTCTCTCTTTCATCCCATTCATTCTTAGCAAGCCACCCAATTAGCTGCCATGCATGTCTTATCATGCTTCATCGCTCTCCTTTCCTTTGAATAAAGTATTAGTCTTTCCTCCTCTGTTCTCCTGACAAAATATTCATTTCTCTCTCTGTGTATCTTCTGTCTCTGCCTGCAGTGATATCATACAATAACAACACAATACAATATGAATGTGTTTGAATGGTAAGTAACAGCACTGGGCCAAAATATTTTGTAGAAAGTGATTGCCAAAAGGGGAGTGATTTTGAGAGATGGGAGAAACAGGTGAAGTGTTTCAGTTCAGGGATGCTTACCTTGGCACCACTGTTTCTTTTAAACTAGTCCAAGATATGTCAAGCCTAGCAATAGCATGGGTATTTCCATACCACTTATCAGCTAAGTGCTCTCTAAGTGGTTTACAATATGTTAGCTAATTGCCCCCAACAAGCCGTGTACTCATTTTACCGACTTGCAGAAGGATGGAAGGCTGAGTCAACCTGGAGCCTGGTAGGACTGAACTCACAACCTTGTGGCTGCAGTACTGGCATTTAACCACTGTGCCACTAGGGCTCCCTACTGAGACTGCTGTTAGCTGTGGTCACCATTTTCCCCAGAGGACACAGGTGGGCAACTGCAATGAGTGTGGGGGTAATTTTCACAGACTACCCTGCCCATATATCAGTGAAAAAAAATGACTGAAAATTACAAAAGGAAGTGACCAGAAGTCTACTTGCTGTTGTGATTAAGGGTAGGAGATTTTCTTGCTAAACTACCACTCACGGATGCCTCCAGAATAAATAAGCAAAAAATTGGCTATAAGAGGAAGAGAGGAAATTCTACTTCCAGTTGTGATTTTAGAGAGATTTATAAGATGGAGTAGAGGATGTTGAGGATGTTTCTTGCTAAACTACCACTCCTGGATGCAACTCCTGGATGCCTCTAGGAGTGACAGCTGGCCATTGGAGGGAGCTACCCTAAACTTTTTTTTCTCTGAAGCAGCCTCAGAGGGATCCACTATGAGTTACGGGTGAAATAAAAGGCATTGAAGGTGACATGTATCCCATGGGCTGTACTTCTCCAGTCCTGCCCTAGAAAAAGATGTCAGCCATTTAATGTCAGAACAGCAATTATGGTCCTTCTTTGACACTAACTACAGGGAGAAATATGTATATAGGGAGAGCTTCATGACAGCAGACTCTTCCTCCTACCTTGTTATTGTTGTTGTTGTTGTTGTGTGCCTTTAAATCATTTCCAACCTATGGTGACCCTAAGGTGAACGGATCACAAGGTTTTCTGAGAGTGTGTGACATGCCCAAGGTCACCCAATGGGTCTCCATGGCTGAGCAGGGAATCGAACCCTGGTCTGCACGATTATAGTCCAACACTCAAACTGCTATACCATGTTGGCTCTCTTATTTACATGCACCTTTCTACAGATAGCTAATGTCTAAACAGGATGTAGTTAATCCCTCTGCCAAGCCAAAGAAGCAAGTCATGTTGTAGAAACTCTCCTTGTGCTCCAAGCAGATGGAATGGTTGCCAATAAAGGGGATATAGGAGCAATGTGGAGAGGGTTCAAGAAATGGATCGAAGGAAAGATGACAATCTAAACTGCAGATGACTTGCTGGAGCACCAACACACTAAGTTCTCCCTCTGTTGCAGGCTGGTGAAATATTTGCTAGTAGATAACAGGGAGAGGTGAGAATCCACACAGGAGCTGGTTCCTTAGTGGAGCCAATGGAGCAGGCTTTGCTCACTTATCCCTTTGTTGCACTTTAACAGTTTAAATAAAACACAAACAAATACAAATATGAAATATAGAAAAAAAAAAACCTAAAACATACCCATCATTGCAATCCTATCCATAGCTCAGAAGTAAGTTTAATTAATCCCAACAGCACTTCCTCCCAGGTAAACATTCACAGCATTGAAGCTTAAATGTGGTTACTTGGGATATTAGACAGATTGTAATGCAAAGCATGACCAATGACGGAAGGACAGACACCAGCAGACAAAGTGGAGCTTAATAATGAGAAATATGTTTATACTGAGAGCAAATGGCTCAAAGTGGCCACCTTGCAAAGAAATCATTTCAGATTTCACATATTTCCTGCATATCAGCAATCTTTCCTTTTAATCTCTGCTTAGCATTGGTCTCTATTGTGCATGCTTAGAGAGTTTGACTCATCCTCCTTGACTTCCTTTGGTGTGGAGGAGGGCGAAGGACTGCCTTTCAAATGTCCCTTTGCATCATCAGGCTCCGGCATGCCCTAGTCACACTTCCTGATGAGAAATGGTGTTCTACTGCTTACACTCCACATCAGTACTGAGTGGTTGCAATGACTGATCTGGGTTCTTCACACCTTCCCAATTCAGCCAGACATGAAATTAAAAGGTGGAGAGTTCTTTTTCTCTTTCAGATAGCAAATGCTCTAGCTGGTTAACTGTCTTAGGGAAAGATTAATTATAGATGGAACATCCAAAATCCACAAAACAGCTAGGGGAGTTATTGCAGAAGACTGAAGTACAGGGAGGTGAAATACATAGGTGAAGCTGCCTTCTGGCAAGGCTGACTATTGATCCAGAAAGTTGCTGTGAAGGGCAGGAGCCCTACGAGGTCTCTGAAAGAAGTAGTTCTATACGTGCAGGCCCTATTCTTCTGTTAGCTGGAAATGCCAGAGACTGAACCTCAGACATTTTGCATGCAAAACACATGGGTTCTCTGACCTATGAAAGCATGTCCTTCCAGACAGTCCCAAGAAAAAAAGGAGGTGAGTCTCAAGATGCTAAAATAATTGTCTTTTATTAGCTGAAAATACCAAATGTCCTTCTTTTGACCCTTTATGGTCTTCCTCAGAGGACTATATAAAGACCCAACATCATATTACATAAAATTTCTATAATATCTACACATGGCAAATAGCCTGTACAAACCAACTTAGAACTAAAATTGCAGAAAAATACTCTACCATCTAAACTAAAATATGCTCATAGAGCCATTTAAAACAGCAGAAGTTACCCATGAGCAAGGCTACTTCCGTGCTTTCAAACAATATTTTACTTAAAGAGGATGTAAAAGAAAATGAATGTTCTGTAGAGGAAATTTTCCACATCACTTTTAAGCAGGTCTAGTCTAGCAGTATAAAATGGTTCACTAATGCTGCAGGACTCTGCCCCCTGGTTCAACCAACTGGCTTTTAAGGTGGGTTTGAGGGCATTTACAATCATGACAGTGGTACCATGACTGTAAATGTGAAGAATAAAGTTACACGGCTATAAGTCTAACTTGCAATTGACTAACAGGATGCCAGCCTATATTTTCAATGTACTTATTTTTAGTTTGTGTATGATTCTGAGAACCTCCTGGGATTAAAGAACAGGAGACATGAAAGAATCATAGAATCATAGAAATGTAGAGTTGGAAGAGACCACAAGGGCCATCCAGTCCAACCCCCTGCCATGCAGGAAAACCCTCAAAGCACTCCTGACAAGTGGCAATCCAGCCTCCGCTTAAAAACTTCCAAAGAAGGAGACTCCACCACACTCCGTGGCAGCACATTCCACTGCCGGACAGCCCTGACCGGCAGTGGAATGAAAAAGGTAGGTGACAATTCACAAGTGTAGCTTGTCAAATGCTTTGTGTAGCTACTGGAATACTCAGGATACCTCCTTAGCACTCTGAGCTCCAGGTTTAATTTGAGTAGCAGTCAAGAAGTCTCAATCATCTGACTGAATATGCTCATTGTGTGCATAAAGATGACCCTGGCAACCATTCAGTTTTATACTGAAAGTGAGGGTTGTGTAGGTAACACAAATCTCTTCTTAGTTTTATGGTGCCAAGTAAGGATTTTATTTTTGGCTCAGGTTCCCAATGTAGGATGAGAGGCACTGCTTCAGCAGATGTTCTTTCGGCATCAGGGACTGTTGTTTGTGCATAAATAGATGCCATGAGTATTTTGTTCCCCTAGAGTAATGGTGAAATATTTCCCCTGGGGCCTGGCCTGTCAATATTTCATATATAGTGCTTTACATTGGACAGCAAACGGAACAATCTTAACTTTATTATGCAGTGATTTATTGGAAACCTACACGGTTAAGCTCCTGAAAAATAGCTCTTGATGTTGTGGGTGGCACAATTATTTAATGTTTGGAAAACACAACACCACATTACTCAGCTTTGGGAGACCAGCATATTTTCAGACAAAAGACAACAGAATCTTAAGGGGTGAAAGGAAAGCATTTGTCCTTAACAATAGGAGTTCATGGAGAAAACGCCTACTAAAAAGAGCAGGAAAACTTTTTTGACCATTTCATTACAATCAATAGCAATAGGTGACAGAGGGGATAGAAAGGGGGCAAAGCAAAGTGGGGGGCATGCCCAGACACATAAATTCTTACAAATGTAAACATCCTCCCCAAAAAACTATACAAAGTAGAGCTTGGAATGTTACTTCTAAAGAACGAATTCATCCTATTTCTCACTGTAGTTACTCCACAGTTATGAGAACAAGTAACCCATTACTTCACTCATTGCATTACTCATTTCTTTCTCATTACTTTCTGCAGCTTTTTTGAGGGAAATGAAACTCTTGTAAGACAATAGCAAAAACTTGAAAAATTCCTGTCAAAATACCTACGAAAAGATACTTTAAAAGTAACTGTGGAAAGTAACTAGAAACCATTACTCATCACACCATCTCCATGCAACTGCTTTCTTGCTGCAAAGCTCAGAGCAATTCTATACAATGGCTATGCTGTCCACAAAGCTCAGGTCATGTCTGTGCACGAAGTTTCATGGCTGCCAAGCTGTACCAAATTCCATGCAACAGCTTTTCTGTCTACTAAGCTCTGTTCTGTTTCATGCAACAGCTTTCCTGCCCGTTGAGCACAGCTCTGTTCCACGGCCCTTAGAATTCTCCTTTGTGACTCATAACATATGCCCAGAATGCTGCATACAGGCCAATTTCGTGTGGCTTGTACAGTGCTAGCAGGATGTCTGGATGAGTGGCTCCTGTCATAAGGTATCTGCTGAATGTGTATTAGAATAGGTCGGGTTACCAGCTTAGGCATAGTTAGAATTAGATAGAGTACCATAAAGTATTAAATGGCAATTTTTGATTGCAACAATGTATCAGTTTAAAGCTTGCTTATGTGTTCCAAAGTATCAAATAGCTAATTGCTTTATTGCACTATCCAGGAGATGAGGAGAAGATCAGAAAATGAAAGCACCAAAAGGTGTTGTGAAGACGGCAACTGCTTGGAGACAAGTGACATGAAACATGTTCTTGCTTCAAGGATGAAAGAGGGGTACACAGCTAAGAGTCTGGGAATTCTCCAATGTTGTGAGTGATGTTTAACTGATGATCCTCTCTAATCAATCTTATGTGCCTAAATTTGTATGGGAAGGTATAAAACCTATGACTACTATGTGTGCTTTAGTCTCAGTAACTTTGGAAAAAGTGTGCTCTGTTGCTTGCTTGTTACAAACAAACGCCGCTATCTACTCCAGAGCGGAGTTTGTACATTGTGAGTATCTGGACATGATAAAGTACCTTCAGATGTGGAACCTTCCCTATCATAGCATCCAATGCAGAACTGGGGAGAGACAAAAAAAAAAAGAAGGGTTAAAACAGATACTTGATAAATGAGCTCATTCCGAGAGGTGATCTCTGCCTTACAACCTTGTACTTTAAAGAGAGGAAGAGGTAAGGAATACATCATCAATCACTTCTAATGAAGGTATCTAGCGCTGGGGGGAAAATGACCTGATTTATTAACTACTCCATTTACACTGGTAATTAAACATTTTAAAATATTACTTGAACCACCAGGGGTATATGAGATAGACATAGCCATCCAAAGTTATGAGACACAGAGGTGAAGCTATCCCCACCCCCTGTCCTAACTAATAGAGGAAATGAGCATCTCTTAGGTAATGAGATACAGAATGAGTGATCCAGGTCATTGGTTAAAAATAAAGCCTGCCCCAGATTGGTGGTAGCCAAAACTGATTATGGCCAGATTAAGCTTTCAATAGCCTCATTGAAGGGAACAAATGGCTTCAGTGTTCTCTCATACTCTTTCACTGCTGCCCAAACTGTGGTCAAGAATGACACACAGCTCAGCAACAGGTGATTGACAAAGTTCCACCTTCAACCTCTGGATCTGGCAATGAAAAATTAAGGAGCAAAGATCATGTAGGGTGAAGATCCATAAGGCATAGATCTGTAGCTCAACAAAGATAGATGGTCCAGGATCTTGACAGGTCTTTAATGAAGCAGAGGCCAGACACGTTTTGACAAATTCTCTTCCTCAGTGGCCAGTATAAAGTTCTTGTATTATTCTTGAGCCTGAAGTGTTAGTTAAAACTATTACTAATTATCTGTTCAAAAACAATTACTAATGATCTCTGCTAGAACCTTTCCAGGTATTAATGGCAAGCTAAGTGGTTGGCAGTTGCTCTTACCCTCTTTTTTCCCATTTTTGAAGATGTGGGCAACATTTGCCCTCTTCCAATCTGCTGGGACCTCTCCTGTTCTCCAAGAATTTGCAAAGATTATTGCCAGTTCTTTTGAAATTACCTCTACCAATTCTTTTAATACCCTTGGATGTAGTGCATCTGGCCTAGAGAGCTGGAGTAGCCAGGTACTTCTCTACTACCTCTTTACCTATACTGTGCTGCATTTCCCCAACACATCACCTCCTTCATTTTCCCCGGGTAGAGCACTGTTTTTGTTTTGGGGAAAAACGGAGGCAAAGAAAATATTGGGAGTCTCTTGTCCCCTTGGCCCTTCACTTTGAGGCCAGACCTACAACTGCTGCAGCCCTTCCTGTTTGATCTGGCTGTGGTGACACATACCTTAATGACATCCCTTTGTAATATTGTAAAATGCTGTACATGGAGCTTCCTCTGAAAAGTGCTGAGAAACTTCATCCGGTACAGAAAACCACAGATATTGACCAGGGCTGGAGAGAAAGAGCACACAACTTTTTTTGTTGTTAAAATTGCTCCTTCAGGTGCCAGTTGGTTTCCAGACATAATTTGAAGTGTTGTTATGACTGAAAAAGCCCTACACTTTTTCAGTCCATACTGCCTAAGTGTTCTTTTCTCCCATATGAACTTGCCCAGACTTTAAGATATTCAGGGAGGCCATCGTCTTGGCCCCACCATACTCACAGGCATGTTTGAGGGGGGTCATGAAAAGGAGGGCGTTCTCAATGGCTGCTCCCAGGCTCTCCCTTCCTAAAGGGAGTAGGCTGGCATGTTCCTTCTCTATCTGTTCACAAGTAAAGACTTCTTAAATAGGATGTATTCTTTTTAACTTCTGCTGTCATCTGTGGGCTGGAGCCTGCTCCTTATTTCCTCCACGAGTATACAGCATTATAGTGACATTGTGCAGAAATGTTCATAGACTTGAATTTATGAAAGTTTATGCTATCATCTTCTTTCTCCCAGTCTCAGAGGTGCTACAAGTTCCCTTTGCATACTGAATAATTATACTGTGAATTGGGCACCGCTTATTAGATCTCGTGAATCCAACTGCACAATCTCCAGGTTACAACTTTGCTTTAAAACATTATAAAGTCCTTATTCTATTTCTACTCTTTCTTGTATAAATCTTTGCAATACAATGACTAATTTGAAGGCTGATTATTCTTGTCTTTAATTTTTACACAGCTATTTATCTTCTATAGTAATAATTATAGTTCCTTATATTCATGAATTATGTAATTACAGCATTGTTTTGTTAAGCCTGTATTAATCATGCTGTTCTATTCACGTTAAATTTTGTGTATTTTGAAATATGTTTTGTTTGCTTGGTTGTTAGATTTATTAATTACTGTATAACAAACCACTCTCAGGTCAAGAAGAAATGCTTCACAGATGTTACAACAGTTTAGATGTTTTAGGACAAGGTGCCAAGAAGAGAGATGACGGCAATTGAATGAACATGAGAAATCCTGTATCTTGTTTTTTAAAAGAATGTGAAGCAAAGAATATGCATTAAAAAAGGGAAGGAAGACAAACAAAAACCTACATCCACATGCTTCAAATAAAAAGCAGGAGAGTTAAACAATCAATGAAACCTGCAGAAACTAAAATAAATCAAGCATCAAGAGAATGAAGATCTAAAAATATCACACTGTTAATATTGCTACAGAACACAGGCACAAAAATATAGCAGATTAAAAAGGCTATGAGAATAAAAAAGGTCTTTTCCTGGCCTCAGACAATCAATAAGGTCAGTGTTAGGTAGACCTCTTTGGGGAGAGCATTCTGTAATGGGGGATATTAGTGAAAATGCCCGTTCTCAGTAGCCACCCACTTTATTGTATTTAAGTGCTGAAAACTGATTTAAAACATGCAGGAACAACTGCATCACTAAACATCATGACTAATATTCTCATTGAGGAATTCATGGTTATGCTTTTGAGGAACGTCTAGATCCCCTAGAACACTTTGTGACTGTCACCTAGCTACACCTTGTATGCCTAATGAAAGCAATGCTATTGGAGCACAACCAGATGACACTTAACAAACAGTCTTTGTGTCTGTCGCTGATCCCATATTTGATGAACTACAGAAAGGTAGTTTTTTCTTTTTAAAGTATAGTAACAACAATTATGATTGTGGTAGAAACTGATTGGTAAAGCTCAAGAATACAGTCTGCACTATGGAAAGGAGAAGTGTTTTCTGTTGGGAGTAAAAAGAACATCAATGCATGAACAGTGCACCCACCCTATATGCAGGGGTTCCAATCCAAGAACCCCTACCTAAAACAAAAAACACAAGGCATCACATCCCATTACAGTCAATGAATGCAATGTGTGCACACCTGTGGCAGTGTGGGCGGGCAACCACCACATCCATTGTCTATAATGGGATGTGACGCTTCACACAACCTCTCATTCATGAGTGCAGAGCTTGCACAAGAGAAGGGCTCACTGCATCATCATCATCACCATCATCATCATTCAATATTTTACATTGCCTATTTAGTTACGCATGTCTAAGCAATGTCTCCTGGCCTGACTCCCCAAACCTAGGCCATTTCTGCACTTGAGTGTTATAGTGCTATTATTCCACTTTCAACATCCTATGGAATCTTGAGGTTTGCAATTTAGGGAGGGGCCTTTGAAAGTGGAGTAATAGCACTATAACACTCAAGTGCAGAAATGGCCCTAGTTTGCCAGGCAGCAGCCATACTGAGTGATGGAGGTCTGTTCAGCTTAGTGATTGAGGTGTAGGAGGATGATTCCAACCCCCTCTCATCAGTGAATGAGGCCATGATAAGGAATTGTGATGGGTTACTGCTTCCAGTGGTTGTGGCCTTACTCACCCTGGCAGGAGGGGGAACGGAAACATCATCCTTTTGTGCCCTGATCACCAGCTGAAGAGGCTTCCATCTCTCAGTGCAGCTGCTGACTGGTAAAATAAGTCTGGGAGAGTGTTTATGATTGCTGCACTATTGTCGTATGTGACTATGTAGTGTTAGTGGATACAGAGTAGTTATGGATCCATAAGTCTAGGTTACAAATCTGTAACTGCAGTATAGAATGCCCACTGTCCCCCTCCCCCTCCCCCTCCTAAATCATTGCTCCTTTCCACAACACCCTCCCATCCCACAATGGGGACAGGAGAAGGACGGGACCACAGTGAAGCTTCTGCATGATGTCATTGAAGTCCTGTCCTTCTCCTGTCCCCAAGCAACATGATTGCAGAGTAAATCATTGATAAGTTTTCCCCATCAATGACATGTTTTCCTCCAACCGTCTTGGACTTACCTGTCCTGCAGAAGCACAATGGCTGTTCTTCTTGTCCCAGCACAGCCTGGGAAAGTGCCTGACTGCACTGTGGAAGGAAGACGCATGGCTTCATGGCAGTCCCTTCCGCAGGGAGCCAGCCGGTGTGGAGGGGAGTGCTGCTGTTGTGCTCCCCTCCCAGGAGAGCCCTTGTCGGGATCCCCACTGGACAACTTCAGGAAATAAAGAAAAGGCCATTATTACAGATGTATCTCTATATACAGTGGCCCCTCGACTTTCACAAGGGTTTGGGGTACAGAACCCTTGTGAAAGTAAAAAAAAAGTTAATAACTCCCGCCTGCCCAAGTGAGCACTCCCCCTCTCATTCCCTTCTGAGGCTCTCCCCTCCCATTCATTTGCCTTTGGCCTGGGTGCACATACCTTCCTTCTCCATGCCAGGGCAAAAGGTAATTGAATGGGAGGGGGCAGTCCTGCATAAGGAAAAGGCATGCATGTGCCCTCCTCCCCATTTCCTTACCTTTTGCTCGGGTGTGTATGCCTTCCTTCCTTCCATGTGCCTGGGGAAAAGGCAAGTGAATGGGAGGGGGAAGGCTCACTCATGACTTCCCTCTGTGCATGGAGTCCCCCCTCTGTGCATAGAGGGGGGAGAATGGGAGGCAAGTAGGCACCTCAAGAATAATTAAATTCACAAAGTCAAACCTGCGAATGTGGACTATACCCTTTTCCTAAAACTGAGACTCAAGGTAGTGTGTATTATGAGATCAGTGGGAGCGCCAACAGTCTGATAGCAAATTCTTAGTGTTTTTCCCTCTGTATTTTTATTCGTTCTTTGGCCTTTTTGTTTCCTTTCTACCACTTGAAGTCACTTCCCGCTTTTTAAGGCCCTTTTTGCATGCCATTTCTCATGTGAAAGGGCCTCCGGAGCATCGTGTGATTGCGAGGAGCGTTGCAGTCGATGTCCTCACAATCGCGCGACGCTGCTGAGTCCAGCAGGTGCTGATTGTGCACTATATCATTTTCGGGTTTTATCTGAAAATGGTGCACGATTACGCATAACTCCGGGGCCCCACACGCACTTATCGTACATGCAGAGCCTCCAGAGCCGCAGCCCTCGCGCTTCCTCCCCTAGTGCAGCCTGGCAAAATACCTGGCTGCACTGTCAAAGGAAGAGGCGGAGCCCTCATGACGACTGCCGGCCAGCAGTGGGGATGCAAGAGCAGAGCAGAAGCAGTGGGGACGCGGGAGCCTCACGGAGGAGGCTGCTCACATGATCCCCTTGTGACCACACCAGATGCAGGTAAGTTGCAGAAAGGTCCTAAGGAAGATTGCCCATCTCTTTGTTCCTTTCGGCTGAGAAAGAACAGCCACATGGGACTCTGTCCTCAGTAATGGCTACTGGCTTATATCCACACATCAGAGTTAGCTTTAGGAGCTCTCACAGCCAAGTACAGCTTGATTCTTTGTTTATATCGTTTCCTATCCTTGGAGGTATTTTCCTGAGACAATAAAATTATGCTTCCTTTTTACCTTCCTAAACCAACCAGAGTAGTCAGATTGTACCAGCTGTTATAAACACCACATATTTGTACAGACCCCATCCTCTAGATGCCAGTGGATCACCAGTTCTGATTTACAAAGGAATGGGGCAGCTGAACACTAAGTGGGAGACCCAGAAAACTATGGAGTAGATGTTTTAAAGTCAATCAGCAACTTTCATGAAATGTAAAACCAAGCAACTGTTGCTTAGACTTAGATGGATTACACATTTGTTGGTGCAAATCAACAGGGATGACTTCAGAGCCTTTGAGGAAAAGCCATTGGCCACAAATCAAGGAACAATGGCTTATGCTTGTATTGCATAGTCTTGAGAAGAAGCTGAATTAAGTAAATGTGATATGCAGACTTTAATAGAGTAAAAATTGTTTCATGGTTATTCCTCTTCCCAAAGAGCTACTCAAGGGTGAGGGAGATCAGGAATCTCTATCTCTCCAAACTATGATTTGCAAGATTCCTTGAAGAAAACTAAGATGGATAAAATGGTGTATAGTTTATATCCATTTATAATGTAGATATTCCCCAAGGGCACAGTAGTGCGGGGACATAACTGTTCTTTCCTTAGGAAAGAGCATGCTTATGTTTCCACTGAGAACTCTAGCAACAAACCAAGTGTGGAAGGAGCTGTCATCAGGCTCATGTTATCTTGCAGGGAAAAAGCCATTTTCACTGCTGGGAAAATAACAATGCAACATTTTTGTGGCCTTTCAACTTCTGATCTGGTTGCAGCTTGACAGCATCCATTTTGTTATTTGCCTAAAAAATGATGTCTTTTCTCCTAGTGATTGCCATCAGGACAACACACCTGCCAGCTGTTCTTCTCTTTATTTATAGATCTTGTGTTTTTTTTCCCTTTGCCTTGCTTCTCTCATCTCCATCCCTTGAAGATTCAGAGCAGACCAAGATGCTACAAGAGACATGGAGCCATTCTTTCCTTCTTTGCCTCATAATGTGTAATGTGGCAGCATCTACCTTGCATCACCAGCAGCTGATATTAGGAATGAGATGAGCCTCAGTGAAGTCTTATTAATTAATTTGTATGCTTATTTTGTTTGCTATCAGGGTGGTTTCAGGTGAAGTTACAAACATTGCCCCTCAAAACAAGAATTCTTCCTCTTATGAAATTTTCTTACAGTCCCCAAATTCCTAGCATTGCAGAATGTGAAACGCTGAAAATCGTTCACACTTAGTACTTCTATATTTGTTGCTCATATTCCTTTGGTACTTCTGTCTGTCCCTTTTCTTCGGATGCCTAAACTTTGTTCCTTAAATATTCAACTGAATTTTTACATTACTGCAATGTTACAAATTGGAGGAGTGAAGGAAAATTTCATAAGAGGAAGAATTCTTCTTTTGAGAGGCATTGGCCTCATTTTGCGCCAAAATGGTTACACTCCTCAATGAATTGAAAATCATATAAAACCCAGTGCTGATAAGCAGTCATAAAATGACACAAGACAGAGTTAAAAACAATCAATGTATCTAAAAGGCCTGGGTGAATAGAAAACTTTCTAGGTGACCCCAGAGAAAGCCACTATAAGGAATTGGTTAAAATGGCATCTACGTAGCAGCCATTTTGTATGCATTGGCCTTGGAGTTCACAGATTTTAGTGAAGTACCACAAGAAAGTATGACTGGGCCTGAAGACTTAACAAGTTTATGCTGTCTTACAGAATGAGATCCACAATCAGTTTTAGTTTTTCAACACTACTATTTCTCTGTCCCCATAGATTAAAAGCTATATTTCCAGGAAGAAATATGCTCAAAAGTGTTAGCAATGGAAGGTTGTCATATATTCTGTGGATGCCATATATTTAGTTATATCACATACTGGTGATAATCTACAACAACAGTAAAACAATAAAAAGACATTTGCTGAACATATCCTGGTCACCTAGAAATATAACAAAGGGCATATTCAAAAGGCAGAGTCTGTTTTTAATTAGATGCCTCAACATGTATCACAGGTAATAGCTTGCTTGAAGAGAGAGGTTTCCTCACCACAGACAGATACTTCTTTAAAAGCTCTTGAGTGGCAAATTGAACTGCATGGAGATCCAGAAAACAGTTAATCCCAACTAGCTGATTTAGAGCATCTTAGTCTCTGAATCATAGCATTAAAGCAGCTTAGTATGACAGGATGTGTCCTGACTTTAAAGGGATCAATATTTTCACTCTTTATCACCCCACCGATCACTACATAAGAAACCAGCCAATGATGCCTTAGCCAGTAGAAACCAAAGGCAGAATGCTTAAATGTACAATTAAGATTAGCCTCTGTGTGTTTTGAGTTCTGATTTTGTTCCTCTACCTTTTGTCCTGAAACAGACTAAGGCTGTTTCCGCACGGGGCGAGGGAATCACCCTGTGCCACTGCTTACCAGGTCTTATGGCTCCCCCGTCCGGTCCAGGCTGCTCCGGAGCAGTGCGTTCTCATCGCTCCACACTGCTCCAGTGTCGAAAATGGCGGCTTCCAGTTGGTCGAGGGTCTCGACCAACTGCTGAAGCTCACCAGCCTAAAGCCTGCTCCCGGCAGATCGCAGGCTCGCATTGGGGCAAGCCTGCAAATCTGTACAAGGGAGCAGGCTCGCACTGGCGCGCTTCATGCTTTTGAAAAACTGAAAGAAACAGGTTTTTCAAAAGCAAGCTAGACGACCACTTGGGGTCGTTCTGGAGCGGGCTGGGGTGTGGATCTACATTAAATAGTCTGTACCCAGTCCGCTCCCAGGTGCAGACGTCCTCCCTGGAGGATGGACTGCACTGTTTCAAATACTCTGTGCAGAAATGGCCTTACAGTGCTATGATTCCCTTTCAGTTACCATGGTAGCACCTCATGGAAACTTGGGATTCCTGGTTTAGGGACGGGTGTTTAAAATTTTCAGCCAGACACCCCTTGTGCCTCACCAAACTACAAATCCCCAGGATTCCATAGGATGTTGCCATGGCTATTAAAATAGAATGATAAAACTGTAATTGTACAGTGCGGAAGGACTCCAGGAATTCATATGCAGAGAGAGTCCCTTGCCCTGCTCTTCAAAACACACTCACACAAACTGAGAGCAAAGTTGTTAATCTTATCCATGAGATTTGAATTTGGGCTCCTTTTTAAAAACTTAGTAGCATGTTTCTAGCCTTTGTAGTTATAGAGATAACTGTCCTGTTTTGGAGGGCGGCCAGGGACGAAGATTCAAGTAAAGTCTGTCAGATAGCAAAGACTGCGGCAACTCCAGTCATATGCAGGAACTTATCAGCCAGGCAATTACAGTTCTTGGAGTCTAGTCAATTAAGATCAGCAGGCTAAAGCAATAAATCCAGGGCATCAATCCAAGAGAGTGTCAAGTAGCATGGTCAGTGAACAGAGCAGGTCCAAAGTTCTTCAGAAACACAAGCCAGGAATCAAGAGACAAAAGAGTTGGTTCCTCCAGAATTGTTGGTTGTCAGCAACAAAGCTTCTGAGGGAGGTGCTGGGATATTTATGGTCTAGCAGTCTCCTGCAGATGTTGCCTGACTAATGAGAATTTCTTATTTAATGATTCCGAGTGTTGTAGACCTTTTCTTTCTTATCTGTGTTCAGCTGCAGTAGGTACTGTCAAGACCATGTGTGTGTGCTGTGGCTGCTTGAAGTTTCACAGTCTGTCTCAAGAATTGGCAGGTACCCCGTCTTTCTGCTTCACTATTTGTGTCAGAGTCTGAATCTGGATCCGGGGACTGAGACATGACACCGATGCTAAGAAAATGCCAAAGCTTGGGAGCCTCTCTTGCACTTAGCCACCATGTGGCCTTTATCTGTTTCAGCCTAGGATGGGAGGAACACATTAAATTAAGGCATAAAAAGGAAGAAGATCTCACAGGTGTATAGAGAACAGTGTATTTCCCAACTCAAAGTTTTATTATAGCTGTTCCTCAAGAGCAACTAAATTCACAAACCAAAACTCTCTTCCATGCCATCTCAAATCAATGCTCCAGATTTGTATTCTATCCCATAAGTAGTGAGGACTGCAGGGGTACAAGCATATCCTCATGTTGTTAATTTCTTTGGAAGGCAGAATCATTGGTGCTTCCTGGTGTTTTTTGCGATATATATTGTTTATTTACGTACATATAGGTTGAACACAAGATGTGCTCACAGCACTAAAATTCTAGTAGATTCCCTTCTGTAATAATGTTATGTCATTTCCCTCTGAGTTTCCCTTAATAAAGAAACCTATCTTAAAATGCATTAGAAACAATATACCATTGGAGCTGCCATTTTTTGTTTTTTTTGGTTGAGGGGCAATTTTTTTTAACTTCATTATTGTTGGCAAACAAGATGCTCATGGGAGGCTCACACTCAGGACATGAGGGCCAAAATCTCCACGGTTGATTTGGTATTCTTAGATAGTCTGCTGTTCCTGGAGATAGCATATAACTATTTATATCTTCTCATATATAAGAACTCTGCCACTGTTGACTTAAATCTGTATCCTAGGATGAAAGCAAAATGACTTGAGAGCCTTTACTTTTTGAAAGCTATTTCATTTCTTTCAGCTCACTTCCCTTAGTCACTCTAAGCCAGTGGTTCTCAACCTGTGGGTCCCCAGATGTTTGTGGACTTCAGCTCCCAGAAGCCCCAGCCACTATGGTCAATGCTCAGGGCTTCTGGGAGCTGAAGTCCAAAAACATCTGGGGACCCACAGGTTGAGAACCACTGCTCTAAGCTGCCTTGTGTGGGCTTGGAAGGAATGTCCGTAGCAGTGCTCAGTCACTCTTGTGCCCTGTTACCTGTGCCCTATCTGACTTTGCATCTAAAAAACTACCTCAGCATCATAATAAAAATGAACCATTTCTTTTCTGGTGAGTTGTTCTTTGAAAAGTAATCTCTCTTACCTTCAAGAGTTTTCCTTAAGACATGGGAAATTCAACATTTCTGAATGCAAGATTGACAGCAGAAGAGACATGTCCTGGCTTTGTTAGTGGGAAAAAGCAGAAAACGATATTCTCTTTACCCAAGAAGTATCTCTACTCACCTTTCTGTTTTGGCCTCAAGCTTGACCAAGAGGAATTAGTCTCAGAAAATGACACGACAATCCAGTCACTCTGGCATTTTGGCTGAGGGTGTCAGCAAAAATATATTTTATGAAATTTGCTTTGGTGACATGGGTGCTTGTCCACAAGGTTAGGGGCTGAGTTCTCCAAATCAGTTTCCCAGAGGACATCATACAGAGAAAGATCTTTATCTTATCTATCTATCTATTTATATCTTCTGCATGGTGTGTGCCTTCCTATTCTGTAAGAAGCAAACACAGAGCTTGGAAGCAATGTGTTACAGAATAACTATTTACTTGTAATTGCTTCCTTTCCGCAATAACAAAAGTGTAAGTTATATCTTTGTTACACCTGAGTTACAACTCAGTTCCACTGTGATTGTGTAACTTATTGAGGGGTAACTTGTTTCTTCTGCAGTGTCAATATACAAGGTGAATATCCCTTGTCTGGAAATCTAAAATCTGAAAACTTCCAAAAACTGAAACTTTTTGCCACCAGCTGTCTGTTTCCTTTGAGGAGGCAGCTGCGGTAGTCTTGCTTGTTCATCTCTCAGATCCTCTGTCTGTCTCCAGTCCCATATCTTATGTACAACCCAAGCAGTGAATGAACGAGATGTAAGGCTGGAGAGAGAGGTGAGGATCTGTGAAATGGCAGGAATCCAAGTGTAGCGCTTGGCATGAGGCACTTCTGCTCATTCGTTCTTAGACTCCTCAGTGATCTCCTGTACAGTACTGTATTTTAAGCATATGCAAGTACGAGTATTCCAAAATGGGGGGAGGCAAAATTCAAAATATTTCTGGTCCCAAGTATTTCAGATAAGGGATATTCAATCTGTAATCCTTTAGTTCAGGATGGGAGAATTCTCAGGGTCTGAAGATCTGGGGACCAGAGGTGTCCTCACTACAGACCTAGAAGGCTTCATCTCCCTCCTTGCTTTGGCCCCGTTCAAACCAGTTTTAATCTTTGGGCCTTTCCACACTACACTGTTATAGTGCTATTATTCCACTTTCAACATCCTGTGGAATTCTGGGGTTTGTAGTTTACTGAGAACAAAGAGCTCCCTGGCTGAGAATTATAAATGCCCCTCCCTAAACTACAAACCCCAGGATTCCACAAGATGTCGAAAGTAGAATAATAGCACTAAAACAGTATAGTGCAGAAAGGCCTTTTGTTTTAATGGAAAAAATATCTCCCTGGATTCTCTAGGGTCATGACAGGTTGACTTCCACTTCAGCAGCCTGTTTTAGGCCCAGGAAGGGCTTTTTTCCCCAAAACTAGAAGTGACTGGGATTTTTAAACTTTTTTTTAAAAAAAAAAGAAACAGGGTGAGAGAAGTTGGGAAATGTGAGAGGTGGTAGTGGATCTGCTTAGCAGAATAACCAAATTGGCAAGGAAGCCCCCACCCCTGCAGGGTCTAGCTAGGAAAAGAAATAAACCCAATTCTTTCTGAAAAAAACTTATAAAAGTAGCTTTACTTACAAATCATTATGCATAGTCAAATAGATGGCCTAATGGAGGAGAGAGAGGGAGAAGAAAAAAATGGTTGCAGGTTACAGTGGTGCACGAATAGTGTGGCTGTGGTTAAGCAAACACACCAGCTAAGGATGAGTGATATCAGTGTGCAAAGCAATATGGAGGGTGGCTGCAGTCAGCCCTCTGGAGAATGGCACGTAGCCCAGAAATCGTATCGTCTCCACTCCTGATTTGGCTACGTTTATTACTTTGATGGCTTCAGTGGTTGAAGGAATACCTCATGGTTCAACTGCTTGGCTTAAGCTGTGTATCATGCTCTGCTGTGGGTGTTGATTAGGGCTGCCTAATCAACTTTTTAAAATCTGGGCATGTAAGTTGATAATTATGCAAATTATTCTAATCATGCAAATTATTCTAATTTGCCTTCTAGATATGCAAATTCAGCACATTAATTGTTGCTTTTTTTTCTTCTGATATGTATCAGCCCTCGTATAATTTTTAAAAGATAACAGTTCATCCAAGAGGACTACTGTTTAAAGTGCTAGATTTGGAAGAATGAAACTCAGGTTCAAATCTCTGGTGGTTGAATTTATCAGGCCACCACTACCTCTCAACAAACATACTTTACAGGTCCCTTGCTTCTTGTACTCAATTGCTCACTCTGCTTACTCTCTCCTCCCTTCCACTGTCTCCCTCACTTCACCTCACCCCCTCACAACACACCCCTCCTTTGCTTCCTGCACTCTGCTGCTCACTCTCTCTTACCTCCTCCTCCTATCTTCACCTCACATCTTGCATCTCTCTACTCTCTAGAGACCTTGGCCATTTCCACATGGCATCACAGTCCCACTATGGGAACAGGATGGCAGTGGTCCGCAGGTCGTGCTTTCACATGATGTTGTTGCAATCCCGCTGTCATCCCACTCCCACCTGTTGCAATCAGAGACTATTTGCTTAACAGAATAAAGCTGTTAAGAGCCCATGAGATGCTCCCGTCCTTCCTGGCCATGCGGAAGGGCAGGAGGCACAATGGAGGTGCTTCCTTCCCCAGTGCAGCATGGGAAAGAGCCTAGCTGCACTGTGGAAGGCAGGTGCATGTTGCTTGTACTCCCTTCCGCAGGGAGCCAGTCAGGTGCAGAGGGGAGCATTCCTGTCACGCCCCCTTCCTAGCAATGGCACTGCCAGGATCACAACAAGAGGACAATGGGATCCGGCAACGTGCGGAAATGGCTGTTCCTCACACCTGAAAAGGAGGGGCAGATTTGTTTCTCACAGAACAATTTCACAGAAGTGCCTCCGTATTTCACTTCGTATCTTGGCTCATACAAAGCTGAGAGATTTCCTTTTTTAAAAAACTGAAAGCATAGAATCCAGGCCAGATGATGGTCCAAACAAGCACTGGATGGTATTCCTAGAAGGTGGATAAATCCTGACCAAACTGGGTGTGTTTTTGTTACAATGGAGGTCATCAACAGATTAATCCATTAATGACCTTGTTTGTAAAAGAAATGCTTACCAAACATTCCCCCACCAGAGAACAACAGAAGAAGAATGACAATGTCATGTGAAAAGTCCCAGCCAAAGATGCTATTATGTAATGTAATTACAATTTACCTGTCTCATGTGATAAAGCCCTAAGTGTCATTCTCAGGAGCATTCTCTGGAAACAGCATCTCTCTCACACATACACACACACACACACTCCCTTACACACACACATTCCAGGAAAATCCTGGACCTTATTTTTTCTAAAAGGGTTTCAGAAAAAGAAAAACTTCAGATCATTTCTCACAAAAAATGTCTTTTAAGAGTTTTTGGCTCAGCTGTAGCCCAGCAATGGAAAGAGAATGCTGGAGAAGACACCTTTGATCTGAGGCAGCACAGTGATTTTTATGCTTTTGTGAGATTTCTGAAACTTTTGAAATAACAATTTTTAAAAAAACTTCACCAACTTTGCTTATTTATTTTTACAGCTTTGAAGTTGTCATCAAAGAACCATGACAGCCACCTTTTTCCAGCTGATTACAGTATTGCCCTTTGAAGATGTTTACTTATGTCACTTTTCCAGAATAAAATAGGTGATTACCTCAACATGTCTAAGCTTTGCTGTTTGGGCTTAGGTTTCTTTCACCCACATGGAAATGAAAGTAAATCTGTCAAAAATCTGCCCTGCTCTTTGTTCTAAGCCTTCCCAAAAGCAATGAGTAAATAAATACTTCAAATGATCTTTGTAGTGGTGACAGGAGTTACCGAGTTAAAGTCTCAGAAATAGGTTGTTTTGAGTATCTGCTTCCTAGTGATGATCAGGCAATATCAGTTGAAAGAGGTGCTTACATTCTGGAAATTACACTCTTTGACCTGTAAACTCCCCCCCACATACCATATGTGTAGGAGCTGACAATGATGAGGAAATGTACCTTGCCCATGTTCAGAGGCACTCTTTTAAATTACAAGTTCACATGTTCCACAGCTTAGCACTAACACCCCAAAAACACTCCCTCCAACATTTCATAGATAAAAACTGGAGCACACATGGCCAAGCAATATTACTGTATGGTCAAGACGGTAAAAGTTATTATTGGGGATCAACAGACAAGTTGGAGAGGCTGCAGTTTGCTTTTACCTAAAGCCCTTTTTTCAGCAAGTTGTCATCCCGCAATGGGGACAGAAGAAGGACAAGACTGCAACAATGGTTATGCCTAACATCCTCACAGTCCCGTCCTTCTCTCATCTCCAGGCAGTACAATCATGGGGTAAATCACTGATGGGTTTTCCCCATCAATTACCTGCAATTGCGCTACTCTCCCACACTTAGCTAGTGTGTGGAGGGTCTAGAAGTGCAACAGCTGCTCTTCCTGCCTCAGTGCATCCTGGGAAACTATGGCTGCGCTGCAGCAGGAGGAGATGAGGCCATTGCACTTCCTGGATCATGGAGGCGGCCAGTGCAGAGGGTGGCACTCCCATCGCACCAGCCTCCTGGCAGAGCTACTGCCGGGATCACCACCGAACACTATCAGGAACAAGTAAGGTATAAAAAGGGCCAATGTCTATGTGGAAGGACAAGGGAGACTACAGACAGACATTCAGGCTAAACTTCAACCTTGCATGCAGAGCATACACAAGACATTGTGCTGTCTCAGGTAAAGAACAAGGTGGTATCCTCTCCCTACTTGACTGGCAGTTGGATCTTTCTTCATTGACAATGGGAGACCATCTTCCACAATGCCTGAAGACAGGTAGCAAGCTTAGGGGGTACATGGCAAACTACATGGCCCACAGTTCTCTGCTCCAGCTCCTTCTGCCTCTCGGTATCTCCATCCTGAGGAAGGCATCTCATCTAGCTTAATGGTTGAGTGGACCCTGCTTGCATGTGAGTCCAACTACATGCAGACGGATACAGGACTTAACTTCACAGACATTCCTCTTGTTCATGTAGGCCCTGTTCTTATTGTCTTTCTTTTCTTTCTTTTTTTATGAAAAAGGGTAGACAAATAAAAAAAAATTATCTGTTTTATTTATTTGTTGAATTTATATGCCGCCTTTTTCCCCTAGATGGGACTCAAGAAGTGTGACCTACTTCTAACAATACTCTTCGGCCATTATGTTTTCCCCCCTCTGTGCCTCCATCAGTTCTTGTAGAGGATTATAGGGACCAGTTACAACAAAGAAAAGGCATTTGCCATTCTTCCTGCAGCTTAGAGAAGAAAGCTGGCATGAAACAGATCAACACAGATACTTGTGAGAGTGGGATTGATAGGAGAATGGGCTTTTATGTTTTAACTTCCAGATCAGAAAAGTCGGCAGTTTCTGAAAGTTCTAGAGGCCCTTTGACTCTGCCTTCTTGTTGAATAGTGTGTGTTCATTACACATTATGATTTTAGATATATTTTTTGCTATGCAAAGACAAGGCCCACTCCCACCCACCCTGCTCTGAAGTAAAGGCAATCCCATGCTGCTCTGATATTTATTATACATTATTATTTGACTGCCCATTTATGAGACATAATTAGGACTTTAGCAAGCTATAAATAAGACAGATTTGTACTTTCTGGCATATTCATTAACATGACTGATTATCCTTGGCAGAAAACTACATGTGTGTGAGCCTCTTAAATAAAAACTAAAAAATGATTGCTCCCCATCTGTGAAATTCTAATAATTAAA